>PIJE02000021.1:660032-875569 GCA_002895965.2 Coryphaenoides rupestris
AGGTGAGGGGCGATCCATGAACTCAGCGCGTCCTCTCTCAGTAAGCTGGTTGGAGTGTTAGGAACCAGCGGGTGACCCTGGCGTTGTTCTCTTTATTCCTCGACATCCAGACTAGTGGTGCATGATCCGTTACCAGGGTGAAGTGCCTTCCCAATAAATAATATTTCAGTTCCTCCAGGGCCCACTTTATCGCCAAGCATTCTTTTTCCACTGTGGAGTAATTTTGTTCTCGGGGTAACAGTTTCCGGCTGATGAAGGTGATGGGATGTTCTTCCCCTTCACGTAGCTGTGAAAGGACGGCACCCACCCCGGTTTCCGATGCATCGGTCTGCACCACTAGCGGTTTGGTAAAGTCGGGGGTCACCAGCACTGGTTCCGCACACAGGACCTCCTTGATGCCCACGAAGGCGGCCTCTGTCTCGGCCGTCCACAGGACCCGGTCTGGCAGTCGACTTCTGGTTAGGTCCGTCAAGGGGGCTGCCAGAGAGGAGAAATGGGGGACAAAGCGCCGATAATAGCTCGCCAGTCCAATGAAGACCCGTACCTGTTTCTTGGTGCGGGGCCGGGGCCATTCCCGGATCGCCTCGACCTTCCCTACCTGGGGTTTGACACATCCACGTCCGATGGTGTACCCCAGATAGTCTGCGTCTCGGAGGCCGAGACGACATTTCTTTGGGTTGGCCGTCAGCCCCGCTCCACGCAGGGCCCCCAATACGGCGTCGACGTCTCGTAGGTGGGTCCCCCATTCCTCCCCATGTATTATAATGTCATCCAAGTATGCGGCCGCATACTCACGGTGGGGTCTGAGCACCCGGTCCATCAACCTCTGGAATGTGGCCGGTGCTCCGTGTAGTCCGAAGGGTAACATTCGATAATGGAATAAGCCATCCGGGGTCGCGAATGCAGTCTTTTCTCTGGCTCCCGGAGCCAGAGGTACCTGCCAGTACCCTTTAGTCAGGTCCAGGGTTGTAATGAATCGTGCCTTTCCCAGGCGTTCGATTAACTCATCTACTCGGGGCATGGGATAGGCGTCAAATTTAGAATTGATTCAATTGTCTAAAATCATTACAAAAACGATTGTGCCATCCGGCTTGGATACTAAGACAATCGGCGTACACCATCCACTGTTGGACTCTTCTATTATCCCCCCCTCAGCATGTTCCTTAACTTCCACTTGATGGCCTCTTCTTCTGGCCTCCGGGATCCGGTAGGGCCTGAGTTTCACCTTTTTTCCTTGGCTCCGTAACAATGTGATGCTGGATGAGTTCTGTATGTCCCGCCTCGGTCGAAAACACATCTCGGTTCCGGTTGATCAGCTCCCGTAAATCTTGTCTCTGGGTGGGGGTTATTTGATCCCCCATCGGGACCTCGATCAGGTGGGTCTTGTTCCCTACAGATGGAGAAGGAGAGAGAGAGAACAACACCTCTCGGGCCACCCATTTTTTAAGTAAATTAATGTGGTATACCTTGGTCGGCGGTCGTCGTCCTGGTTGTCTCACCTTATAGTTGACTTCTCCCACCTTCTCCAGAATTTCGTAGGGTCCGTTCCACTTCGCCAGAAACTTGCACTCCACGGTAGGCACCAGGACCAATACTCTGTCTCCTGGGACGAACTCTCGGGGTTGGGCCCCTCGATTGTATACCCGGGCTTGGGCAGTTTGTGCTTCCGTCATATGTTCTCGGACCATAGGCCATAGGGTGGCCATTCTCTCTCTTAGCTCCTCCACATGTTCCACCATGGTTCGGTGGTGAGAGGGTTGGTGCTCCCAGGCTTCTTTTACCAGGTCCAGGATTCCTCGCGGTCTTCTTCCATATATTAACTCGAATGGGGAGAAGCCGGTGGATGCCTGGGGCACCTCTCGAATTGAGAAGAGCAGAAAGGGTATTAGTTGATCCCAATTCCGCCCGTCTGCCTCTATTGTCTTTTTTAACATCTGCTTCAGGGTCTGGTTGAACCGCTCCACTAGTCCATCGGTCTGTGGGTGATATACCGAGGTTCTGAGTCGGGTGATCTTCATTAGTCCACATAAATCCTTCATAATCCGTGACATGAAGGGCGTGCCCTGGTCGGTGAGAATCTCCTCAGGTATTCCCACTCGGGAGAACATCATCATTAGTTCACGGGCGATTCCCTTCGTGGCCATGGTTCGCAACGGTATCGCCTCTGGATACCTCGTGGCATAGTCGAGGATGACTAGAATATATTGGTGTCCTCGACTGCTCCTGGGTAAGGGCCCCACCAGGTCCATACCAATCCGGCTGAAGGGCACCGAAATAATGGGTAGAGGGATGAGCGGATTTCTCAGGTGAGGTCGGGGCGCCACCTGCTGGCAGTCGGGGCAGCTACGACAGAAGTCCTCTACGGCTTTCTTCATGCCCGGCCAGTGAAATCTGGCTCGGATCCTCTCCATGGTCTTTTCCACCCCCAGGTGGCCACCCAGCAGGTGAGAGTGGGCGAACTGTAGGGCCTGGGGAATGAAGGGGCGGGGAACCAACAGCAATTCCTGCCGTACTCCGGCTTTCATTATGACCTGGTACAGCCGGTTATGTTTAATGGCAAAATGAGGAAAACTCACGTGGTCTCCCCCGTCCATCACCTTGCCGTCCACCACCGACACCTGCTGGAGCGCGCTGTTCAGGTTGGGATCTTCCAACTGCGCCCGGCCGAACCCCCTGGCGAGAGGGCCGAGTAGAGGCGGTTCATCAGGCTGCTGGGGGAATATCTCCCCGAACTCCGCTTCTTCCTCCGCGGACCGGTTCTCTTCCCCCTCCCTCGCCGTTTCATAGGTCGCTGCCTCGGCCGCGTCTGCCGCCGCACTGGCCGCCCCCTCTGAGAGGGGTTCCGTAGACCCCTCTGTATCCACCTCCTGGAACCCACATAACTGGGCCGCCTCGAGAGACGGCTTTTTGGGTCTCTTGTGGGACCCGTGGGGCTCTCTCTTCCCTCCCCAACTGTGCCACAGTCTCGGGAATATCTCCGCGTCCCGGCCGATAAGGACCTGAACGGGGAGGTCCGGTACCACCCCGGCCGTCCCCGCGTATCTGCCTCTGGTAGTCTGGAGGTTCAAGGTGGTAATGGGATATTCCCTGGTCTCCCCATGGATGCACGTCACACTCATGGTGCCCTTTAGATGAGGCACCTGGGCGAAATCGGGTCTCACTAGTGTCACTGCGCTTCCGGAATCCAGGAGGGCCGTAGCGTCTTTCCCGTTAGCTCTCACGGGGGTCATAGGCGCCCCGCCGCTCTCCTGAGCCCAGCAGACGGTCAATAATCCACAGGGTCGGCCTGTGTCGCTGGCTGAGGCAGTGGGCATGGGGACGTCCTCCCGGTGAGGGCAGTTCCAAGCGATGTGTCCTGTCTCACCGCACTCATAACACTTCCTCCCGTCCTGGTTCACGAGGGGCCGACATCTGGAAGGGTCGGTTGGGGCCGCCGCCGCGGGCCGCCGGCCGACGTCGTCCCCTCGCTGGCGTTCGGTGGGTCGGATTCCCATTTCCGTCTTGGTCGGGCGGCCCTGCCGAAGCAACCCCTGGGCCGCTTGATAGCCCTCCAGTATATCTACTAGGGCCTCTGCGGATTTATGGTTGCTCTGTCCTGCCAGTTTCTTTGCTTCCACGGGCAGGGCTCGCAAGAACCGGTCCATCACCACTCGTTCAATGGGCCCCAGGGTTTTGGGGTCCGACACCAGCCACCCGTTAGTGAAGCGCGTGAGTTCGTGCATCTGGGCGCGGGGAGAGACTGTCGGATCATAGTTCCAATCATGGTATCGTTGGGACCGGGCGATTAGTGTGAATCCATGCCTTTGTAAAATTTCTTCTTTTAATGACCCGTATGTGACTGGGGCTCCCTCAGTCAGGTCTTGGTAGGCGGCTTGCGCTGTCCCGCTCAGAAAGGGCGCTATTAAGTCCGCCCATTGCGCCTCTGGCCAGTTCTCCTGCTGTGCGGTGATCTCAAAGTGGCGGAGAAATGTCTCCACGCTATCGGTGGGGGTCTGCTTTATCAAAAATTGCGCAGGGTTTACTCGCCTTGTCGGAGCGGTGGCTTCCTGCTCCCCTCTCGCCGCTTTTAGCTCTTATCTCTCGCTTCATCTGCGATGTTTGTTCCACATTGCTGGGTCTTAATAAGTCCATCATCTGTTTGCTGCTTGGTGCATGTGCTGCTGTTGCAGCTGGGTGTTCTGCACCATCTGTGCGAGCATCTCCTGGAACACTCTGGTATCCGTCATGATGGTATTGTACTCAGTCGATCGAACATGCCCGCATTCTCCACCATATGTGACACTCTTCCAGGGAATGGGAAGGGTCACTCGACTGAGTACAATAATGTCACTGTCCACACCAAGGTAATATCGTTTAGTTAACTCGTTTATTATATTACCAGGTAATGAGAGTAGGGGTTATTAGTTGCGAGTCCGTAATCCACGAAGAATCGTCGTTGTCCGTAGGCAGGGGTCGGTACACGTAGGCAGATTCTCGTACAGTCCAGGGTGGGGCTTGGATGCGGGTTGTCAGACAGGCGGGGGTCATTCACGAAGCGGGGTCTCATTAATCCACGGGCACACAGCCAACTCTTTCTCTCCTCCCTCTGCACACAGCACGCACCTCCAGTTTCGCCTCAGCTACTCCTCCTGTTGGTTTATCATGGAGTCCTTTTTATCCTCTATTCATGATTACATTAAATGAGCCACACCTGTCCCCTTTCCACGGGTGCGGCTGATTTCTCCGCTGATGTCATCCCTCCTCGAGATAGACGCGAGCGGCCTCTGCCGGCCATCGGCAATACCGTCCATTCATTCACCTCTCATGGGGCACTTGCCTCCGGCTGCCACAATATATTCAAACATTCAAAATGTCTGATTCGGTGTGAGCACTTCTATGGGGGAGAGAAAAAATGTACAAGGAATTAATTCGTTTGGCATAGGCCTGCAACTCAAAGCAATAGCCTGTAGCTCAGCAGAAACGAGACTATAAGGAGTGAAATGTTTAACCAAAACATACACCTCAATTGTTTTATAGAACTCCAATTTAACTGTACAATGGAAAGTTGAAATCGATGCTGGCATGACAAAATAAGCAGTTCCTCAGCATGAAATGGGCAGTGTGGGCACAACATTGTTACAGCACTAACAGTATGGTTCACGTGGCTATAAGAGAGAGTCCTTTTCATTGTAACATACATTTAACTGAAAATTCAAACCCTTAATCATAATAGATACCTTGTCCTGCACAGGTCTGATTTTCAAAACCAGATCCCGCCATGGCAGCACTAGATCGAACCCGAACCCGCATATCCTATCATAACCATGACCAGTGAAAACGTCTCATAATGAACATGTTACACTGACCAACCACATATTTGGCTCAATGCGGGATGTAATAATTTCAGGGTGTTTAAATCATTCCGTTAGGCTTAATGAAGAAGCCTATGTTAAGAGGCAAGAGGGATTTTAATACATGTAAAATTAAGGTAAAAGCCTCATCCAGGAAATACAATTTAGCCTACATTCCATTGAATAATATTCATGTAGACTAATAATGCAGTGTATCAATTAAAGGTTACCTGCCTCTCCCAAAGAAATGTGTGTATGTATGTGTATGTATGTGTACTCTACTGGGGGCGGCAGTAGCTCAGGAGGTAGAGTGGTTGTCTGCCAACTGGAAGGTTGCTGGTTCGATCCCTGAGCTCCACCTAGCTAAGTGTCGTGGTGTCCCTGAGCAAGATACCTAACCCTACCTGCTCCTGACGTGTTGGTTGTTACCTTGCATGGTTGGCACCGCCGTCGGTGTGTGAATGTGAGGCAACTGTAAAGCGCTTTGGATAAAAGCGCTATATAAAAAAAATGCAATGTGTAAGTCCGTGTTTGCTGCAAAACCTGCTGTCTTTTCTGCTGCCACCATACTGGTAGTGTGTGAAATCATGTGGCGAATGACTAGTCGACTCTCTTGGCAGGGGTTGACATATGGTCGACCCCTGCCAATAACAGTTACCAGCTTTTTTTTTTATCTTTAGAAAGCTTTTTGCGTACAGATTTTTTTAAATAACCATTTTTCTATTTGACAACTGGCCTTTCTTTCTGTTTCCTTTTCCTTTCTTTGCCTTTTTGCTTTTTACTGTCTTCCCTTCTCAGCCATCAGCTATGAGCGTGGTAATTATGCCCTCTGACATTTGGTTGTTGTCTGTTTGGTCATGTCAGTTGTGTCGCACTCCTCAAGATCTGTCTTGTTTGTACTCCACACTTTATACCTTGCACATCACCACCACTGTAAGTGTTACTTTTTGCTAGGGTGTAGATGACCTGTCGGATTGTCTTGTCATGGTTGTTTCATTTTTTTCCTTTTCTGCACTTATCACAAGTTTAGTTTTCTTGTTTTTGTATTTTAGGACACATCCATCCATCCATTTTCATCTGCTTATCCAGGGCCAGGTCGTGGTGGCAGCCAGCTAAGCTGGGCCCCCCATACTTCCTTCTCCCCAGCAACACTCTCTAGCTCCTTCTGGGAGATCCCGAGGTGTTCCCAGGCCAGATGAGATATATAATCCCTCCAGCGGGTTCTGGGTCTGCCCCGGGTTCTCCTCCTAGTCAGACTGGCCCGGAAAACCTCTCAGGGGAGGCGCCTGGGAGGCATCCTCATCTGATGCCCTAACCACCTCAGCTGACACATTTCGACGTGGAGGAGCAGCGGCTCTAATCCGATCTCCCTCTGGATGTCTGAGCTCCTCTTCCTATCTCTAAGACTGAGCCCCAGCCATCCTGCGGAAGAAACTCATTTTGGCCGCTTGTATCCGCAATCTCATTCTTTCGGTCACTCGCCAAAGCTTGTGACGATAGGTCAGGGTTGGAACATAGATGCCCCTGTAAATCGAGAGCTTCTCCTTCTGGCTCAGCGCATCTCATTACTGCAGTCGCTGCACCAATCTGTCCATCTGCTGCTCTATTTTACCCTCACACGTGAACAAGACCCCAAGATACTTGAACTCCTTTGCTTGAGGCAGCAACTCACTCCCAACCCGGAGGGAGCACACTTTTCTGGTTTACTTTGATGTGCTGATCCTCATCCCAAACGCTTCACCCTCGACTGCTAACCTCCCCAGTGCGTGCTGGTGGTCATGGTCTGATGTAGACAAAGGACCACATTGTCTGCCATGAGCAGGGATGCAATTCTAAGGTCCCCAAACCAGACACTCTCCTCACCTGGGCTGCACCTTGAGATTCTGTCCATGAAAATCACAAACAGAATCAGTGACAAGGGACAACCTTGGTGGAGTCCAACACAACATGGCGGGTCACCACCTGGTGGTGACTTGAATCAGATGTTGGGGGAGGCTGCCGGACAGTCCTGGTAAACCCAAACGTGTAGTGAGGGTGAACTGGGAACATCTGGTGGAGGCCCCTGTCCGTGGGGTCTCGTGGGGAACTCTCACCACCGGAAGAACTTCTCGTGCATCCCGGGGGAGGTCGGGGACATGGAATCCGACTGGGCCATTTTCAGAGCCTCCATTGTAGAGGCTGCTGCTAAGATAAGATAAGATAAGATAAAACTGTATTAATCCCAAAGGTGGTGAGAAGGCAGACAGAGCTGTGTCTGTCGTGATGGCAACCTAAGAACCGCCAGTGGACACCAGCAGTGAAGGAAGCCGTCAGGCTGAAGGAGGCCTTTCAGGCTTGGTTGGCCCAGGGGTCTCCTGAAATAGCAGACGGTTACCGGGAGGCCAGAAGGGCTCTGGCTTCAGTGGTTGCCAAAGCAAAAACCCAGCTGTGCAAGGTGTTTGGGGAGGCTATCTAGAAGGACTTTCAGTTGGCTTCAACGAAGTTCTGGCAAACCGTTCGGTGACTCAGGAAGGCTGTGATCAATCGGGGAAGAGTCGGGCGGTGTAAAGAACACTTTGAGGAACTCCTGAACCTGACCAGCACATCCTCTGAGGAAGAGGCAGAGTCTGAAGACTCGAGGGAAGCCCTAACCATATCCTTGGCAGAGGTCGCTGAAGTAGTCAAAAAGCTCCACAGTGGCAATGCGCCAGGTGTGGATGAGATTCACCCTGAGATGCTGAAGTCTCTGGACATTGTTGGGGTGTCTTGGCTGACACGCTTATTCAATGTCACGTGGAGGTTGGCGACAGTACCTGTGGAGTAGCAAACCGGGGTGGTGGTCCCCTATTTTCATTTTAGGACACATCTTACCATAAAAGTCAAGTTTCTACACTTCAAAAGAAAATAAGTTCATAGAAAATGCATTGAAAAATATGGATAGGATTTTGTTTGATTGCAATGAGTCACTGATGATGCTCACAGGGAAATATTAATTGGAATACATCGAATGCAAATGTTTCTGAGCACTTTTCACCGAAGTGAAGACAACACAAAGGTACCACACGATACCAAAGTCTGTATATGTCAAGAAATTTTGGGCGACATCCTCCCCTTCCTCACCACCCTAATCAACACTTCAGTCAATCCAGGCCTCTTTCCAACACTCTTTAAGACTACCAGAATCAAGCCACTCAAGAAACCCACCCTTGATACCACCGACGTCCGGAACTACAGACCTGTATATCTCCGTTCATTCCTCTCCAAAACCCTAGAATGGGCTGTCTCTCCCCAACTATCGTCCTATCTCTCTCAAAACAACCAGCTAAAGAGACGGCCTTGCTCGTGGTAACTGAGTCCCTCTGTGACAACAGAGGCTCGTCCCTCTCATCTGTGCTCATCCTTCTTGACTTGTCTGCCGCATTCGACACAGGGAACCACCAGATTCTCCTCTCCACTCTGGCAGAGTTTGGCATTGCTGGAACTGTGTTATTCTGGTTCACTTCCTACTGTAGGGCCTCAGCCATTAAAAATTGTTCCCCAGGATCCTTCACTCACTAACCTTTTACACCATGTGTTAAGCCCATTCTTTGGTCGACTACTATGAGGAAAAAATCCCTATTTAGTTTTGTTTTATCCTTTTCTAATTTGCTCTCCTCCTCCTATGTGGTATAAATTCTTCTTGGGCCTGGTTTTGATGGGAACTGAGACCCCATTAGCTGCAGCCGCAGGTCATTAAGATAAGCAGATCCTTTCATCACCCTTATCATACCTCTTCTTCCTGTATCCCAAATGTTTTATTGCCCCATCAATGTAAACATTTGTATCCTGGAGAAAGAGCAGATCTTCCTTGTGTGGGGGGGGGGTCAAACTGGGTTAAAAGGCTCTGTTTGATTATGCGCTCTGTCTCTACCAGGGCGCAGTCCCTACCGGGCATCTGCTCGGGTACACTCTACTAGGGAGGTATGCATTCAGGCATTAAAATGCTCTCTGCTCATCAACTCATATGCCTAACCAACTAGTCCGGAACCCTCTTGGTCCTCATCCGGGTACTTCAGTCTTTGTAAATGGTAAATGGATTGCATTTATATAGCGCTTTTATCCAAAGCGCTTTACAGTTGCCTCACATTCGTCCATTCATACACCGACGGACGGTGCCAACCATGCAAGGTAACAACGAACACGTCAGGAGCAGGTAGGGTTAGGTGTCTTGCTCAGGGACACCACAACACTTTTAGTCCGGCGTTCATGATCCTGGCCGGACACCTCCACTCGGTTACGCGTTTTTGTAGCGGTAAATTCTTGGTTATTAGACAAGAGAAGCTAAGTCTGAGCGCGAAGTACCCTGTTTCACTTTTGACGCTACCAGCCGTGCTGTAGTGCAACGATTCCTTTGTCTAGAATAACCAATGTAAGTGGTCGACTCCCTGGGAACCATGCAGTTTTAGTTTTGAGAGGATAAAGGGCCCTTCCCCTTTAATTCCCGATATTGACGGACCGCCACAAAGTTCAAGTTCAAGTATTTTTATTGTAACTTCACAATTTACACGTGAGTATAAGCAGTGAGTTAAAAACTTTTTGTGCAAAACGCCCGACAGCCGACAGTAATTATAAGAATACAAAATAGAGTAAAACTACAAAATAGAAATAGAACTATAAATAGAATTCTATATAAAATAAGTAAATGAAATCTAAAATGAAATGGAATATACAGTAAAATATCCATACACATATAAATCGATGTACTAAAATATACATTGTTATATGCTGACATTCACAGAATGTCACGGAATACCTTCCCAGACAGTCGACACAACACTAGCACCAGCAGTTGGCACCAGGACTAGCACTAACACCAGCACCAGCACTAGCAGTAACACTAGCACCAGGACCAGCACTAGCAGTAACACCAGCACAGCACTAGCACCAACACTTAGCACTGCCACCAGCGCTAGCTCCAGCAGTAACAACTTATCACCAGGGCTAGCACTAGGCAGTAAACACTTAGCACTAGCATTAGACATTGATGCCGAACTTGTTCAGCAGCCTGATGGCCTGACTGTGGAAGCTGTCTCTGAATCTGCATCGTGGGCATTTGATACTGCGGTATCGCCTGCCTGACGGTAGGAGTGTGTACAGTTCGTGGCTGGGGTGGTTATTGTCTTTAATAATCCGTTTGGCCTTGGCCACACACCGCCTGTGTATATATCCAGGAGGGAAGGAAGCTCACCTCCAACGATGTACTGGGCCGTCCGCACCACCCTCTGTAGTGTTTTACGCTCCAGTGCGGTGCAGTTCCCGTACCAGACGGTGATGCATCCTGTGAGAACACTCTCGATGGTACAGGAGTAGAATGTTCTGAGGATGCGGGGGCACATGTTGAATTTCTCAGTCGCCTGAGGAATACAGGCAGGTCCTCGGAGATGTGCACGCCGAGGAACTTGAAGCTGCTGATGCCACAAATGCCACAAAGACGCCTCACCACCGAGATCCAGACCCCAGGACCATCAACCCGCCGTCCCGTCAAACTCACAAAATCGCTACACCTGTGATCCCAGGCAAGGCAGACCAGAGGGCCTTCCCTACGCAACTCAGACGAACTCGAAGCAGTTTGAACAAGCTCCCGTCTGATGTCAGGATAGCAGTCACTCACCAGCTTCTGCAAGAGACTCAAGACCCACATGTTCAGAGTTAACCTGGACTCTGCATAACCCCCCCACCCCCCCACTTCCCTCTGCGAACCCTTGTACTAACTTGTGTGTACGTCTTGGCATTATTAACAGTACAGCATTGTTTAGCTTATTATATGTTCTTAGATGTTGGTAATGCTCTCAGAATGGCACGTCTGCCCTTATCCCAACTATTATGTAGGCAACCTAGCAATTATGAAACTATTCTACTTCTATTAGCCTTGCAACTATGAATGCTCGAAACTGGCTCTCTTCTTATCTTTATGTACCACAGAGATATATTGCTCTCTTTCAACAAATGTACACTTTGTAAGTCACTTTGGATAAAAGCGTCTGCCAAATGCCATAAATGTAAATGTATTATCAATGTTAGGGATGCACCGATCCAACTTTTTCAGTCCCGATAACGATACTGATACCTGGGCTTTGGGTATCGGCCGATACCGAGTACCGATCCGATACATTGTTAAATTAATAAACTGTTCCTCACTGTGTGGAAGAGAATGGGATCATTCTTTTGTACAAGGCAACATCAGGCTTAACTTAAACATTACTTTCCTAACTTTGTAAAACAAAATGTAACAAATTAACAGATATAAATGTACTGAATTGTTATTTATTATTAAAATAATCGTGCACCAGCAACTCAAAACATTCAAAATAAACAGGAATCAAAATTCTTGGTAAATATTTAGTGCAAATAGGAATATTCCTAACATTTACATCCCGTCCTGATCAGCCAGCGGCGGCTTTGCGCGATTCATTTGCAGTCTGGACACGGAGGGGTGAACGTCTCGTGCTCTGACTGCAGCTGGGAGGGACTGCGAGGACAGGACTGGGCCGCCTGTGAGTGCTTTGGGGGAGGGGCCCACGGCAGCACCCGCCCGCTGCTTGTTGACAAGAGTAAGAATGATATGTGCTTTCACGTCAGAGTCGCCAAGTCTCCAATAACACCAGAAAAAGTCGCTAGATTTGTCGCTAGTCGCTTTTTTGAAAAAGAGTCGCTAGAGGGTCTGAATACTCGCTAAATATAGCGACAAAGTCGCTAAGTTGGCAACACTGTGCGCTGCGCATGCTGCTGACGCATGACGTAGTACGCGGCGCACACATAGAATTGAAGTGAATAGATTGGTCCCATGGATCGGCCCCATTTTCTCCGATACCCGATCTAGCTATTTTAGTCATATCGGGGCCGATATCAATATCGGATCGGTGCATCCCTATGTATACTATTGCCTTACAAGCCTTGTTAGAAGCTGGAAAAAAACGTCAAACCGCTTACACAGAGATATAAAAAACAACAATTTAGAAGAAAAAATGATTAAAAAAAATCATAATATTGAACTTTTGAGGCCAAATTACCCTTCTGCATCCCTCATATGCAAGGCTCCACAAAGATCCACATCCTACTCGAGAGACGCGCTCCTTTTGCCGGTCACAGACCTACATGTACGCAAAGACGTGCAGTCCACCCAGAGGTGAGCAATGCATTGCCCGTCTCTGCGGAGGTATGCATCAGCTAATCGCAAGTTATGTTATGTTTTGTTTTGTTTTTATCAACCAGACATGACAATAAAATGAATGTACCACGCGAAATCAAAATACAATCTTCCGTTGGTTGCGATACACCAAGCGCTTTTCAGCTGTACATTTTAACAATTCTGCACTTTATTTGTACGGTGTTGCTTTTTCAACATGTTTTCCAGCTTTGCTCATCGCTTCATATACATTTGGGGTGGGAAACACTCCACTGCCTCTTTGTGTCCATTAATGTGAGGTGAAATTATAAATGCAGACATCTCTGCATTCTGTCCTCGCTTCACGATATGGATTTTTCAAGACATGCTGTACATCTAACAATAATGGAAGGAGTCTATGTATATATGTATGTACCATATATATGTGTGCATTTCTGCAATTTTCAACCTTTCTTCCCATTTACTTCACACTTGGGTGTATTGCTGAGGACCCAAGGAAGTGACGAGTGTGACGTTTTTTGGATGAGCGGTTCTCTAAGAAGCTGCAACAGTCCACACAGTCAGTCTGTTTCAAATGGGCACATTTCGATCTGGGTACATGACTAGTACAACTCTAAATCCAGCATGAACATCACATGGGTAAACATCACTGAAAACTCATGTGAGCTAAGGTTAACTCTCCTCTATAATGATTTGCTGGTTTTTCTGTTCATTATTGTTCATATTATTCGATTGCATTTGTCATTGTTTTATGTTAATGCATTTTGGTTTTATACGTAAGTCATCATATTATATTGTGATTGTTTATGTGGATGGACCAGGGGAGGTTTTAACTAATAATCATACAAATGAATCATTTTGTTGATCATTGTTAGTGAAAATGTATGTACTTGTTGCAGTCTTGTATAAAGTACTTGAGTAAAAGTACAAGTATCTGACCAGAAAATGACTTTGGTAGAAGTTAGTCACCTTTTAGAAATGTACTTGAGTAAAAGTCTTAAAGTATCTGATATTTACTGTACTTAAGTATCAAAAGTAATTTTCTGATATTAAATGTACTTAATTATTGGAAGTAAAAGTAAAAGTTAAAAAAAAAAGTGAACGGTTAGAATTTTGATTATGAACTTTATTGTGGTTCCCACACCTTCAACATTAAATTCAATGACTTCAGGCACAATTCTTTCAAATTCAAGGACCAAACACAGCATATTTTGAGAGAGCTGACATCAACAAAGAGAAAAAGGGCTTCTTGATCCGTGGCAATAACCGTTACGTCACTGAATGTTTTTTATCATAAACAACTGAGGCACTTAATCCGGTAGGAAGAATCTTTCACTCCAACGTACGAAAACATTTCTTGCAAATATGGCCACGGGTGTGAAACGTTATCTTCGTCACCACGGAGTTTACCGAGTTCACTACTGTCATCGGGCTGCTCGTAGTCTGTAACCGGGGTTGTAACGTCAGCAGCGATGCCTGCAGCAGGTGCTTCCATGATGGCATCAGTTGTTGATTCTACTGACATGCGGGACTTATTACGCACGGAACCCACCAGGCGCTGACGGACGCTTTCGTGCGCGCGGACTGAACCCACCAGACGTGCAAAGCGCACGCGTACTGCTGCGCTTACTTGTTACCAGACGCGGGAATTGATTGATATTGATGCGCGTGCGCTTTGCGCGTCTGGTGGGTTTCGCGCGTGATTTGCCAAACCTGCAGTCTTAGCAAATTTCTAATGATTTTATTTTGTAGTAACGAGTAACGAAGATGCTTAGGAGAAATGTATCGGAGTAAAAGTAAACATTTTATTTAGGAAATGTAGTGGAGTAAAAGTGAAAGTTGCCAGAAATATAAATAACGAAGTAAAGTACAGATACGTGAAAATTCTACTTAAGTACAGTAACGAAGTATTTGTACTTCGTTACATTACAACACTGACTTGTTATTCAACACAGCTGTTCTCATTTTATGGGAGACCTACATTTATTTAAAGGTACTATATGTAAGAATCACGGATTCCTTCTAAATTACGGTCCCCTTTGGCCGGGAGGTGAACTGCAGCCTGCTGGAGCACTAAGTGCATTCAGAGCTCCGTGGGTTGAGACAATAACAATCAGAAATGAATGTCCATAATTAAAGCTTGTACACATTTAAAAAAGCACTTACACGTCACTTCCTTCCATTTGCCCGAGAAATCCGACCCGATTCAAATATAAGAGAAATCAGCCCAAAAGCTGGTCCACGCAGACCGTCGGGGAAGCTCTCATTTCTTAACCTTAACCACCACCTGCTCACAAACTGGCAATTTAAAGTGATTTGTGCATGTAAAATCCTCCATGTATTCCCTGTACGGGGTTCATAATTCTTACATACAAGACATTCCACTTGGATTTCTTTCTTAAAAAGGACATTTGCCATTTTTTCTGCCAAGAAGGAACAACGCTTTCAGACTGGTTTTCGAAGTGTATTTCTTGACTCAGTTGTGTCTGGTTGTATCCAGTTAACTGTTGTGTGGTTTCTTCTGTGAACACTTGCCTCTTCCACCCGCCTGTTTCAGTGACAATGTGGCTTTAAATAAGTTTGCTCACCAGCCTGATTAACTGAATCATTTATACCTGGTTATACCATTATTATATAAGTATGCCATTATTGCCAATACAGTGAACAAAAACTCCCAAATAATAGCTGAATGCTGAGAATGGGGTTTCACAAGTCTTTAATATAAATGCTGCCATTTTGGCACATTTTGACTATTTGGGTGGAAAACTAATGTTTTGTATCTGTACTGTGGCTGAACTCTAAACAGCAAAATGGAGAGAGAGTTTGTGCAGCTTTTTTCTGCATCTATATTGTGTTTGTTTTCATGTTTTATTGTGATTCAGCGATATACACTGCCATTATTTACATGCTCAAGTTGACCAAATGTAACAATGTTATAAAACATCTATTTTTTAACATAATATTTCTCTCTTCATCTATTCATGTCTGTCTGCCATCTTTTCTCTCTACTTCCATGTCCTTTTATCTGTGGCCAGGTGAGAAGGTGATGCAGGACGATGAGTTCACCTGTGACCTCTTCCGCTTCCTCCAGCTCCTCTGTGAAGGACACAACTCTGGTAACTACATTATTTTTCAAAAACAGGACATCTGTAGTTTAACAGTTCTAAATCAATTTAATATAAATCCAACATTAACAACAATGGTTAAATAGATTTTTGCTTGACAACACAAAAAACATGTTGCTAAAAGTGCCATAGAACAATATTTAAATGTAATAATTGTATAATATTAGACTATTATAGTTGTAAGTAACTAATATCTAATCATTGTTGTTTACTGTGTTATAACTGCAATAAACCACAAAATAATCCCTGCATCACCACACCTGTTTACTCCTTACACAATTTGTGTAGAAACCAATTTATAATGCTTAATTTATGCCATTTATGTCAACTGAAAAACAAAGTAATTTGTATAACTAATTTGGATAACTAAGTTGGATAGCATTGTAGTAAAATGTTTCTGTTGTGCATTTATTTTTAAGCTTTGCACAGAATATTTAGCATTTACTTTCTTCACACACTGACTGATGTATGCGATTCATTTGTTATTTATTATAATTTTAAGAACATCTTGTGGTTGTCAGATTTCCAGAACTACCTTCGAACCCAGACAGGGAACAACACGACCGTCAACATCATTATCTCTACTGTGGACTACCTCCTCAGAGTACAGGTCAGTCCTGCCACTTGGTCCTTCACTACTGTGGACCACCTCCAAAGAGTACAGGTCAGTTCTGCCCCATGGTCCTTCACTACTGTGGACTACCTCCTAAGACCACCGGTCAGTCCTGCCCCCTGGTGCTTCACTACTGTGGACTACCTCCTAAAGGCCTTTACAAACCGGGGGTGTAACGAAATTGCGATGCGAAAATGTGAATATTTCGCATCAAATCTATTTACACCAGCGGCGAATTTGCAACACTTTTTCAATAAACTTACAAATATATTTGCGGCAGGCTCATTCTTCAGGAAAAATGATGGAATCAACATTCTCGTCCAGTGATGATGATCTTGTCCTCCTCCTCACTCTGCAAAAGAAGAGGAGATTTTGGGTACACGTCAAGTACATTTTATTTGTATAACCCTTAATCACAGTTACAGTCTCAAAGGGACTAGTGATGGAATAGTGATATTGTGGGGTGTTGACTGGACAGCAAGCTGGTAGCCCTAGTCATGATCACAGGAACACCCTAAAAATTGGAGACAACATGATGGTTAGATGGAGCATAGTGAACAGGGAACATACAAGCAACCTCTACCCTAATACCTATCGGCAGCCAGGGTAGGCTAGTGCTGACAGCGTGTTGATTGAGCTGTAATTGGAGCTGAGGGGCACTCCTAGCAGCCAAAAGCAAGGGCAAATAGGTCGGTTTTAAGTCTAGCCTTCAATATGTCAACCTGATTACAGGCAGACTGTTCCACAGATAGGGCACTCGATAAGAGAACGCCCTGTTTCCTGCTGATTTTGTGTTAACTTTTGGAATTGATATAAAGCCAGACCCTGAAGTCCGGAGGGGCCGAGAAGGACAATAGGGAACCTTGATGGGGCGGACCCATGCAGGATCTTGTAGGTAAGAAGTAGCACCTTAAAATCAGATCTGGCATTTTTGGGAGCGAGGGGAGGGAAGTGAGAAGAGGAGTAATGTGGTCGAACTTCCTAGTTCTTGTTAGAAGTATAGCAGCAGCGTTCTGCACAAGCTGGAGGCTTTTCGTAGTCGAGCTCAGTAAGCCAGAGAACTGTGCATTACATTAATCCAGTCTGGATGATATAAATGCACGCTTCGCTTTCTCTACTTTTACAAAGTAGAGATAGAGAAGAAGGTAGTGGAACTCCTTGTCCCCAACCATGGCCGGTTCCAGACAAATTTTCGAATGCTAGCGCCACATCTGAAGAGGTGGAGTACCAACTATCGGGATCCTATTGACCCAGAACAGCGTGTGGCAGTCTGTATGAGGTAGGTTGTTGCTACTATAGAGTATGTTTTAAATATGTAGGCTAGTGCTAGTGCTAGTGTTACTGCTAGTGCTAGTGCTAGTGCTAGTGTTACTGCTAGGGCTAGTCCGGGTGCTAATTGGTGGTGCTAGTGTTGTTCTAGTGTGTTCTGGTGTGACTGTCTGAGGAAGTATTCTGTGACATTCTGTGAATGTCAAAATATAACAATGTATATTTTATTACATTGATTTATATTTGTATTGCTCCCCTTAATATTTTTTTGACACTTTATATTATCTTATACAGTTTTCTTTTATTTAGATTTTTTATAACTTGTTAATATAGTTTTCTATTCTATTTCTATTCGTATTCTTTTATAACTGCGGTTGGCTGTCGGGCGTTTTGCATGTAAGAATTTCACTCACTGCTTATACTTGTGTAAACTGTGAAGTGACAATAAAATACTTGAAACTTGAAACCTTTTTTTTTTTTCTTTTTTATAAATTTGTTTATTGGAACACATCACATCAAATAACATAAATCTTGCACGTTTACATGTGTGACCATCATTGGTTGTTTTTTTTTAAACAAACATACATACATGTAGGAAAAGGTAGAAAAGAAAGTAGTAATAATAATAATAATAATAAAAAAAATTAAAAACACATACAAAACTTAAAACCCACCCAATCTCCCACCCCAAGTTAGTCCACCTTTCTCCATCAATGTATCACATCAAACAACTTGTATATGTACATTGACATTGTTGCAACAGTACAACTGGTTAAAACATTTTTAAATAAAAAATATGAAGGTTTTGTTTATCTAAGTGGCATTGGTCATAGCTACATTATCAAAATATGAGAGGAGAGGCTGCCATGTAGTGTAGAATTTCCCAGTCGACCCTCGAAGTGAAAATGTGATCTTTTCTAGCTTAAGGAATGACATTAAATCAGTCTCCCAAGACTTATCTGCTGGGGGTTTGGGTGACTTCCAGTGTAGAAGGATACATCTGTGGGCAATCAGAGAGGCAAATGCTAAAACATTTAATTTCTGTTTACTAAATTCAGAGTGGTTCAGGGGAACTCCAAATATAGCAATAAGTGGACAGGGAGTGATATCTGTATTGTCACGTCCTGGCTCAGAGGAGATGACAAATATGGAGACACACACACAGTCTTAGTTTAAAAGTAAACTTATTTATTGAATAAACTTAATAAGGAATGCAATCAGTAACTCAGTAATCAATCATCAGTAGTGTATCAACCTACTGTAACCAAAATCATACAACCAACGTAGCAAACCAGCCCATGGCCCAAAGACCAGACAACAAGGACCTGATGCCACTGGTCTGGCTGGAGTGGAGAGCAGAGAGCAGAGAGCAGAGGAGGAATGGCTGTCAAACCACAGTATTTAAGTGGAGCCACACCCAGCCAGGTGCAAGCCATTCCCCGTAACGAGCAGCTCCCCCTCCAGGCAAACAGGAACCTGCAGATGGCCGGGAACAGGAGCCTGCCATAAGCAGGATGGCCTCTAGAGGCCATCACACACCCCCCCTTTAAGAAAGAGGTACCACCTCTGACCCTGGAAGACAGACCATCAAGGTTAATACAACAAACTTTATTTTATTTCATAATCTAAATTTACAATTTATAATCCAATTTTTCTTAACCATTAACCCTTATTTTACTAGAAATTGCCAACAACCCTAACACCTTATATTATTATTAAACCATGCAATATTCCCCCATCATCTCCCATTACCTCACCAACGCTTCCCATCCTCATGACCCAGCAACTATGGATCCAAAAGAAGCACATTTAAGAGACCATGAGATTGGGACTGCAGGCTGGAATGGAGAAATGACAGATGAACAGCAATTTATTTAATAGCCAGACATTTTAGCAAGACACCTTGGTCATTTTACGACCAAGGTGCATGTGACAATGCATCTGCCACAATGTTATCTATAACCTCAGATATAATCTTGAAAAAGTTCTTCCAGAATCCTGTTAGCTTTGAGCATAGCCAGAAGGTATGGGCTAGGTCAGATGGGACAAAGGCACATCTATTACAGGCCTCACTGGTGCCAGGGAAAAACTTCGCTAATTTGGCTTTGCTGAAATGCATTCTGTGTAGTACTTTGTACTGTATTAAGTTAAGACGGGTGCAGGATGAGGAGTAATTCACTTGGCCCTGTCCCACCAGGAGTCTTCAAATTGGATTTCTAGCTCGTTTTCCCACTCCTGTTTAACTTTGACCAGCGGAGAGGGGTTGGATTGAAGGATATATGTGTATAACTTAGACAACATCCTTGTCAGGCTTTCAGGCCTGTCAGGAATTGTTGGTAAGTCTGCAGGCAGAGATGGGAATGTGCTGCAATGGTTTTTAACAAAACTGCATACCTGGAGATAGCGGAAGAAGTCGCTTTGGGGCAATCCATGCTCATGGGACAAACTTTTAAAGTAAACAAATGTCCCCTTTAAAAACAGATCTCGGAATGATGTGATACCTTTCTCCTTCCAAAGTGTAAATGCAGAGTCAAGTTTGGAAGGTAAGAAATTATGATTATAGCATAATGGACCAAGGAGGATGAAATTATTTAGTTTGAAGTGTTTGCGGAACTGTGTCCATATTTTCAAGGTTGACAGGATTACAGGGTTTGAGGTATAATTTGTGGCTGAGAATGGTAAAGGGGAGCATGTCAGAGCTACAAGTGAGGAGGTGCGGCAGGAGAGGGACTCCATTTTACACCAGTCTAATTCACTCTCATACCACCAGCTGAGTATTTTTTGTATATTTGCTCCCCAGTAGTAGAACATGAAATTAGGCAGGCCTAGGCCACCCTCTTGTCTTGCTGCCTGCAGAGCGCTTCTGTTGATTCTGGCAACCTTGCCTGCCCACAAGAATGGGAGGATAGTTTGGTCAAGCTTCTTAAAAAATGATTTTGTCAGGAAGAGAGGTAGACATTGAAAAAGGAACAAAAATCTAGGCAAGACATTCATTTTTATAGTTTGTACTCGCCCGCTAATGACATTGGCAACCTGGACCATCTCTGTAGGTCGGCTTTTACTTTAGTCATTAGTTTGCCAATTAATCGGTTATGTTAACCCCTAGATATTGAACATTTTCTGGTGAAATAGTGAAAGGTATTTGTCCCTGTGTGAGTGTTTTGGCTTGCGAGTTTATTGGGAAACACACTGTTTTTTGGAGATTGATTTTGTAACCTGAAAATGTACCAAATTCCTCTAGTGTCTGTATGATTTTATTAGCACAGGTGATGGGATCTGTTATATGAATTAGTAGATCATCTGCATACAGGGAGACACGATGCTCAATATTTCCCCGTCTGATACCCTGAAGATGTGTTGTTGTTCTCAGCAGAATGGCTAACGGTTCAATAGCAAGGGCGAACAGCAGAGGTGACAGTGGACACCCTTGGCGGGTTCCGCGGGACAGGGGAAAGTATGTTGAGTACTGCCTGTTTGTGTTAACACAGGCAAGGGGCGATGAATAAAGCAGGCGTATCCATGTAATGAATTTCTTCCCAAACCCAAATTTTTCCAGCACCTTAAACAAGTACCCCCATTCTACCCTGTCAAAGGCTTTTTCCGCATCTAATGAGAGCACTATCTCATGCTTCATAGCATTGGATGGGGCAGAGATGATGTTTAATAGACGTCTTATATTTGATGATAGCTGACGACCTCTGATGAAGCCAGTTTGGTCCTCAGAGATTATTGAGGGGAGAGATGTTTCCAATCTTCTCGCCAGTGTTTTTGCTAGTATTTTTACATCAACATTTAGAAGTGATATAGGTCGATAGGAACTGCATTCAGCAGGATTCTTATCCTTTTTAAGGATAACTGAAATAGACGCCTCCGTCAAAGTTTTTGGCAGTGTTCCTATAGACAGGGAATGGTTAAACATATCTAGTAATAAAGGGGCTAAGAGAGTGGAGAATTTTTTGTAAAACTCAGACGGCAGCCCGTCAGGCCCTGGTGTTTTGCCATTGTTAATTTCCCTAATACTGTCACATATTTCCCCTAGGGTTATTGGTTGATTTAGTGATAACTGTGTTAAGATATCGATAGTTGGTATGTCTATACTGTCCAAATATGTGTTCATGTTTGAGTCTGTAGGAGGGGGTTCAGAAGTATAAAGTTTGGAATAGTATGCTTTAAAGGCTGCATTGATCTTCACGGGACATGTTGTAAGACCAACTGACTGATCATTAATTTGAGCAATGTGTCGTGATGTTGCTTGGTGTTTGAGCTGGAGGGCCAGCAGTCGGCTTGCCTTGTCGCCATATTCATATAGCATCCCTTTAGATCTCAGTGTGCTTTTTTCTGCATTCTCTGTAGAGGTGAGATCAAACTCAGTTTGGGGATTAACTTTTTGTTGGTGCAGCTCTGGAGTAGGATTTATTGCATATTGCCTATCGATTTCAGATATTTTATCGGTTATGTCTGTTTGTGTCTTTCTGCGTTCCTTATTAGCTGATGGTAGCTTTTAGGGTTTCCAAAAGTAATGAGGAATTCATTTCTTCTGAGTAGTTAAAACACAAAAAGTCTTCAATAACTTGTGTTATGGTAGAGCAGAAGGTATCATTGGACAATAGCGATGTATTGAGTCTCCATTGTGGGGTTCCCACTGATGGAGAATCAAATCTGAAATCTATCAATACAGGGGAGTGATCTGAATGAATATTGAATGGAGTGAATAGATGGTAGTAATTCTTTATCGATACAAAAATAATCTATCCTTGAGTAGGCATGATGTACATGCGAGTAGAATGAGTAGGCTCTGGTGTCATTATGTAAGAATCTCCAGGGGTCACAGCTTCCATAATCCTCCATGAATGACTGTAGTGTTGTTGCCATTTTTGATAGATTGGTCACTCTGGGGCTTGAGCGATCCAGCTGAGTGTTCATTACACAATTTAGGTCCCCTCCGAAAATTAAATGATGTGTATCCATATTTGTGGATACGAGCGTAGCCATGAATTCAGCGTCATCAAAGTTAGGAGCGTACACACAGACTAATGTAACAGGTAAGTGGAATAATCTGCCTGAAACAATGATGACGCGCCCATTACGATCAGGTACTATGATCTCTGATATAAACTGAATTTTTTTTTAAATTAAAATGGCAGCCCCTCTGGCTTTTGAATCAAATAATGAATGAAATACTTGTCCTATCCATGGACGCCTAAGCCTTGTATGATCATTTATCTTGAGATGGGTCTCCTGAAGGAAGACAATGTCAGCCCTGTGTAGTTTAAGATGTTGAAAAACTTTTGCCCTCCATGAAATTAATTTGACCTGTAGTTTATCCATCCTACCAAGACTATTTATTTCACTCATGTAGGTATACTAATGTATAGGATAACTGAAAAGATATGATAAACAAATAAAGACAGTATATGAAACCAGTTGTACACATAACAATAGATACTAATAACATTTGTATTCAAAGGCTGTGACCAACATACTCCCCCCCACATCCCTCCCCATAAAGAAAAACTGAAAAAGAATAAACCCAGCAGCATTAGAACAGTCTGCCGGAGTTTTTCAAAGCCTATGCTCGTCCTTCCTTGGAAGTCTACAATTCAACCTAGCAATGCAGTACAAACTATCCCTTTATCTAACACAAGAAGGGATTTGCTCCCATTACTGAACACATACACTGCAAGTGCACTTATAATAAAACATTTTTTATTTTTTTATTTCTACGTTTACCCTATTCACCCTATTCAACACAAAACTCGCCTTCAAGTTTCGTAGTCTTACAAAACGCGATTCAGGCATTCTATTAATTATCCAAAATCAGCATCAAGCCTATCACCCAGGCTATTTAGCATATCTCAAACCTTTCAGATGTGGCAGGCAACATTTAGCCTTGTTCTTCATCAGTGTTGGCTGGAAAGTTCCCTTTTATCTGAGCGTAGAATGTTTCTGCTGCTTCAGGGGTGTCGAAGAGATGTTTGTCCCCGTTGACAGTGATGCACAGACAAGCAGGGTGGCGTAGGGAGAATGTGATTCCAGCGGTATAGAGTTTAGCCTTGATGTCCTTGAATGTCGCTCATTGCTTGGCCAGGCTTGCACTCATATCGGGGAAGAATAAGATTCTGTTGCCATCGAATTTTATGTCTTCCTTCTGCGACCTTGCGCATCGAAGCACACGCTCCTTCAGAATCAGAATCAGAATTGCTTTATTCGCCAAGTAGTTTTCACATACGAGGAATTTGCTGTGGTTGTTGGTGCATACAGACAACATAAGAATAATAATAATAAGAATGAAGAAGCATTAAAAAGCAAGTAGTGCAAAAACGACGCATAAATAGAGGCATAAATATAAAATAAAGTAGAATAGTATGAATGGTATATACAATACAGAATGATTTCTGAATGATGGGATATTTACAATACAGAATGATGAGATATTTACAATACAAAATGATTTTTTCAGAATATGGGATGGGTGTGGGCTGTGCGTTAATGTCATGTGTACTGTCTATGGAGGCGGGATAAGTGTCTTGTTAATGAGGCTAACTGCAGATGGGAAGAAACTGTTTTTGTGGCGAGAGGTTTTGGTCCTGATGGACCGCAGCCTCCTGCCAGAGGGAAGTGTTTCAAACAGTTTGTGTCCGGGGTGAGAGGGGTCGGCCACAATCTTTCCTGCACGCCTCCGGGTCCTGGAGGCATACAGGTCCTGGAGAGATGGCAGATTGCAGCCAATCACCCTCTCTGCGGAGCGGATGATACGCTGCAGTCTGCCCTTGTCCTTGGCGGTGGCAGCAGCGTACCAGATGGTGATGGAGGAGGTGAGGATGGACTCGATGATGGGAGTGTAGAAGTGCACCATCATCGTCTTTGGCAGGTTGAACTTCTTCAACTGCCGCAGGAAGAACATCCTCTGCTGGGCTTTTTTTGTGATGGAGCTGATGTTCAGCTCCCACTTGAGGTCCTGGGAGATGATGGTTCCCAGGAAGCGGCAGGACTCCACAATATCGACTGGAGAGTCTCTCAGGGTGATGGGGGTGAGTGGGGCTGGGTTCTTTCTGAAATCTACAACTATCTCCACTGTCTTCACAGCGTTGAGCTCCAGGTTGTTCTGACTGCACCAAGTCGCCAAATGGTCGATCTCCCACCTGTAGGCGGACTCATCCTCACCAGAGATGAGTCCAATGATGGTGGTGTCGTCCGCGAACTTCAGGAGCTTGACAGACTGGTGACTGGAGGTGCAGCTGTTGGTATACAGGGAGAAGAGCAGAGGGGAAATAAACGCAGCCTTGGGGGGAACCGGTGCTGATGGTCCGGGAGTCAGAGATGTGTTTTCCCAGCCTCACGTGCTGCCTCCTGTCAGACAGGAAGTCTGTGATCCACCTGCAGGTAGAGTCAGGCACGCTCAGCTGGAAAAGCTTGTCATGTAGCAGAGATG
Source organism: Coryphaenoides rupestris (assembly GCA_002895965.2). Taxonomy (NCBI): domain Eukaryota; kingdom Metazoa; phylum Chordata; class Actinopteri; order Gadiformes; family Macrouridae; genus Coryphaenoides; species Coryphaenoides rupestris. Next base: position 684,946 of record PIJE02000021.1, read on the forward strand.
GGATGATTGTGTTGAAAGCAGAGCTGAAATCCACAAGCAGGATCCTGGCGTAGGTTATCCTGATAGCGAAGGAATCTAACGATGATGGCTCGCGGACGTTGTCCCAAGGCAGGCTTTGGAGCTAGTGTACGGTGCGCTCTGTCCAGCTCTGGAGATGTGGGGAAAACATTATTTCCAATAACTGTTTGGAGAAGCTTCAAAATTAATTCCAAAGGTGAACCTCCTTCCAGACGTTCAGGTAAGCCAACGATTCTTAGATTTTGTCGTCTGGAACGATTCTCAAGGTCCTCTGCTTTGGATGCTAGTGCAGCATTGTTTTTCTCCAACTGATCAAGTCTTGTTGTTAGCTCGGTTAGCTCATCACTATGTGTGGTGAGTGTATTTTCAATGGTCGTCATCTTTTGGTTGTGAGAGTCCAATGCCTCGTTGATGGTTTCGAGAGACGTCCGTATAGGTGTAAGGGAGGTCTCCAAAGATGTCGTGAGGAACGTCTTGAGTTCTGCGGCCAAGCTTACTTTGTGTTTTTCAAGTTCCTGCACCAGGCTAGCAACGGTTAGCGACTCCGCCATCTTAGCTGCTGATGCTGCTTGAGTTGAAGCAGAATCTTTTCCCTGTCGCTGTTGTCTCGACATTGTAAGTCACGTTGAATCGTTTCGAAATGTAGGCAAGTTTACTTTTTAAATAATTAATACGGTCAAATAGGGTAAACGACAAAATGGTGCACGTAAATTGTGAAATATGCGGGAGAAACTTGAAACTTGAAATGTAAAAGATTGATATTATAGCCCATCATGAGCACAGTCAAGTCTTTCACAACGCCGCCTTATCTATCTCCCTGTCTATCCGTCCATATACTGTATTATGCTATAGCAGTTAACCAAGAAGGGCAAGAGTCTACTACTGCCACATACTGGTCTATTATTTGAGTAGTCTAGCAGCAGACTGAGTGTAAACAGTATACCCACATTATGACAAATGATATACCACAAGAATATATGACAGAAGGTAAAAAAGAAACCACCATTGTGTGGGTTCTTTGGGTGATTGCAGGACAGTCTAGGATGTCTAGGTGCTATTTAAAAATAATGTTGCCATGCATGCTTCTGATAATGCAATCACATACAGTTGTGCTCATGAGTTTACATACCCTGGCGGAATTTGTGAAATGTCAATTTTTTGCGGAAATATGACATTTAGGTGATAGTGATACAAATCATAACCTACTGGCAAAAATGTGGATCACATTGTTTTCTTAGATTATTTGTATTAGGCAAAGACGAACCCTTCTCCTCCCAACTCCCCCAGATTCCTCAGCACAGAGGATTCTTTCATGACCAACGCCTCCAGTTTCCATCTTGTGTCAACTGTGGCCAATGTGGTGAAAGACACCTGTGATGTCATCTGGGCACAAATGAGGGAAACCCACATGCCAGTCCCAATTGAGGAACTCTGGAGAAACACTGCCAGGAGGTTCCAGGAAAGATGGAATTTCCCAAATAGTTTTTGTGCACTTGACGGGAAGCACGTCATTATACAGGCACCAGCAAATTCATGCTCCCGTATTTTTAATTATAAGGGCACCTTCTGGATGGCGATTATCGGTTTATTGCTATTGATGTTGGAGTTTTCGGTAGAAACAGCGATGGAGGCTTCTTTGCCAACTCCTCTCTGGGACAGGCCCTTCAAGCTTCTACCTTAAATGTACCAGCACCATGCCCACTCCCCTCAGCACCCGAGTTGGGACCGGTGCCGTTTGTGGTAGTGGCAGAATGCGGCTTTCCCCATGAAAATCTTTCTCCTCCGTCCCTATCCTGGGGTTCACTGGGTATTTAACTACTGCCTCTCCAGAGCCTGCCACAGAATGCTTTTGCCTATCCAGTGCTGGATAGTCTGCCACCGCCGGACACAGCTGACCCGCATCATTAAGGCCACCTGCATCTTGATGGACTACCGTGCTGATGTTGAGGATGAAGGTGCTGATGATGTTGACGGCAGCACGATGGGTGCCATCAGGAGTCTCAGAGGGAACTGGGCATCAGCTGAGGCACTGAGGGTGCAGGATATCTTGCAGCAATATTTTACTTCACCTGCTGGCAAAATCCCATGGTAATATGACCATGTGTGCTGTGGTCTCACTTAATGGCGCTGCAGACTTTCCTTGTAAATAGTTAAGCTATAATTTGTACATATGTTTTGGTTCAGATTTTATTGTTCATTTTTAGAAAATTACCCAGATACACTGATCTGGGCAAGAAAGCATTCTGACATACTTAAAATCCTGTTCCTTCCCGGTTCACAAGCAGCTTCTTCCCCAGTATCAGAACAGATCAGCTATCTCATCCTATATTAATTCTGCGTGAAATCTCTTCCTATATTTATGCTGTAACCATACCAGTGCCAAGTTTGAGCCCTTGTTACGACCTTGTTACATATGTATTTAAGACCCAGTCGAACAAAGACAAGGGAGACATTCTGCGGGAGTCCATCCAGGGAGTCCTACAGCTTCATCCTTCCCTCCTCCTGTCCTAGCCATGTGCCTAGACTCCCCTACAGTCAGGACATCCTACCATAGCAGATGCCGCCGAAGGCTCTCCCTCCAATCTCAACCTACACAGACCTTGATGTGAGTGGGGGACTCTGGAATTACCAATTGGTGGTCCAAGAGACGGAGACATTTCTGGCCTATGCGTCCCTCCAGTCTCTCCACTTCATGGCTCTCACAGAGATGTGGATCATCCCGGATAACACTGCCACTCCATCCGCCCTCTCCACTACCTACTCTTTCTCCCAAACCCCCCGAACCTCTGGAGGAGGTGGAGGAACAGGACTCCTGGTCACTCCAAAGTGGTCATACCAGGACTTTCCCTGGAAAACCTGACCAGATCTGCACTTGAACTCCATGCTGTATCTGTTACCCTTCCAATCAAGCTCAATATTGCCATGATCTACTAACCATCAGGCCACCTCGGCGACGAGATGGATGCCCTCCTCAGCTGTTTCCCTCAAGATGGCACCCCACTTGTCATTCTGGGTGACCTTAACCTGAATTCATAGTTTTTTGCCACATTTGGCCTGATGCTCAACCCTTCTCCCTCCACCCACAGAGCCGGGAACCAACTTGACCTTGTCTTCACAAGGTCCTGTACACTTCGGCACTCTGTTACCCACCTCCCTGTGTCTGACCACCATTTTCCCCCATAAATTGTCCCGCCTCCCTCACCACTACTCCTCACATTGTCACCTCCTGCAGAAACCTTAAAACTCTCTCTTGTTCTACTCTCTCTGCAACTGTCCCCCCCCCCCCCCCCCCCCCCCACACACACACACACACACACAACGATTCTCCCTCCTGTCACTAGAGGAAGCCTCCTCCACTCTGACATCCTCTCTCTCCTCCTCCTTGGACTCGCTCTGTCCACTCACCTCCAGACCAGCATGATCCTCTCCTCCCCCTCTGTGGTTGTCCAAAGCTTTGCAGGCTTGTAGAGCAGAGCTGTGGGCAGCTGAGAGAAAATTGAGGAAATCAGACTCTGCTGATGATCTCTCTCACTACCTCCACCTCCTCTCAGATTTCACCTCTACTGTGTCAGCAGCCAAATCTGCCTTCTAACTTGCAAAGATCAACTCTTCCGCCCCAACCCTACAAAACCTTTCTGCATGTTCTCTTCCCTCCTCAACCATCCCTCCCCTCCTCCTCCCTCACAGCTGATGACTGTCACCTACTTTAGGTGAAGGACATCACCTTGTCTTTCACCTCTGCGGCTGTCCTCCCTCCCCTCCACCCACCCCTGTCAGCCTTACTTGCTTCGCCCCTCTCACCTCTGAAGAAGTCAACAGGCTTATGACATCCAACCATGCCACCGCCTGCCCCCTTGACCCAATCCCATCCTCCCTTCTCCAAGACATTTCAGGTAACATCCTGCCCAGAGATGGGGCTCATCCCTGTCATCTGTGCTCATACTTCTTGACTTGTCTGCCGGGTATGACACAGTGAATCACCAGATTCTCCTTTCCACAAACTCCACTGGCTCCATGCATTAGATTCAAGACACTGGTACTGGCCTGCAAGGGTGTCAGTGGTACTGCCCTGACCCTATGCCCCAGCACGAGTGTTCCACTCAACCACTTAGGCTAGACGACTGGTACCTCCTTCATTAAGAACAGGCAAACATCGCTCTGCCAAGTTCCAACTCTTCTGGCACCACAGTGGTGGAGCTGCGGCTGACGTCAGGATGGCAGTCGCTCACCAGCTTCCGCAAAAGACTCAAGACCCACTTGTTCAGAGTATTCACCCAGACCCCCGGCCTTTCCTCTCCTAAGCCCTAGCACTACCTTGCGTGTTTGTATGTCTTGGCATTATTAATAGGACTTTAGCATATTGTATGTTCTTAGATGTGGGTAATGCACTCAGTGCACTCACTCACTTCTGCTCTTATACCATTGCAGGCAACACAGAAATTCTGAAACTCATTCTATTCTAGCCTTGCAACTATGAATGCTTGAAACCTGCTCTATTCTTATCTGTATGTACCTCAGTGATATATTAGTCTCCTTCAACAAATGTACTCTTTGTAAGTCACTTTGGATAAAAGCGTCTGCCAAATGGCAGAAATGTAAATGTAAAAATCAACCTTGCTCCGGGAAATTTCAGATTTTCCGCTGTGTAATATGTGTGTTCTGTATGTACTGTAAGTACTCATTATAAAATCAACAGTTTGAAAAAATATACCAACGTGCAAATTAATCTCATGAAAAAAACGTGTCTGGTGTGTAAAGGCCTTAAGAGTACAGGTCAGTCCTGCCCCCTGGTGCTTCATTACTGTGGGCTACCTCCTCAGAGTACAGGTCAGTCCTGCCCCCTGGTCCTTCTCGACTGTGGACTTCCTCTACAGAGTACATGTCAGTCCCATCCCCTGGTGCTTCACTGGGCTGACAGGCAGGATGGATCCACTGAACCAACCCAACAGCAAACTTTTTAAAAAAGATTTTAAAGGGAATTAATCTCTAAAACACTATTGGGTTCAGACCGACATTTACCAATTAGTCAGATGGTCGCCTTGTTACTGGATGGCTTCACAGTTACCACTATCTATATCCTGTGTCCTTGTTTTGCGAACTATGTTATGTTGGGGTGTCTGATTATCAAGCCATGTCTGGCAAAAATTTTCATTGCATGGAAAACTATGAAAATGTGCCTTCAATGCGAGTATAACAACCACGTACAAAGCACCTCATTATTATACCTATATAGCAATACAAGTAAAGTTAGCTGACTTTAGTTTGTTCAATTTCAACGCAAGTAAATGTAATGTTTTTATTTTCTTCATCGTGACATTGCTGTGACAGAAAAAAAAAAGAAACTGCATTATATGGACTTAAAAAGAAATTGCGCTAAAAATAAATAGGTCTTTGTTTCTAACATAAGACATTTGAAATGAAATAAATAAACAGTTATAATAATGTCCATTAGAAGAACAATATTAGTAATGAGAAAAAAGTGTTCACAAATAATTTTATGTGGAGTTTGATTTTGAATGAGCTTCTATTGGGTGTGGGGGGGTTTGCTTACACAGTAAATATTGAAGCAAGCAACCTAAAAATGGTGTGGGGTGCATACAAAAGCCCGGGTATGTGGGAAAATGATCCCAGAAAGTTTAATAGTTCTACAGTGTGAGCTACAGGACTTGACACTGATGTGTCCAACTCTTAACTGTTCTTTGTCCTCATGTTGTTCCTCCTCATGCTCATTTTCAGGAATCTATCAGTGATTTCTACTGGTACTACTCTGGGAAGGAGGTGATAGATGAACAGGGACAGAGGAACTTCTCCAAGGCCATCAACGTTGCCAAGCAGGTGTTCAACACTCTGACAGAATACATCCAGGTGAGCTATGGTTCCCTTTAGTTTCTGATCCCACTACCTCTGTTGGGAGGTATTTTTATGGAGTCTGTTGGAAATCCATGCTTTCCCTTATGGATGCCTTTTTTTACTTTTTATCGGAAGAGGTTTTTTGTTGAACAGAAAAGTAGTCACACAAATCGATTAGTTAATAGATTAATAGATTAGTAATCAGTGATGTCCTGCATATGCATATGAAACCACTCGTAGCCGGTGGGACAATAAGCTGAAATGTCCTGTACAGACACCAATGTCCTGAGACAAGGTGACGGTGAAGGTTTAAAATCAAACGTGTGTAGTAGACCGGCCACTGGAGAGGAGGTCAGAGTGGTTGTCTGGCAACCGCTGGTTCGATCCCCGGGCTCCGACTTGCTAAATGTCCACGTGTCCCTGAGCAAGACGCCTGACCCTAACTGCTCCTGATGTGTTGGTTGTTACCTTGCATGGTTGAGACCGCCATCGCTATATTAATGGGTGATTGTGAGGCAACTGTCAAGTGCTTTGGATTTCCCATAATCATATTAGGAAACCTCAGAGTCCAGAAAAATAGCTAATCTAAATAACAAAACAGGAAACCGTGTGCGTGACTTGAATTTCTGGATCTTTTTTTTGTCACTTCACAATTTACACGTGAGTATAAGCAGTGAGTGAAAAACCTTTTGTGCAAAACGCCCGACAGCTGACAGTAATTATAAAAGAATACAAAATAGAAATAGAACTATGCAAAATAGAAATAGAACTATAAATATAAATTCTGTGTAAAATAAGAATAAAATAAAATGAAATGGAATATACAACAAAATATCCAGGTGAGCAGTACACATATAAATCAATGTACTAAAATATACATTGTTATATGCTGACATTCACAGAATGTCACAGAATACCTTCTCAGACAGTCAACACAACACTAGCACCAGCAATTGGCACTAGGACTAGCACTAACACCAGTACTAGCACTAGCACTAGCAGTAACACCAGCACCAGGACCAGCACTAGCAGTAACACCAGCACTAGCACCAACACTTAGCACTACTACCACCACTAGCTCCAGCAGTAACACCGGCACTTAACACTACCAGGACTAGCACTAGCACTTAGACATTGATGCCGAACTTGTTCAGCAGCCTGATGGCCTGAGTGTGGAAGCTGTCTCTGAGTCTGCTCGTGCGGCACTTGATACTGCGGTATCGCCTGCCTGACGGTAGAAGTGTGTACAGTTTGTGGCTGGGGTGGTTATTGTCTTTAATAATCCGTTTGGCCTTGCCCACGCACCGCCTGGTGTATATATCCAGGAGGGCGGGAAGCTCACCTCCAATGATGTACTGGGCCGTCCGCACCACCCTCTGTAGTGTTCTACGCTCCAGTGCGGTGCAGTTCCCGTACCAGACGGTGATGCATCCTGTAAGAACACTCTCGATGGTACAAGAGTAGAATGTTCTGAGGATGCGGGGGCACATGTTGAATTTCCTCAGTCGCCTGAGGAAATACAGGTGTTGTTGGGGCTTTTTCACCACGTGTGTGGTGTGCGTGGTCCATGTGAGGTCCTCGGAGATGTGCATGCCGAGGAACTTGAAGCTGCTGACCCTCTCTACTGCAGCACCGTCGATGGAGATGGGGGCGTGCTCACCTCTCCGCTTCCTGTAGTCCACGATCAGCTCCTTGATCTTCTTGACGTTGAGGGCGAGGTTGTTCTCTTGGCACCACTGTGCCAGAGATCCAACCTCCTCCCTGTAGGCTGTCTCGTCGTCGTCGGCGATCAGTCCCAACACTGTCGTGTCGTCAGCAAACTTGATGAAGACGTTGGAGCTGTGCATAGCCATGCAGTCGTGGGTGTACAGGGAGTAGAGGAGAGGGCTCAACACGCATCCCTGAGGGGCTCCAGTGTTGAGGGTCAGCGGCTCTGAGGTGGTGCTGCCCATCCTCACCACCTGGCGGTGGCCCGACAGGAAGTCCAGTATCCAGCTGCACATGGTCGGGTGCAGGCCTAGACTCCTGAGCTTGGTGTCGAGCTTGGCAGGAACTATCGTGTTGAACGCCGAGCTGAAATCCACAAACAGCATTCGCACACAACAGTCCCCTCCAGGTGAGAGAGGGCGGTGTGAAGTGCCATGGCAATCGCGTCGTCGGTGGATCTGTTTTGACAGTACGCAAATTGCCATGGGTCCAGCGTGGCAAATGAAGTCCTTGACCAGCCTCTCGAAGCATTTACTGACAATCGAGGTGAGGGCTACGGGTCTCCAGTCATTTAGGCAGGTTACCTTGGGGTGTTTACGGACAGGCACGATGATGGACATCTTGAAGACCTCGGGAACAACAGCCTGGGACAGGGACAGGTTGAAGATGTCTGCGAAGACTCCTGCCAACTGGTCTGCGCATGCTGTGAGGACGCACCCCGGGATGTGGTCTGGGCCCGCCGCCTTCCGGATGTCCACCCGCTTGAAGGCTCTGCGCACGTCGGCCTCTGAGATGTTCAGCAGGCTGCTCTCCTCAGGCAGCGCTGACTTCGGCGGGCTACCGTTCACGTCGAACCGAGCGAAGAAGGTGTTTAGCTCGCCTGGGAGGGAGGTAGAGGAGTTCTCTACACCGCTGGTTCTCCCTCTGAAGTCCGTGATTGTCTGCAGCCCCTTCCACACACCCCTCACGTCGTGGCTCTTGAATTTGTCCTCCACCCTGCTCTTATACTCCCGCTTGGCAGAGCCGATGGTCTTGCGGAGGTCGTAGCGGGCTCTTGTATATTCCACCATATTCCCGGAGTCAAAGGCGGCGTTACGCGTGCGGAGTGCGGCGCGAACATCGCCATTAATCCATGGTTTCTGGTTGGGATAAATCCGAACCGATTTAGTAGGAACAAAGTCGTCTATGCATTTCTTGATGAACCCGGTGACTGAGGACGCGTACTCGCTGATGTTATTGTCCGACGCGACCCGGAACATGTTCCAATCCGCGTCATCAAAACAATCCTGCAGCATAGACTCCGATTGGTCCGACCAGCATTGGACCTCCTTCACAGCGATTGGTTGCTGCTTCAGTCTCTGCCTGTAGGCGGGGAGTAGTTGGATCGAGCGGTGATCCGATTTGCCCAACGGTGGGCGGAGGAGGGACTTGTAGCCATCCCGGAAGGGGGTGTAGCAGTGGTCGAGGATCCGCTCGCCCCGTGTGTTGCTTGTGATGTGTTGGTAGAACTTCGGGATAACTTTCTTCAGGTTCGCCTTATTGAAGTCCCCCGCCACAATGAAAGCAGCCTCCGAGTGAGCCGACTCCTGTTCGCTGATAGCCCCATAAAGTTCCTTCAACGCTATGTCCGTGTTGGCTCGAGGGGGAATATACACAGCAGTCACGGTTACTGCTGTAAACTCCCGCGGTAGCCAGAATGGTCGGCACATAAGCATCAGGTACTCCAGGTCCGGGGAACAGAAATACTTGAGGGTCTGCACATGACTCTGGTTGCACCAAGATCTGTTTATCATGAGACATACCCCCCCCCCCCCCCCCTCCGCGATCTTTACCAGAGAGAGTCTTTTTTCTGTCCGCGCGGTGGACGGAAAATCCTGTCGGCTCATGGCTGAGTCGGCAACCCCCTCCGACATCCATGTCTCCGTCAGGCAGATGATGCAGTTGCCCTTAGTTTCCCGGTGGAATTGAATACGAGCCTGTAGCTCGCATAACTTATTGTCCAGAGACTGTACATTACCCAGTAGAATGGCGGCTAGTGGAGGTCGATTGGCACGACGTCTCAGCCTGACTAGCACGCAGGCTCGCTTCCCTCTCCGTCGGCGATGCCTGCGTGTGATCGCGCCTAAGATGGACGGAGATAGTCCAGCCACGACTCCGTGCGGGACGTCCGAGTCGAAAGACTTGAAAAACTCCGGTAGGCGGCGAACGACTGTCGTTATAATCTCCAAAAGTGTACAACTGTCGTAAGTGAACTTAGTGGTAACTTCTTGTGCAAACATAGTCACAATTAAAAGAATAAATAACAAAAAACCTCGTTGGCGTACGAGAGCTCGCAACACGGCAGCCATCACGTACGGCGCCATCCCCTCTTGGAGATTAACAGACAAGTAATGATAATAATAACAATAATATACAGTATATATATATATATTTGGCAGAAGAAAGCTTTTATGTCTTTCTCAAGGTGTATATATGTTGTTCATATATCTTGTCAAGTCAAAAATGTTAGACTATGACAATATGATATTGATGAGAATGAAATAGAAAATGGCCTTTACATTTTTTTTCAGGAAGTATTTTCGTCTGGAAAAATGTGAAATGGGCTAAAGCTGGCAGCAACCCACTCATATAGCTAAGGTCCACAAATGGTATTTTTAATATGAAAGGTGCAGAGATAAGTATTTTTAAACTTGCTCAAATGTGTAGAAATTAGCAAAGTTTTAAAGGTGCTATTGATAACATTGACAACATTCAGCCATGCCATTCAGGTTGTTGCCAGTATGTTGCGCAACCTGCATAGTTAATGGTCGAGGAGAGTGAGACTCAGACAGACTCAGTCATCTCAAGTGATGAATCTTTCTTGATAAAGTAATTCATTCATTTTGCAAAATTACCTAGAGATTGCACTTACTTAGTGCAGTGTGGTGTTGCTGAGCACTTGTGATTGGTACAGGAGTGAAGCCGAGCACAACACCACCACAATAACTGGCAACTACTTGATCACTGACAACACAGACATACTGTGTTATACCAACATTATATGAACATTGTTATAGTATTGGCTCACAAGCCGTGATAGAAGTGTAAACCAAACGTGAGACACCTTTTTTTTCATAGTCACCCTATTTTTTAAGGGAAAGCGATACTTTTCTTCTGCACCTTTTTTTTTTACAATTATTAATCTACGTAAAAATGCTATCAATAGTACCTTTAATCAATCAATATGTAAACAGTGTTGTTGCAAAAGCAAGATAGACAAGATAGATCTATGTGAGGAACCAGCGCTTGCCACATGTTCTGCCTTCCTGAAAGTTTTTCCCTAATTTTGGCTGAAAGAAGTATTCATGTTGGGTTAATGTTGATGTGTCTCCATACAGGGCCCGTGCACAGGAAACCAGCAGAGTCTGGCACACAGCCGCCTCTGGGACGCTGTGGTGGGCTTCCTGCATGTCTTTGCTCATATGCAGATGAAACTGTCTCAGGTGAGTTCAAATCTTTGAATGCGGTATTGGGGTTGAATTCTGTCATTTTAATTTGAAGATTAAGGAGGTTCAGAGGAGTAGAAAGTAGCACACTTTCTTCGCAACTTGTCACTTGCCTGTTGTTTTAAGCCTAGTTATTTTCTTCCCATTTCACAATATTCGTATAGAACAATATAAAAAAACTTATATCAACGTTTGTGGTTCAAGTCAATATATAATAACAATATTGCATTCTATCCCCTCATTCTATCCCCTAACAGCCTAAGCATTAGGGAGGGAAAGTGAAACAGCAGTTGGTTGTGTTCAAACACTGAAATGCATTTGCTTTTTCCCAGAATTACCTTTTAACAAAATTATATACTATATATACTGTATATGGGATAATCAATGAGTAGGTCTGTGTAACGCGGTATTAATGCACATCGTGGAGCGAAGAACCACATGACGCGTAGTGGAGGAGCAAAGTATTCCAATCATTTTTCTTCTGCTGCATCCCATTCTTCAGCAATTGGTGTGTTTTCTTTCCCAGTCGTTAGTTTATCAAGTTGTTCACTCAGCTATGCTTGCTGCAGTTGATAACAGTTAAGCTTTGACATGTTTAATATTGCCCTGGTTACAAGTTGGCTGACGGATGAATGTAGAAATTATTAAACTTGAGTCAAACTACTTGTGCATTATATGGTATTCAGGCACACCTGCCAGCCAATCAGAAAAAGTATTCACCCAGACCATGGTATAAATAAATATTGTAGGCTGTATTGGAAAACAAAAGTTAGCTCAGAGTGTATTACTTTATGTATATGCAAAAGGTCCGCAATGCCATTGTTTATTTTGGAATTCAACTGGTAGTATTTTTTTATAAAAATGGGAAATTCTATGCGTTTCTCGCTCAGCTTTGGAACACTGTAGGAAGGATCTGACTGTGGGAAGCATCCAATTGTTTTCAATCCCCTTGCAGGACTCCAGTCAGATAGAGTTACTGAAGGAGCTGATGGACCTCCAGAAAGACATGGTGGTCATGCTGCTCTCTATGCTTGAGGGTAGGTCTTCTAACCCCTTCAACCACTCTGAAAATACTGCATTCAATGTTGCATCTTACTTGCCATTACATGGGAGCACATGGGATGGCACATGGCAATGGGAGTGACAGGGAGTGAACGCCATTGAAAATAATGTTGCTGTCACACAGAATGGCTCCCTGTCCAGACCCTGCACCGGAGTGCCCCAAGGCTACTAGGACGCCTTCTGTTCTCCTTATACACTAGACCTCTAGGCTCTGTAATTACATTCCACGACTTCTCCTATCAGTCTTACACAGACCCAACTGTTCCAGTCTCCTGAAGCTTAACCTAGAACCTGTCAGCGAAAATACCCCTACCTACCTCCAAACATTAGTCAGAGCCCATGCCCCAGCTCGATGTCTTTGCTGATAGGTTAGGAAGGAATTTACCTATAAAGTTCACCATCTCCATTATGCGTACGATGGCTGTTTTGTCTGTGGGCCTTGGCATGTCCAGTATGGCATTGATTTTATCTTGGTCGGGCTGGACACCTTGGGCAGAGAGCTTGTCTCTGAGGAAGACTATTCCTTGAGCTCCAAATTGGCACTTCCTTTTGTTGAGCTTTAGGCCATTATTTTGTATCTGCTCCAGCACACTTGTCAGCCTCTCGTTGTGTTCTTGTACTGTGGAGCCCCACACAATGATGTCATTGACATAGGCTCAAACTCCTTCCAGCCCCTCAGTGATATGTTCCATTGCTCTGTGCAATATTTCAGATGCTTAGATATTTCAAAAGACAGTCGCTGGAAGCAGTATCTGCCAAATGGTATCTGAAAGGTACAGCCTTTAGTGCTGCTTTTGTGTAATTTCAGCTGCCAGAAACCTTGACACGTCTGAAAAATATCTGGTACACTGTAGATCTTTTAAAGCTTGGGTATCTGGTAGTGTTCACGCTTGGTGTTGTCTTTCAGATCTTTGGGATCCATACACATTCTCAGCTCGCCATTCTTTTACTTCACACATACCATGTAGTTGACATAGTCTGTTGGTTCCTCGACCTTCTTTATCACAGCCAGTTTTGACATCCCTTCCAATTCTTTTGTCAGACTCTCTCTTAGTGCTAATGGAACTCTTCTTGCAGCAACTGGCTGTGCATCTTTCTTTACTTGAATGTTGTCTGTAGTGCACCAAAAGCCCTGAAGTCAACAGAGTTGCATGCACTCACAGCTGTGTTGATTCGATACTCTTTTTACAAGCTCCAAATCTTCAACAGGCTTCATCTCCAAGAAGACAGAAGAGTAGGTGGTGCACTTTTTCTTTTACAGTTTCCAGCTTGCATGTGCCTAAGCACTAAATTGTCTGTCCATTGTAGTCTTTCAGCTCTGGTGATTTTCCTGTATTCTAGGCTTTTCTTTCATTGCTTTAACGTCTGACATCCAGATCAGTTTTGCGTTTGTGCCAGTGTCTAATTTCATTGTGACTAAAGTCCCATTTGCAGTGGTGTTATCCATTTATCCCCTAGAACAGCATTTAGCTGATTCTCTGGCTCTTTTTTACAGTTCACCAATGTGATGAAAATTTCATCATCCACATCAGATCTTCCTTGCTTTTTCTCTTTTTCTTTTTGGGAAGCACTGTTTTGCAAAGTGGTTCTTCCCCTGACAAGCAGAGCCTTGCTTACCAATGGCTGAACACTGTCTTGGCTTGTGCTGCAAGTCACACCACTTGCAGGTGAGGGTTAGGTTTAGGAACATCTCGTCATCTGTCCGCTGTGCAGGCCGGGTCTTCAGACTCATGAGGTGGAGTTCCTGGGGACTCAGCAACGGGATGAGGAGGAGTGCGCTGGGTCCGGAACTGGAGATGGAGATGGCTGCCACCCAGCAACAGGGACAGGAAGCTGCTGCTGCCTGACCGGAACTGGACACGAAGACGACTGCACCCCAGCAGCAGGGACAGGAAGCTGCTGTGGTCCAACCAGCACTGGGACTGGAGGCGGCAACGGTTGCGGCTCAACAGGGTCTCTTGTCCCCGCTGCGGTCCAACCAGAACCGGACGTTGCGTGCCTCGACACCTGAGAGCCCACTGGATGCAACGAGGTCCCCCTAGGGCCCAACCAGGAGGTTCTGTAGCCGGATTAGGACTGCCAGGTTGAAGACCCACATAACCAAGTCAAGTAGAACTTTATTTGTCCCCAAAGGGGCAATTGGTTGTGCAGCAATAGTAAAAACAAGATCAAGACACATAAAAACAGAAAGCACAAACAGTTAAGCACAGTACAACAACATCAAGATGCCCAAGTCAATTAAAATATAATGCACAATTAAATACACTGTGAAGTAGTATGCATAGAAATAAAACCATACAAATATAAAAAATATAAAAATATGGAACCACCGTCACAGCAATCGCACTCTGTTTCAGAACAAAACAAGTGGACTGAGATCACTGAGAGGGGCTGGTCTTCATGCGTTTCCAATCCAACTCTAGTTTGGTTCGTTTGCAGTGAGAACTCAACTGGCCCATTGAAGCAAGACAACTAACTTGCGCAATACTTGTGATGCACATGCATGGAATTATGAGCAGTGAAGTTCATTATTCAGGGGGAAAAATCCATTATTAGCCTTAACAGACAGCCTGGGATATATAACACAATATAATTTCATCATAACACAACATAATATAATTGTAGCTTATATAGTTAAAATGTCAAACCGTGGACTGACCTGGAGTAGCGAGGAGGTGCAGTGTCTGATAGGGATTTGGGCAGATGAATAGATCTCCCAAATGCTGGAAACTACACATAAAAAAACTTGAACTCAGACACTTTTCACTGTTGCTCAAGATATTATACCTGTACATTGGTACTTTTTTGTAGATATTCTTTGGGTCAACCCAAAGAATATCTACAAAAAAGTACCAAAATACAGGTTTTCGATTTGTAACAATATTCTTCATCTACATCAAGTGTCAAAATTGAGGAAACAATCTGACCAATGGGTGAACTGTTTAATCCTGCGTGGCTTTGTTTACAAGTTTTGTTCCGCTCTAACTGTTGCTGTGTGAACATGAAACGAACCCAAAGACAAGCGCAACTTTGTATCGATTAAGCCCCTGATCCGGAAACAAATGGCCCTAAGCTCTGTCCAACTTGCTGGAGTTGTAAACTACCGTCTGCGTTGCCTCGGAGTATACAGACGTGACTGATTGCTTTTCCGGGTATTTGTCAGAACCCAATGATGATGAATGAATGAATGAGTTTATTTCGATCAGCACAATATACAACCACCAAATAAAAGTAAGTAAGGTACATGTGGCTGACCGAAAGGGTTAAAGCTGAAGCTAACTAGCTTGTAAGTGCCCTAACCTAAAATGATGAATTGCTTAATTCTGTACCTGAATGGATCTTCATCGTCTCCCTTTAGGTAACGTGGTGAACGGCACCATCGGCAAGCAGATGGTGGACATGTTGGTGGAATCGTCCAACAACGTTGAGATGATCCTCAAGTTCTTCGATATGTTCCTCAAACTCAAAGACCTAACTTCCTCGGACGCCTTCAAGGAGTATGATCCGGATGCGAAAGGCAAGATGATGGATCCTGCCTCATTCTAAACTAGGCAGATTTTGGCGAGGAAGAAAATGTGTGCTCCAAACATTTTTCTTCTGCATAGCATATTCTAGAATAAGTGATATAATTTGATAATGCTTCCAGAATGTGGTTTGCGATATAATGGGTGATCTTGTGCAAGCTTGATGACGGAACTGTTGCCTTTCCAAAATGTGCTTTTAAAAAAATACCATCTGAATCCTTCCTTAAACAAATACACATTTTGCACAAACGACATGTTTTGTTCAACAGGGACAGGACATTGTGAGTGAATGCGTTGCATGGTTGTATGCATTCCATTTGTTATATGTTTTGAATAATCACTTGGCCAATAATCATATGGCCTGTAAAGCCCTTTGAGACTGTAACTGTGATTAAGGGCACAAATAAAATTGACTTGACTTGACACAAATGGGTAATGCCCATCTCTACTGACCTAGTGATTGGTTGGGGAGGAACTAGGCAAGAAAAAATCACAGGTCTGAACTACGTTTTGTCGTGAAGGACCAAAAATCATAATTTTGTATGATTATCAGGCTAAGGCAGTGGACCCTGCAGATTGATGGCAGGAAACCTAGATGTTTATTTTTTTTCTGTTTTCACCGGCAGGTGTCATCTCCAAGAGGGACTTTCATAAAGCCATGGAAAGCCACAAGCACTACACACAGTCAGAGACGGAGTTCCTCCTCTCCTGCGCAGAAACGGACGAAAATGAACTGTTGGACTATGAGGAGTTTGTGGAGCGTTTTCATGAGCCGGCCAAGGTATTTCCATTTCAATATTGCTAGCGGTTTACCAGCTGTGTTGCTCCAATCCCTAACTATTTAATTTCACACTCATTTCTCAAGCCGAGCTCAGATCCAAGATTTGTGACAATAATGCTTGCAACTGGTAGCTGCTTGCAAAATAATAATAACATAATGTTCTGAAACTGGTCAGAAAAGAGACAAATTTTTATGCTAGGATTAGGATTACTATTAGGATTACCGGAGTTGAAGTTGTAAACTCTTTGTCCGCGGGCTGGTCAGCTGTTTACCAACACTCCGCCAGAGGAAGAAGAAGAGAGGCATCCATCCATCCATTTTCGTCCGCTTATCCGGGGTCGGGTCGCGGTGGCAGCCGGCTAAGCAGGGCCCCCCAGGCTTCCTTCTCCCCAGCCACACACTCTAGTTCCTCCTGGGGGGTCCCGAGGCGTTCCCAGGCCAGACGAGATATGTAATCTCTCCAGCGAGTTCTGGGTCTGCCCCGGGGTCTCCTCCCAGTTGGACGTGCCCGGAAAACCTCCAAAGGGAGGCGCCCGGGGGGCATCCTAATCAGATGCCCGAACCACCTCAGCTGACTCCTTTCGATGCGGAGGAGCAGTGGCTCTACTCCGAGCTCCCTCCGGATGTCTGAGCTCCTCACCCTATCTCTAAGGCTGAGCCCAGCCACCCTGCGGAGGAAACTCATTTCGGCCGCTTGTATCCGCGATCTCATTCTTTCGGTCACTACCCAAAGCTTGTGACCATAGGTGAGGGTTGGAATGTAGATGGACCTGTAAATCGAAAGCTTCGCCTTCTGGCTCAGCTCCCTCTTCACCACAACGGACCGGTACAGTGCCCGCATCACTGCAGACGCTGCACCAATCCGTCTGTCCATCTCCCGCTCCATTTTGCCCTCACTCGTGAACAAGACCCCGAGATACTTGAACTCCTTCGCTTGAGGCAGCAACTCACTCCCAAACCGGAGGGAACACTCCACCGTTTTCCAGCAGAGAACCATGGCCTCAGACTTGGAGGTGCTGACTCTCATCCCGACCGCTTCACACTCGGCTGCAAACCACCCCAGTGCATGCTGGAGGTCACGGTCTGATGTAGCCAACAGAACCACATCATCTGCAAAGAGCAGAGATGCAATTCTGAGGTTTCCCATCAGCAACAATGGCTAATCTAAAGAAATTAATGCTGAACTTCCGTCAGCACATTATGTGCGCTACCAGGGGAGAAATAGCTTTGGACCACTGCTATACGCCATTCAAGAGAGGCTACATGGCTGCCTCTCTTACCCCATTTGGCCATTTTCCTTCTGCCAAAATATAAACAAAGGATGCTACGGGAGGTGGTATTGATGAGGGAAGTAAGTCCGACCAAGTTCAGAACGATATGCGGGACACCACGGGCAACGTCGACTGGGTTCGGATACAGCTCCAGTGAGCTCAGCGAGTTTGCGGACATGGTGACGAGCTTCATCGCAACGGCAGAGGACAACATCTTCCACATGGTTAAGGTGAGATCCTTTCCAAATCAAAAACCGTGGGACGATGGATCCATCCGCGCCGCTGATTAAGGAAAGGCTGATTAAGGACTACATCTGCGCCGTCTTACGTCCCTCCATGGACCCGCTGCAGTTTGCCTGCCGGCCAAACAGATCCACAGATGATGCTGTTTCCCAGGTAATATACAGTTCCATCTCTCATCTAGACAGTCGGAAGTTGGGGTATGTGAGAATGTTGTTTATTGACTGTAGTTCTGCTTTCGCGCCTGGATTCTGGACTCTTCTGCTGATCGCAAGGCCCTCCAGAGGGTGGTGAAGACAGTGGATCGCATCATCTCCCAGCCGTGCAAGGCATCTACCACACACAATACCATAGAAAAGCATCGAGGACCACAGCCACCCAGGCCATGGACTGTTCACGCTGCTGCCGTCTGGTCAACGGAGCATCTAGGCACAGACTACCAGACTCAAAAACAGTTTTTCCCACAAGCCATCAGGCTTCTCAACCAGCAACACCAATCTAATCGATCATACTGATCACTATGTACATTTATAACATTGATAATATTTAGATGATTCAACTACTCTGGATACATATGCCATATTCCCTATGCTATATTTAAATACTCTGGATACATATGCTCTGATCTTTTGTATATTTCTGCTATGACATGCCATAAAAAAGATTTTAACGATCTTTTTAGTTTTTTAAGTTCTTTCTGTTTTTATCTCTGGTCCCATTCCCTCGTTGGGTCGTGCGGTAGGACGTTTTAGCAGACTCCTCAGCCTCCACACTTGGCTCCAGCCCGCCTGCAGAGCTCTAAACCTTTGTTTTATTGACAATTTTAATCTGTTCTGGGACCGTTCTTCCCTCTTCAAGCCTGATGGATTCCCCCCAAACCGCCTCGGTAGTCACATTTTTGCTGCTAACATGCAGCACGCCGTACATTCATCTCCATGTGCATGACTGTTTACACCACACGCCCCGCCCGATCATCCATTGACACTGGTGTCCCCTTCCTGGGTGAACTCCCCCTGCTGGCCAAAACCGGCAACACCCTTCTCCGCCGTCTTCACTATCCCATCCATTGTGACATACCGACTCTTCCCTCCATATGGCAAACCCAAAACTGCCAACAAAAATAATCTACTCCACATAAGACAAAGTGTCCATATTTCCCCACCCCCGCCCACCCTGCACAAGCTGGCATTTCTGAATGTGAGGTCTTTGTCGAATAAGACATTCATTCTAAATGACTTTATTTTATCCACAAATTTGGATCTTCTTTTTCTGTCAGAAACTTGGGTGAAACCTGATGAACACAGCCAGCTTCTAGAACTATGTCCCCCTGGCTACGACTATTACAGCTCCCATCTATAGAAACTGCCACAAGTGTACTCGTGTTGGAACAAATGTTTACTCTACCTTTGAAGTCCTGATTTTTAAATCCAGTTTTAGTCCTGTCCTTTTCATAATTGTATATCATCCCCCTAGGCTGGATGCCACCTTTCTCTCAGAGTTCTCTGTGTTTTTGTCCTCTGTTGTTGTGGATCTTGACAAAGTCTTAATCTCAAACCTCACATCAGATGTCAAAGCCAACGAATTTCTTAATATCATGGACTTTCTGCAGCATGTTTCTGGCCCAACCCACAACCATGGCCACACGCTAGACCTAATATTCACAATTGGCCTGACCATTCCCTCCATAACTGTGGAAGAATTGGGTATCTCAGACCACATGTGCATCAGGTTTTCTACCATCATTCACACTGCCCATAAAACTAAACTGCCTGCCTCTTATTCTCACAAAATGAACTCCTCCACAGCCAGCAGGTTCTCTGACGCTTACATAGCTACCTCCTTACCGGATACACTTGAGGCCCAGCTACCCTGCTTGAGTACAGAAGAGTTGGTCACTCAGTTTAGCTCAACTTGTGCAGATATCCTGAAAGATGTAGCCCCACTCAAACTGAGGCAACCAAAAACGAAAACCCAGCCCTGGCTGAATGAAAACACCCATGCCGCCAGGGTATTATGTAGGAGAGCAGAGAGAAGGTGGAAAAAAGACAAGCTTCACATCTCATATGACATGTTGAGGAGTTCCCTTGTCAATTATCAAAAAACTATCAAAGCAGCCAGAGCAAATTACTTTGCTGATATTATTTAAAAAAAACTCTCATTCACCCAAAGCAATATTTGACACTATCAACACTGTCCTAAACCCTGCTGTTACTGCCCCCTGTGTGCCCTCCACAATCACTTGTGATGAATTCCTCAATTTCTTCACAAGAAAAGTTGAGAATATCAGATCGGGTATCTCACCGCCTGTCTATGACCCCCCCCACTCCTCCTCCCTGCTCTGCTGTCCTTACTGGGTTGGAGCCGGTGTCTCTGGCCCATGTCAACAACGTGGTCAGACACACTAAGCCGACTACCGGTCCCATGGACATCGTCCCTACAAGCCTATTGAAGGATATCTTTGACACCGTAGGTCCCACTGTCTCCCTCATTCTGAACAGTAGTCTGGTGAACGGCTCTGTCCCTTCCTGCTTTAAACATGCAGTCGTGCACACCATTATTAAAAAGCCCAACCTCGACACCACTGTTTTAAATAAATTCCGGCCTATCTCGAAGCTCCCATTTCTGTCAAAGGTCCTAGAAAAGATTGTATACTCTCAGCTCCTGTCTTTTATAGAGAATAACAATATCATGGACAAATTCCAGTCAGGCTTCAGAGCACGCCACAGCACTGAGTCTGCTCTGCTTAGAGTCTCAAACAACCTTCTGCTCTCCCGTGATTCAGGTAAATGTGCCATTTTAGTTCTCCTGGATCTTAGCTGCGCCTGTGGACCACAATATCTTGTTAAGCCGTCTTGAGCACCAGGTCGGTATACAGGGCAGCACCCTCCAGTGGCTTACATCTTACTTATCTGACAGATCGTTCTCTGTAGAGGCTGGAAACCTTTTATCCATGTCAGCTCCCATCACCTGAGTGCCTCAAGGCTCAATCCTGGGGCCAATTCTGTTTTCTTTATACATGCTCCCACTAGGTTCCATATTTCAAAAACACAATGCGTCTTATCATTGCTACGCTGACGACACCCAGGTGTACCTCCCCATATAAACAAGTAATAAGAACAACAGCTCAGTTAGTATCCTCCTTAAGTGCCTAGACGAGGTCAAAGCGTGGATGGCTAGAAACTTCCTCCAACTAAATGACGCCAAAACCAAAGTGGTACTATTCGGCCCCTCCAACATCACCAAGGCCACTGCTGACTGATTAGGACCCCTGGCACCCAACCTTCACCCCCATGCCAGAAATCTTGGTGCCATCTTTGACCCATGCCTCAAGTTTGACAAACAAATTAACTCTGTTGTGAGAGGTTGCTATTTTCAATTACGTAACATCGCCAAAGTAAAACCATTCCTCACACCAAATGATCTAAAAACCGTTACCAACTCATTAATCATCTCATGGCTAGATTTCTGTAATTCACTATACCTAGGCATCAATCAGTCACATATATCCTGTTTACAACTGGTGTAAAACGCAGCTGCCCGGCTTATAACTGGGACTAGAAAAAGAGACAGCATCACACCCATACTGGCATCCCTGCACTGGCTACCTATCAAGTACAGGATTGATTTTAAAGTTGTATTGTTTGTTTTTAAGGCTCAACATGGCCTGGCACCCCAGTACATCACAGAACTTATCCACCCACTTTCCAATCCCAGGACACTCAGATCCTCTGACCTGCTCCTCCTGTCAGTGCCTTGGTCGAGGTTAAGGGCTCTGGGCGACCGCGCTTTCTCAGTTGCTGCCCCAAAGCTCTGGAACAGTATACCATACTCAATCAAATGTTCCCCGTCCATTGAACTCTTCAAAAATAAACTTAAGACACATATGTTCAGCCTGGCATGTTCAGCTTGAATGTCTGAAGTTTCCCTGACTACTTTTATCTATTTGTTTTAACGTATATGATTGTATTGCTATGTTATTATTTTTAACTGTTTTATGTTTTCACTGTACAGCACTTTGGTCATCCAGTGGTTGTTTTAAATGTGCTATATAAATAAACTTGATTTGATATTCCTGCTCCTGCTGCCCTCACTTATGTATGTGCCCTTACTTACTTACTTGCCCATTAATAATACTCAATATTCAATAAACACTTCTGGAGTCAACATGGCATTACTGTAGCAATTTTTTTGTTTCCACAATGCCACTTCCGTGGCTTGTTCGGGTTCTCTACCGGAAGGAGAGGACGGAGTCGGTCTGACAATCAGAGACTTGTTTTTAATTACAACAAAATATTATCTTTTGCGTCTAAGGTAGGAAAACATAAATAAAATAGATAGCGTAATTGTCTTGTAGAGGGGTATGGCTTCGGAGATGTGTCAGGAACCTCCCTTGCCTTTCGTACCCCCAGCATCTTACTGTGGGGAGAGCTTTACTTCATTTTTACTTCATAATACCAGACTTTAACATCTCATTAACATCTCAGGACATGACTCCAGTCATGTCATGAGATGTTAATGAGATGTTAAAGTCTACTCTTCTTTTAAGACTTTAAGACTAGCTTGTTGACATTTTCAGATGACAGAGCTGACCTCTTCTTCTGCACAATTTGGCCTGCCAGATAAAACAGTCTCTCACATGGCAATGTTGAAGCAGGTGTAGCCAAGTACCTTTGTGCAATATGGGCCAGCTTAGTATGGGCACCTTTGTGTGCCGACCACCACTGTAGTGGACATGCCTCTATACTGACACTAGACACTTCCCTGAGTTTTGTCTGTGGACGGTGCCTCATCATCAGACTCTGACTCCATCAGTAGGAGGGCCATCTTCTTCTTTGGTGGCTCAGATTCCATTTCCTCTGTGGAGGGCTGTGGTGCAGGTTTCCTGTCCTTAAGCATTTCAGTCAGCTTTCGCCACACCTCTTCCCTCTCTGCTCAGGGCTGGCACCTGAGCTCCTTGAATCTGGGATCTAGAGCTGTTGCTACCTTAAGCCATGACATGTCTGTGTTCTCCTTTTATCTGTTTAGGTCCTCTGTGAATTCAGCCATGAAGCGCACTACATAGGCAGGGTCAACATCTGAGGCCTCCATTGTACGCAAAAGGTGGTGCAGTCAGCACCACAGAGCAGGACACATATTTGTCACCACCCAGGAGCTCAGTGATGTACTTACAAACACACAAGACCAACAGAATGAATGACTACACTTTTCATTCAGATAACACCCATTTAAGGGACAGGCCAAAAAATATTTCTAAAATAGAATAATATATTATACTAATTGGATTTGTCATGAATTAAAATGGAAGAGGATAGGGAAATCACCTTACCTGCATGGCTCCAGCAGTGTTTCCAACTTTGCCAGCCTGTCATATTCAGCTGAGGTTAGCATGGTTAACTTGTGCTTATTCTGCGCCAACGTTGCCTTCAGTGGGTCTTAGTTGTGTTGGACCCACTTTATCATCTCGAGAGTTGAATTCCAGCGTGTTGGTACATCCTGGACGAGTGACTCCTCTTCTTGCCTATGAGAGGCTGCGTTTGCCATGTAATCATGCAAAAACAACAGGTGTGTTTGCCATGTAAACACACCCAAAAAACAGGTATAAATCTGTGCTGGAAATACGGGAGGAAGTTTGTGTCTTGTGATTAATTTTCGTAAATTTTTGCATTTAGGTTTCCAGGTTAATGCATGAATGCATAACGTAGACAGCGCTGATATATACAGTATATATATATATATATATATATATATATGTATATATGGGTGTATATTTTCATGTATATATTCTGTATATATATATATATGCAAATTTGTCTTGCTTTTTCTTGCTATTTTATCTTTTTTCCTCTTTTGCCTACTTTTTTTGTGTACTGTTTCCTGCTGTGTCACAAGATTTTCACTGTTCAGAATGGCCCTGTGATATGAAGAGCATGTGACAATAAAACACATTGACTTTGACTTTGACTAGGAGCTGGAAACTGGCGATGCATCAGATCATCCAAAACAAAACACAAACCAGTTGCACTTCTTGCCAACTTGTGAGAAACAAAATATCACAGCGATATTATTCCAGTTATATTGTTAGAATTCCTGTCTATAATACCTATTATACCACCAGGTGTGAGCGTGATTAGCCATTCCAAGCGGTTTCAAAAACCGGTTGGAATGGCCCCACTTGACATCACAAGTGGGAGTGTCCACCCAGATGTATGGTGGATAGATCAGCTTACCAGTTGCTACAGTCCACTGGGTAGGCTGGTAGGAACTAGCCACCATACTTTTAAGTCGACACTCCCACATTCCAACCACTTTTTGAAACAGCTTGGAATGGCTAATAAGGCTCACACCTGGTGGTATAATATGTCTTCTTTAAAATAAATACTGTCACTTACTTTTGGTATGTTGTCATTTTTGTGGTCCATTATCCGCCATTTTAAAATAGCAGTGTAAATACATACATACTCTCAATACGTTCCAAAATCACACTGCAATTTTACATTATGCATCTCCTGAGATGCCATTCAATGGCTTCAGATGCCCTGCATCTAACCATTTCACACCATTACCACTTCCGCTGCTGTGTTGTCCTTAAAAATCTTTGGTCAGTATTGGGCTTGATGTGCAATCAGGAAATGTCCATTTAAAATGTCTTTCTTTAGGACATTGGTTTCAATGTTGCTGTTCTGCTGACAAACCTGTCGGAGCATATGCCCCACGACACTCGATTGCAGACGTTCTTGGCACTGGCCGAGAGCGTGCTCGACTACTTCCAGCCATACCTGGGGAGGATTGAGATCATGGGAAGTGCCAAGCGCATCGAAAGGGTCTACTTTGAGATCAGTGAGTCCAGTCGAACGCAGTGGGAGAAACCCCAGGTCAGTCGAGGCAAATATGTCCCTTTGTTAGCTTCTAACAGATGTTTTCCTTGTCTGTGTGTGAATGTATCTGCTTGTTTTGTATGCAATTTTTTTTTATCAGAATTCTTTTGACACTCCATGTGCATCACACACTGCTGTTCTTACTCCTTTGCCAGGTGAAAGAGTCCAAACGTCAGTTCATTTTCGACGTAGTGAACGAGGGTGGTGAGAAAGAGAAGATGGAGCTGTTCGTCAACTTCTGTGAGGACACCATCTTTGAAATGCAGCTGGCCGCACAGATGTCGGATGTTGGCGAGCGTTCAGCGGTGAAAGAGGAGAGTGAGCAGGAGCGGCCTGAAGAGGCCGGGCCTGAGACTGTTTTTTTCTCCGTTGCCACTCTCCGGACAGCGCTGCTAGCACTCCGATACAACGTCATACTCATCATGAAGGCAAGAATGCACACAAAACAAGACGATTGTGATCTGTCATGCGATTAGCAATTATAATCGATAAATATGGAAGCCAGAACTAGAATTCTCATTGTCAGAAAGCATTTCACTCATCAATATATATGGTATTTCTCATAAAAAAATACACTCAGTTAAGCTTAGCCCAAAATGAGCTTAACCCAAAAAGATCCTGATTCTACCCAAGCCCGTGCACATTCTGTCTGAGCCCGTCCCATTGACTGCATTTTCGGGCCTGAGCCCGATTTAAACCTGAAATATTTTTTGTGGCTGTTTATAAGTAGGCTATTTTCTGAAGAAAATGTGTGTGGTTGTCCTGAGTCATCGCATTATATGCTATATGTTAATTTCCTGTGAGCAACATGGCTAAGACAACATGGCTACGGCAAACACAACAAGTTATAAGCTCCCGGGCTGGTCTGAAGCGGACTTGTGATTGAATAATGAAAGCTCATTTGCGTATTCAAGATTCAAGATTCAAGAAGTTAAATTGTCACATACACATACAGGATGTGCAATGAAATGAATAAGTGGCGATGCCCAGCGGAATGTGCAACAGAACAATACAAATATCGCTAATATAACACATTTAAGGGAAATAATCCACACTATTTAGTCTTTACAGCAAAAAGGGCAGCTTTTTTTTTAGGAATGAGAAATATGACCAAGTAAGCAAATAAACAGCAAGGCATATAAACAAGTAGGCATATCAACAACAAGGCAATATAAAAAATGTAGTATCAAGTTATGTAGTAAGACTATGTGGGTGCATGTACTGTGTACTACCTATATGAGTGTGTGCATGGGAGGGGCAGTGGGGAGGCCCTAGTGAGGTCAGAGTTCACAGTCCTGATGGCCTGCGGAAAGAAACTTCCAGTGTCAATGTGTGGAGTCCAAGTCAGATCTTCTGTGATGTGGATTCCCAGGTACCTGAAACTGCTCACCCTCCCCGCACCAGTCCCATTAATCCCCAATGGTGTGTAAGTCCTCATCAGACATTCAGTATGAGGCTGTTGACTTGGCACCAGAGTGACAGCTAGGTTCCTCTAGGTAGGCTTTCTCATTGTTACCAGAGATCAGGCCCACCACCCCTGTGTCAGCCACTTGACGATGGTGTTGGAGCTGGACCTGGCCGCACAGTCATGGATGTATAGGCAGTACAGTATGGGGCTGAGGACCCAACCCTGGGGGGATCCTGTGTTCAGGGTGACGGGTCTGGAGGTGTGTCTGCCCACCCTAACGACCTGGGGCCTGTCAGTTAGGAAGTCCAGGATCCAGGCACAGGGGGGTGTTCAGACCCAGCTCAGCTTGCCAGCCAGTCTGCTGGGAACTATGGTGTTGACAGCTGAGCTAAAGTAAATAAATAACATTCCCACCTAGCCCCCCTTCTGATGAAAGAGGGATGAGATGAAAGAGGGAGCTGTGTATTACCTGGGAGACAGCAGCATCTGTGGTTTTTTTTGGCCGGTAGGTGAACTGCAGCAGGTCCATGGAGGGAGGTAAGAAGGCACAGCTGTAGTCATTGATCAGTCTCTCAAAACATTTCATGACCACCGAGGTGAGGTCCAATGGTTGGTAGTCATTTAGGCATGCTGGAGAGTCTTGGGCACAGGGACAATAGTGGACTTGCTGAACGGGAGAAGAGAGGCAGCCTTGTAGCCTCTCTTGAATTGCGTGTAGCAGTGGTTAAAAATTATTTCTCCCCTGGTAGCACACATAATGTGCTGATCTAAGTTTGGCATTACTTTCTTTAGATTGGCCCTATTAAAGTCCCCCACCACCACCACAGTCTGGTGCCAACATCATGTAGGTCTGATAGTGCCATATCAGTGTCCGCTTGTGGTAGGATGTAAACGTCTGTAATGATGACTGTACTGAACTCCCGGGGAACATAGAATGTATGGCAAGAGATCGTCCGATGCTCCAGGTTCGGTGAGCAGGAGCAAGAAAGAGTCTTAATATCCTTAGAGTTGCACCACTTGTTGTTGGTCATGAAGCAAATCCCTCCACCCTTGGATTTACCTGACTCATCCGTCCTGTCCACTCGGAAAACAAGTGAACCAGCACCAGCGGTGTCAGCCATGTTTCTGTCAGACAAAAAATATTTCAGTCGCTTTGGAATCAAATCCTCGCCCTAATATCATCTAACTTATTTCCAGAGACTGAAAATTAGGCAAAAGGTTGATGGTGTGCCTGGACTGTGTGCCCTCCAGTTCTCCTGGAGACGCATCACCACTGTTGTTGTTGTGGCTCAACCGCATGATCTCTGCCGGATCAATGTAAAAAGTTTCCCAGAACCATTGTTGTACACCAAAGTTAATGTCCAGGAGTGTATCTCGCTTGTATGTTATTAGTGCCGATACATTTGTGCAAAATAAGATGTTAAAAAAATACAAATAGTATAAAAATGCACAAACTCCATGGAGCTACCATTACATTGACTAGACACACCATCATAGAGCTTGGCACACACATTGAAAAGTATTCTTTATTTGTGTGTGAGTCAGTCATTTGTAGTTCAATTGAAATATGCATTGTGATAAGGAAGAGGGAAGCAGCATGTTTCTCAAATTTGTTGTCATTAAAATTAATGGGTAATTTTTCAGGACTTTCAAAGTAGAGAAAAATATATCCAGAAGGACCTTATGGGTGCTCGAGGCAAAAATCTGTATTGCCCAGAAACCAGGTTTCAGAAAATGTTGTTAAAGGGGAATGTTTGACCACAAATTCTAGCACCCCTTGTGGTCAAATCAGAGATTTGGAGACTCATTTCTGGTTTCAATGTGTTTGCCAAATTTGAAAACTTCATGATGTGTGTGTGTCCAGATGTTGAGAATATTTTATTTTTATTTTGCCCCATTGTAAAAACGTTTTCTTTTTAAAATACTTGCTCGGTATCTCACTATGGGAAGTGCCTATGGGCATGCCCAACCAGCTCCAAGCTCCAATGTAACCACGTCTGTTGTTGACACAGGTCATGACAGTGGGCGCCCCGTGGGTGGCCCGCCCCCCGACCTTATACAGTAAGTCACTGTCAGACCCTAATATGTCATTCTTGCTCTCTTCCTTGTGAAGACCACATCTCTGCTCCTCCTCAGTAAGATTGGATCACTTTACACCTGCCTAACAGTTCACAGGTGAGCCGTCAAGGACTTCAACGCAGAACATCAGATTTTAACGGTGCATCTTTTCCAAGCACTGTTCCTCCATGTAGGAGAAGACTCTCTTGAGATGAGTGTGCGTCACTGCCACTGTCTCTCTTCTCCTCCCATCTCCGGCAATGTTGGGAAGGCCCAGGCTGCCACTAGCCTGAACTAGGTTATCATGGAGAATGAATCTTCTGTGCTTCCCCCCTGTTTGAGTCGCTCACCACGACCAACTGATGGTGAACCAGCAGAAGCGTGTCTGCAGGTGTGGCAAAGAACCGCCCCACCAAGCACCACCCATATCCTTGGCAGAGGCCGCTGAGGTAGTCAAAAAGCTCTTCAGTGTCAAGGTGCCAGGTGTGGATGAGATTCGCCCTGAGATGCTGAAGGCTCTGGACCTTGTTGGACTGTCTTGGCTGACACGCCTATTCAGTGTTGCGTGGAGGTCGGGGACTGTGAGATTGCCCAAATGGCCAAAGAGGCAAATGAGAACCGTACCAAAAGAGAACTCCAATCAATACTTTATTTTGTCTTGTTTTTTCTGCTATTCCCGCCACACTTGAACCACAGAATGAGAGCCTTATATAAGGCTATAACCAAAAAGGTTATTGGGCCAAACCATTAAAAGGGTAAAGCCATTACATGAAACCTATAAAAATAATATTTCCTTAACCCATATTTACAATAATAATTTACATATGTACATTTACATCCCACATCTAAATATCCCGATAATACCAATCACCAATGTGAATAAATAAAATAAATTAATACATAGGACACCATACAGAACACCACCCCTAACTAGTGCCCACTTATTCCCGACTTATTCCCACCCCTGGAACTATATTTGGCGCCTCGTTTCCCTGGGGGAACTATTTTGCCCGCACACACTGAGAGGAGGATAACAGGGAGAGGTAAGTTGTGGTCTGCGATGATATTTCTGTATTGTGTTTACTTTGCTCATTGTCACTGTTGTCACTGCTTCTTTCATGTCCATCAATGTTCCATCAATGTCAATGTACCTATGTTACTTAAATACCACTCATAACATAATTATAACACAACAAATCATGTATGCATTCTGGCGACAATCTCGTAACAATTTCGTCACGGCAACTCGTTGTTACAGGGACAATACCTGTGAAGTGGCAGACCGAGGTGGTCTGCCACTTCCACCCCATCACCAAAATAATGGGGTTCAAAAAAGGGGACTGGAGGGTGTGCTCCATTTATTGGGGTATCTCACTGCTCAGCCTCCCCGGGAAAGTTTATTCCAGGGTGCTGGAAAGGAGGCTCATCCAGTCTACATTTGCTTTGTGGCCTTGGAAAAGGCTTATGACTATGTCCCCCAGGGAATCCTGTGGGGGGTACTGCAGGAGTATGGGGTACCGTGACCGTTGGTATGTTCCATTCGGTCCTTGTACAAACAAAGTGAGAGCTGTGTCCGTATTCTCGGCACGTCATGCATGTTTTCAGTGGGTGTTGGACTCCGACAAAGTTGTCCCTTGTCACTGATTCTAGTTGTGATTTTCATGGACAGAATCTCAAGGCGCAGCCCAGATGAGATTGTCTAGTTTGGGGACCTCAGAATTGCATCCCTGCTCTTTGTATATGATGTGATTCTGTTGGCTACATCAGACCGTAACCTCCAGCATGCACTGGGGCAGTTTGCAGCCAAGTGTGAAGCGGTCGGGATGTTGAGTCTGCACCTCTGAGGCCATGGTTCTCTGCCGGAAAACGGTGGAGTGCTCCCTCTGTGTTGGGACTGAGTTGCTGCCTCAAGCTTAGGAGTTCAATTCT
Organism: Coryphaenoides rupestris; assembly: GCA_002895965.2. NCBI lineage: Eukaryota > Metazoa > Chordata > Actinopteri > Gadiformes > Macrouridae > Coryphaenoides > Coryphaenoides rupestris. The sequence continues at coordinate 715,154 of PIJE02000021.1, forward strand.
CTCAGGGTCTTCACAAGTGAGGGCAAATTGGAGCGGGAGATGGACAGAGTGTTTGGTGTGGCATCTGCAGTAATGCGGCCGCTGTCGTGGTCCGTTTTGGTGAAGAGGGAGCTGAGCCGGAAGGCTTCGTTCCCATGGACCGGTATAGCTCTCAATTTACCGGTCCATGTACATTCCAACCCTCACCTATGGTCACAAGCTTTGGGTAGTGACAGAAAGAATGAGATTGTGGATACAAGCTGCCAAAATGAGTTTCCTCTGCAGGGTGGCTGGGCTCGGCCTTAGAGCTAGGGTGAGGAGCTCAGACATCCGGAGGGAGCTCGGAGTAGAGGCACTGCTCCTGCGCGTCAAAGGAGTCAGCTGAGGTGGTTCGGGCGTCTCATTAGGATGCCTCCCGGGTGCCTCCCCTTAGACGGTTTCCGGGCACGTCCGACTGGGAGGAGACCCTGGGGCAGACCCAGAACCTGCTGAAGGGATTGTATATCTCATCTGGCCTGGGAATGCCTCAGGATCTCCCATGGTAGAAGGAAGCCTGGGGGACCCTTCTTAACCGGCTGCCACTGCGACCCGGCCCCGGATTAGCAGAAGAGAATGGATGGATGGTGTTACCGGTAATCAAGGTGTTATGAGAAGAGAATTCAGCAGTGTGAAAATAATGCAAATTTTTTATGTATTTACAAGTAACAAAGAACGGAGCCGGGTTGGGGCAGAGAATCAAACCTACAGCACCATTTCAATGTTCCCAGATATAGTTCTATTCCCCTACTTGTGTTCAGGTGCTGTCAGTGAAGAGCATGAAGAAACAGATGAAGAGGATGAAGAAGATGACGGTGAAGGACCTGGTAACCACGCTAGCCTCTTTCTACTGGTCAACGCTGCTTCGGGTTCTGTGTGTGCTCTTCAGTGTTGCCAGGGGGTTCTGCAGGATCACATACAAGAGTTTGATGGGAGGCAGCCTGCTGAATGGCGGCAAGGCAATGAAGGCAAGTAGTGTTATGTCAAAAAGTTTATGAAGGCAAGTTAGCAATGAATAGTGTTTTGTAAAAGCCCTCAAGGAATGCAAGTGGAATGCAACTAGTACTTTAGCAGTAAATAGTGTTATATTTTGCAAGCTGTACATTCTGTTACGGTGGCTGACAGCCAGGCAGGTGATGATTAAACCCCAAGGTTGTTTAATATAAATGGGTCCATGTAACACAGGTAAATGCAGTCACAAAAGCAGACAAGACAGAAAAAACAATGACCCCACCAGAACTGTTTGGGAAACAAGACTGATATAGGCTACACATGGGAGTGATTACAAATGAGCTGTGCACATGGTGCACATAGAACTGAAATAACTAGACAGGGAACATAACACACAGAAACCAAACTAGACAGTGAAATATGGCAAAACGTCACATCCATGACACATTCTTGGATCATATATGTTGTTTTTTTGCATGGCTGCACAACCCCCTTCAGGTGTCAGACATGCTGGACAGCCTGCCTGACGCCAGCCAGGAGGAGGTGGTGCGCACGGAAGGGACAGAGTCAGAAAATAAGCCCTCAGATCACACCTCCCACCCCGAGGTGGAGCTCGCAGATCTGGCCATCAACACGGGTGAAACAGAGGTTTTATCTGACATCTTTGGACTGGACTTGAGGAGGGAGGGCGGCCAGTACAAGATCACACCACATGATCCCAACGCCAGTCTGACCCAACTGCTCCACTCCTCCTCTCCCCCTGCCCCGGTGCCTTCGCCTGAACTCAGGCAGAGACACCAGGTGAGGACCAATTAGCTGTCACTTTGGATTTGGATGAATCGTCACACTCACCATGGTTCTGTCTTTTACATTACGACTTCTCTCCTCATCTCTTTGTTCCCCTTTTTAATGTATCTGCCGATGTAATTTTCTCTTTTCAGCCATATCTTGCTCAATGCTCTTACTCAATCATGTAATGTTCATTGCTCTCAAGTCAAGTCAATTTTATTTATGTCACCCTTAATCACAGTTACAGTCTCAAATGGCTTTACAGGCCATATGATTATGGGCCATATGATTATGACACCCCCCTAACCCTAGCACCCCAAGGGGCAAGAAATGAAACTAATTACTATTACAAGCATCAAAACAAATTATACATGGAATATTAATATTGTCCAAAGTGATGGGGTGCCGGCTGGTGAGCACGCTGGCAGCTGCCAGGTTGAGTGGCCAGGTATACTGTACTGATCACAGCAACAGTCTAAAAACACAGGCATTATGGTTAGATGGAGCATGGTGGACAGGGAACATACAAGCAACCTCTACCCTAATACCGATCAACAGCAAGGGTAGGCTAGTGCTGACGGCCGTGATTAGCTAATGGCTAAGGGACACTCCAAGGAGCCAAGCAAGGGTAAATAGGTGGGTTTAAAGTTAAGATACAAAACACATCTTGATAATGGACATCTCTTCTCTTCTAGATAAAGAGTTCAGGCTTAGAGGAGAGTGAAGGAACAGCAGAGACCAGTCGGGAGTCAAAGAAAACAGGGTATGTCATATAGCATTATTGATTCATATACTCATATACACTATTTAAAAACAACAAATGTGATGAATCGTATGTCCTTCAAGGTACTTGACTTAGACTCTTTTGGTACTTGAAGTCAGATTTTTTTCATCATGTAAGATTGGGCTTGGCTGAATGATTTATCCCATATGATTAAATTATTTGTATACCTGTTTTTGTTTTCTGTTGGAAAAATGTAAATGAAAAGCAGGACACTAACCCTAGTCAGGAAACATAAAAACCGGAAACAAACAATCTTTTAACATGAACCAAAATCACAAAAGCATATTTATTTTTTCCGGAACAGAACTGTTAATGTAATCAAGCACAAAATGGTATATTGCACCTTCACATGATAGATTTTTCTGTGTGATGTAAATTACAGCTTATTAGTATTCCTAGAGTACAGAAAAAGTATGTTGTACTTAAGCTTTAGCCATCCACGTGAATATATATACATATGTACTATGCTTCTGCACCACATGTCTTTGTGGATTTAGGGCTGAGATCGACAGCAAGGACAAAGGGAAAAAGAAGATGATGGCTAAACAGAAAATCAGACAGAGTTACATATCCAAATGTGAGGAACCTGACCTGCAGGAGTCGGCCTTCTGGAAGAAAATTATAGCCTACCAGAGGAAACTGTTGGTAAGACATTTTATAGATTTATCTTACTCATTTTTTATATTTGAAGAAATGACAAATGACAATGGTAAGGTACGGTAAATTATAGCTCCTTACAAACACCTACACCTACATACATTATTATATGGCATTGCGTAATTAGACCAACAGGTCTGTTTGAAAATAATATCTTTACATTTACATCTGGAAGTGTAGTAGATTCCCACAGCTTCATACCACAGTGTGATTGCAGAACAAACTGAAGAATACAAAATGGATACAAAAAGCAATCTGTTAACCTAAATAAAAACTGAATCTGAGGCTGCACAAAAAATACTCAACTAAACAAATGAATGACTTTAAAAAAATATTTATTGTACTATTGTTGCGCAGTAGTCACATTTTGTCAAGCTCCTCTGTGTAACTCTATATTCTTGAGTGCAGTTAGATACGATGATGGTTGCCTGTCTCACCTGCATAAATCCTCTCTCGGTTCCAAAATGAACAATCTCGAGGGATCAGAATTAAAGAAGGTGAGGAGAAAGTACATCCCACTGACGTAGTGAGTGGGAAACATTACCAAGCCTGTCAAATTGGACAGGCTTGGACATTAGTTTAGCATTTTTTATTTGTTTTTATTTTGGGTATTTTTGTAAAGCCTAATGTTGATATTTATTTATATCTTTTAAAATATAGGGTATATGATACAAACCAACAAAATCTTAGTCAAGGAGACCCCTTGATGTTTCTAACTAAAACTGAAATTGAAGAGACAAGAAATCCCTGAAAGATAAAGTAGAAACTACATTGAAATAAAAATAGAAACTTTAAATAAAAATCCTAACTGAAATCATAACAGTGCTGCCAATACTGCAGAGGATTTCATGAAGCATGTCATATTTATTTTTGCATAATAAACATTATATAATATTCAAATGATTCAACTCTCCAATATAGTTAATATCCTATTAATATACAGTATAATATTCTGGACACTTACTTAACTTGTATTTAGCAGGCTACAGATGGCCTAAGTTCAAGTACATGCTTAAATACCATTAACCACCTCACTCAAATCAGTATCTAATACTCCTTAATGTATTAGATACTGATTTGTGTCAATTATTATCACAAATAATAATTGACCATTGATACACATTCCTGCTTATCCTGGTTAAACATGCTGTGAACATATTACACTTGAATACCTTTGCATATTGTTTATCTGATTCATATATCTGTAAATCACACAACCCGAAGAAATGTAAGCCTATTTAATATTTCTGTTGCTGTTAAGCCCGAAGCATACAAAGATCAAATTTCGGTTCATATTTGTAATGAAAAAAGAGTTACTGTATATTGTTTTAACGGAGAAAAGCACACAACACAAAGTGAATGTAGTGGGGATGTATTTTTTTGCTTGCTTCCGATTTTTCAGATCTGTTTTGGACATTATCTTGTATCTGTCCCGGCACAGCCACGTGCTTTGGGCATCATGTCTAACCAAAACAACCAAAACAAAAAAGCCCAATAACATTACAAATCCGGTACCCAACATCACTGTGGCTCCCAGAGACACCTCAGGTCTTTCAAACAAGTAATGTCACGTACTCCTTGTGTCTCTCCCATTCAGAACTACTTTGCCAGGAATTTCTACAACATGCGAATGCTGGCTCTGTTTGTGGCCTTCGCGATAAACTTTATTCTCCTCTTCTACAAGGTAAAGGCTTCCCTTTTAATGCTGCTTCTTCCCGAGGAAACGCTGTAAACTCCATGTCCGCCAATCTGTCCTCCAGACATTTTACGGCTGTTCCATTACGTCCCTCTGCCTGGTTTCGTTCCATCAGCAACAGACAAGACATAAAAAATCCCACGTAGCCTCAGATGCAACCCACATTCTGCCCCACCATTACAATCACCTCCCCTCAGGACGCAGATACAGGCAACTCCTATTCAAAACCAAGTGTGCCATATCAAGTTTTGTCCCCACCTCCATCAGACGACACATCACCTCACATCACACCACCAGTTATTTTTGTCATTTAAACGTTTTTTAACCACTTATAGCCCTTAGACACTACACGTCTTTCAAAGTCATAAGATCGCTGTACTGCACAGTACACTACACAGCTGTCTTGAAGTCGTTGTGGGTTTCATACTACATGACTGAGCAGCGTCAGGGAGTCACGCTAGTGGTGGTTCGTCAATAGGTGGCGCTGGGGCGCTGTCCCCACCTGCATTTCTAGAGAAGAAGTCTACTTAAACATGTTACACATAATGCGAAATAATTATGAAATAGATGTGCTTACTTGTACAATGCGCCAGCATGGTAGTCTGCATTAATTTAAAAAGTGTTTCAATTCATTCCAATTAGTTTTTTGTCTATTTTTGTGTGAATACAATACGATTCAGCTACTTCCTGTAATAATATGTCTATAGCTAGGCTATATACTGTATATCATCGCCCTGTAGGTGTCGTTGCGGTTCTTGAGCCATTACATTTCCTGGTTGATGCCCGCGGGAATAATGAGTGTGTATGAGATTAGGCATCCTTTTGCAGTGATGTGACCAAAAGCTGACCAAATGGGGCGCATGTGAATCTCGTCCTAAACGCGGCCACTTTTATTGGCAGTGAATTGGCAGCGAATCCATTATTATAGATCTCTTTTTCAAAGCATATGTTTTAAGGAAATACATTGGCAGATAATAATTACCTGTCTGGCTGGTCAGACCATGGACCTATACAATTATTCCAGTATTATTTTTAAATACTAATGGCCAAAGAGCATTTAGTGTGAGACGACAGCACTTTGGTCTTTGTGATAAGACATTTACTTGCTCTACAATGCTGTGTTTTGTCCATGCGCATCTTTATATACTGATGTGCATTGATTCCAAATAAAGAAATTGCTATATTGCTATATTGTGCCAGGAGACACAGTCACAATGATTTGATCACCAAGACCGATATTGTCCTTTAAATTCCATAACAAGACCAAATCTGATTCATTGAGTTGTACACTCCCGACCCCAGGTGTCCACATCCTCGGTGGTGGTGGAGCAGAAAGAGGTGCTGTATTCCAGCAGCCAGACAAGACTGGAGTGGTCCTCTCTTGAGGAGCATGACAGCCGGACTCCAGAGGAGGGCCGGGAAGCCCCCAGGCCAGTCACGGTGCACTTTGTCCTGGAGGAGAGCAGTGGATACATGGAGCCTACCCTGCGGATCCTGGCCATTATGCACACCGTCATCTCCTTTTTCTGCATCATCGGATACTACTGTCTGAAGGTAGGCTCCGCTGCTCCTAAGTGCCTGCATTATGTGCACTGTGTCTCATGAAGCCATCCTTTATCTAGCAAGCTCACCTCCGGCTTTGCCTCGAGATATTAGCCTGGAACAAGCCTGGCACAGGCAGCTTGACATAATTCACTGAGCCAATCAGCGAAACAAGGAGTGATGTAGATGGTGTCTTTCTTAATTTGTATAATATAGCAAATGTTTGTATTCAATGTCTTCACATCTCAAGAGAATATAGAAGCATTTGACTGGTTTAAACCACAAAATGTGTGTGATGCGTTTCAACATATAGAATACATGAGGCACCGTTCGATTCATTTCCACCAGCGTGAGTGGGTATGTGCCTAATCCCTGCCTGTTGTGACTTTTTGTGTATGCACACAATAAGGCAATAGATTATCAGCAATAAAGCCATCTAAAGTGGGGAGAGAAAGATGGATTCAATGGTCCAAGTCACAGGAGGTCTAGCAGTGTTAACTGGTGGAACCTGATCGGGGATCACCGCTTATTTTCCCTGCTTTAACACCCTTGTTATAGTGTTTGAGTTTCAGTTAGCGCCACTAGACTTTGACCAAGGATTGTCATTCTCAGCTTATGATAACTTTATTACTGAGCATGAGTTACCGTTGCGAAACATTTGCCGTTATGTTGTCTCTCATTAGAGCCAACATATAACACAATGATAATAATTATTATTTACTTATAATATTACTTTATCTTAACCATGGTTAATAGCCTATGTAAGTCTTAAGCAATTGATGTAGGCTTAGAATGTGCCGTAGGCAAGTTCTATAGCTTACCTAGGCTATATGATCTAATAGCTCATTTGATCATTGAGTAAAATGCAATAGAATAGAATAGAATAGAACTTTATTAATCCCGAAGGAAATTCTTGTGCCAGGTTGCATAGCGATACAGTACAAAAACCACAGATTGATAAAATAACTAACGTATGTGCAAATTACAGTTAAATATACAAATATGTGGGCAAGATAAGATATTCAGACAGCGAAAACAATTGGCATAAAGAAGTGAGATATTATTGGACATGACATTTAGGAATAAGAATATGCCAATAGATCTGCGAGTTAGGCCTATTTGTGTGTGACACATAAGAATATCTGTTTCTTGGTGACTATTCTGTATGAACACAATTTCTGACCAACCAGAGCATCTCTTCTCTGATTGTTTCGGGGAATCCATTTCTATCCGTTATATCGCTCCTCTTCTATAGTAATTTTACCTCGCAAGTTGCTGGTCTACAGCTTTCTCAATCGGTTAGTTTGTTTGTGTTATTGATTGACTTTTGTGTTTTAAAGGGGTAGTTCAGATCCAACACAATATTTGCCAAACAATTCCACGAACACATTTTTCCATTTCAGACTAGTAACTTTGGCGATCAGGCAAGTAAAACATCAAAAACATTGGCCACTTGCCCAAAGTGGTCTGCCAAATGCCCTAAATGTAAATGTAACCTGCATGAAGCTCAACATGATGCTTTCTTAAATGTTGAACACATTTTAAAATTTCAAAATGGACCGAGATGTGAAGTCTGATGTAGACCTAGTTGAAGACTCACAGAAATGGGTAGGCTGCACATGGTCACAGTCTGCTTGAATCGGTTTAAAATTCTGGTATTGTGACAACCTTATCGGCAACAAGTGCAGACATTTTTTCACGCGTGTAGCTAGAGATAAGGAACAACAAAAAAAAAAAAAGCAACAAAATTATTATTATTTTTTTGTTACAATTTTTTAGAAATTGCAATTGTGTTTAATTTGTAATAAAAACATACAAAATAAACATTGAATATATATGGAATACATATGAAAAACCTAAATTAGGGATTTTCAACCTGTAATTTTGAGTTTTTATGATTAATGCAGACAATTCTTTTTTTGATTCAGTATTGAGCGTGAGTGCTTCAGCCATTAGCAGCAAAATATCTGCAATGTAAACCTTTGGGGCAATAGTGCCCAATCAACATCCTCTAAAAGTGCTTAATATTTTCCACTGACAGGCTCAGAAAGTTATTCTAAGTGTCTGACAACATTATGGATAGGATCAACAAAGATTTACATTTGATTTAATTTTGCTTCTTGCTTTCTGTTTGTTATTGTGTTTAACAAAATGTCACTCAAAGGGAAGTGTTGCTCTGAAATGCGAGATCCACATTGTCAAAGTCAGCTAAATATTAAGCCATTCTACTCTCTCTAACTCTCACTCCATCATTATCTTCCTGGAACAACTCAACTCGTTCGTGAAATGATGGGAAAATACAGTCCAGGTTGAAAAAAGTCTTAAAAGCTTCTGTAGATGAGAGGGCAGAGCTTAAGATTTTGAATCAAAGCTATGATTAACAAGCAGAATGGTATCCCCAAACCAATCAGAGAACAGGTGCCCTGATTGGTCAGAAATGAGCCAGGAGCACTGTAAAATTTAAAGTGTCTCATACAGAGATAGATGTGGTTGACTCAAAATTGATATTCGCAAAGGCAAGCACATTTCACTCACTAGTAGCTGATGGACGGCTTGTGGCAAATTACCCTCAAGTTATAGCTCATAAGTCTTACCTAGAGCTCCTTTAATGATTTTCAGACTATATATTTGAATATGTACATTTCAGGTGCCGTTGGTGATCTTCAAGCGCGAGAAGGAAGTGGCCCGAAAGCTAGAGTTTGATGGCCTTTATATCACCGAGCAGCCGTCCGAGGATGACATTAAGGGGCAGTGGGACAGACTGGTTATCAACACACAGTGAGCTGTACTTCTTCACTAGACATGGGTGTTTATGTGGCAGACTCAAAGATTCTGGGATGCATTGATATTTACACACTACAGTGTATAGTCCTTTTCACACATTGTTGCCGGTCAATTACTGGGATAACATTTCTGGCACCGCGAGTGATTTTCACTCTTCACTATGCAGCTAAGTTACTATATTTCCATCTTGTGCCCATTCGCACATGGTGTAGCAAAGCCGGACTGTATGGGACAGTCCAAGGGATGCTACAGCATGGCACCACCATAAAACTCAAGAACTGAGAGAACGGACATTGAGGAGCTCATTTATTTCTGAATTTGTCCAGTTTCTTGAAAAAGAAGCTTGTTTGCAAACAAAATAAGTTTAAGTTGAGTCTTGATATTGTTTTTGAATAACCCAAGCATTGGCACCATATCCAAATTGGTTGTGATAAGTTCGCTCGCTCCACATGAAAGCATCCCTTTACATGCCTCTCCCAGTAATGAGACCTGTTCAGAGTTCACCTGGACTCTGCATAACCGCTGCCCCCTGCCCCCCCTGCCTTCCTGTCCAAGTCCCGAGCACTAACTTGAGTGTCTTGCCATTATTAATAGTACCGTATTTTCCGGACTATAAGGCGCACCGGATTATAAGGCGCACTGTCAATGAACGGGTCTATTTTCATACATAAGGCGCACCGGATTATAAGGCGCACCGCATTATAAGGCGCATTAAGCAACACAAAACAGTCAGATAAATTGAACTTTATTCAACTCATTCACAATAACTCTCAACATTGTTCAGTTGTAACACATAAAATACAAAACAATACACTCACTTTTTCAGTTCATTCCTCATCCACAAATCCATCAAATTCTTCATCTTCAGTCCTTATACACACACCATAATATTACCGGTATGTTGAAGCACAGTACGTATTACTCCGCAAGGCTAGTATTACGCCGTGGTAGCCGTAATGCGCCGACAATCCATCAAGTATTACTCCGCGGTAGCCGTAATGCGCCGACAATCCATCAAGTATTACTCCGCGGTAGCCGTAATGCGCCGACAATCCATCAAGTATTACTCCGCGGTAGCCGTAATGCGCCGACAATCCATTAAGCGGCGCTGCTTGACAGATTTTTGAGCGCCGTGTACCACATAAAATCGGTTCGAGGTTAATACATAAGGCGCACCGGATTATAAGGCGCACTGTCGATTTTTGAGAAAATTACAGGATTTTAAGTGCGCCTTATAGTCCGAAAAATACGGTACTTAGCATTGCTTGGCATGTTGTATGTTCTTAGATGTTGGTAACATGTTCAGAATTGCACGTCTGCTCTTATCCCAGCTACTTATGCGGGCAACTTAGCAATTACGAAACTTGTTCTATTAGCCTTGTAAATATCAATACTCGAAAACATGTATGTACCACAGTGATATATTGCTGTCTCCTTCAACAAATCTACTCTTTGTAAGTTGCTTTGGATAAAAGCGTCTTTCAAATGCCCTAAATGTCAATGTAAATGTAATGCTCCAGCTTTTATTCACAACACAGCCATACCGGCAATTTTCTGGAAATGTTACAATGTTTGAGGTGGGAAATTGCCGGGACAGATTTATATTCAAGAATTTAGATACATTTTGATTGGTGTCCATAATAAATTATCCATATCTATGAAGGGGTGTTGTGTGTTCTATGTATAATTATTATTATGTTTTTGCTTTCAGATCTTTTCCAAACAACTACTGGGACAAATTTGTGAAGAGAAAGGTAGGTAAATTAAATAGGTAATAGGTCATTCTGCTAAACATTTGTTAATTTCTTAACATGCACTTATTGAGGAATTTCATTCCCTTTCATAGTTTAACAGTCCGATTAAATATATATTTCGCCTTTTTTTAACTCACTATTAAGCCTAAATGTTACAATAATGGCACGTTTCCACTGCCTTGTACCAGCTCAACTACGCTTGATTCGACTCTACTCGCTTTTGGCACCAGGTGCACGTTTTCCACTGCAGACATAGTACCCCTCAATGTAGCTGGTTGTCATTACGACACCGGTTGAAACTGCCGTGACGTCATTTTTAACAGCAACTCTGGATCCTTTCATCGCCAACCAAAGAGAGGAATGTCTGCACCTTCTTAACTGACCATGGCATGGTTTTGTGGGTTACCATTTCTCCTGTGATTAAAAAAAAAAATATGGCTGCTATAGTAGCTTGGCTATTTTAAATGCCAGGTTTTTGCATGTTGTCCGGTGTCGCACAATGATGATGCAGTGAAGCAATGAAGCTGGGACGATTCTCTCTGACCAATCAGTAGCCTGCAGTGTTTCCATGTCACATTTTGGTATCACCTCAGCTCGCTTGGAACGTCAACAGAGGTGGAAACAAAAAAAGTAGTACCAGGCACCAGATACCAACTTTTGCCCAATGGAAAACCAAAAATGAGTCAAACCGAGCTGGTGCCATGCAGTGGAAAAACACCATAAGATACAATATCGAGCTCTGTGTGCCATCGTGGTGCATTCATAAAATCTGTATTTTGTTCTTTTGTATGAATAATGACATAACATTTTGTAGTTCTGTGTACCCCTTCTAATGTACCTGCATATCCCATGAAACGTTTTAAAGGTTGGTCACAAAAACAGCTGACAAAGAGCCTCAAGATCAAATGATTCTACCAAAATACTAGACCTACAAAATAAAAACTGCAGATAGTATTACAGAAGATACTATCTGTACTTTTCCAGTTTTTTTGCCAGTCTTACTTTTTGTAGTTATTTTTCCCTTTTTAAAGTAAATCACATTTCATGACAAAACAGAATGACTCATCTTTACTTTGGCCATGGAACATTTCACAATTTAGAAAAGGACCAAAAGGAACAAAGAAAAGCCATGATTCAGTAAAGGATTTTATTCACAAATAAATAACAGATTAAAAACTTGTTGGGGAATGAGTGCCCCCTACTGGGCCTTTCAGTTTTCATTTAGTTTAACATGTACTTTGTCCTGGAACAAGAAGTCTGAATAGTGTTTGGCTTCTTGCTGAATTGTGTATCTATGCACAAACAAAAGGAGAGCAGGACAAAATATCGAAATAACAATGCAGTACACAATCCAGTCAGTATACAGTATACATTTAACACACCTTATAATCTCGTGCTATACATCTTGGGAAACATCTTTTGGCATGTTTTATGGCAGTGTTCTGAGGTGATGATTCAAACTTTTGAAAATGGAGCGTGCAATTCCAAAATTGCAGTAAAATGTACCTGGGCTACCGAGTTGTTGGTGAATAAACTTGTGGGAAAAATTCAAGAAATAGACACAATTCACTGCCAGCTGACCACTTCCTCCCCCATCCCCCCCCTTGGCCTTCAACCTGACCTCCCCCTACTCCCAAGCCACTCATTTTCATCCTTTAAAGACATCTCGCAAACCGACCTCTCCTCCATAATCACCAGCCATAAAATCCTCAACCTGTGCCCTCGACCCTATCCCCCCTTCCTAGTCAAGGGCCTGCCTCCCCTCCCTCTCCCCACTCATCACCAACATAATCAACTCCTCCCTGTCCACTGGTCTCGTACCCCCCTCCCTAAGCTTGCTGCCGTTACCCCCATTTAAAAAAAAAAACCCGGTCTTGACCCGACATCGCCAACAACTTCCGGCCCATATCCAACCTCCCCTTTCTGTCCAAAGTCCTCGAACGAGCTGCTGCCACCCAACTCAAATCCTACCTTGACAACAATAACCTCGACGAACCATTCCAATCTGACTTCCGCTTCAGCACAGTACAGAAACAGCACTAATTCAAAATTACCAATGACATCCTTCTCTCTGCTGACTCCGGCTCCCTCACCATCTTCATCCTCCTTGACCTCACCGCAGCCTTCGACACCATCAACCACTCCATCCTCCTCTCACGCCTTCAACACTCCCTTGGTATCCTCCGGCCCCGTCCTATCCTGGTTCACCTCCTACCTCTCCGACAGAATATCAATACATCTCTTATAAATAACTGCACATCTTCCACCGCCCCAGTCACTCATGGTGTCCCCCAAGGTTCAGTGCTCGGTCCGCTCCTCTTCATATTGTACATACTCCCCCTTGGACAAATTCTCTGCCGCCATGGCCTCCGTTTCCACTGTTACGCCGACGGACCCCAACTCTACCTTTCTCCAAGACCATCACCCCAGCCACCCACTCCACCCTCACCGCCTGCCTTACAGACATAAAAACATGGATGCAACAAAACTTTCTCCAACTCAACTGCAATAAATCTGAAATTATCATCATTGGCCCAAACTCCCAGACTCTCTCCCTCAAGATCGATGGCTCCATCGTCACCCCCTCCACCCACGTCCGCAACCTCGGAATCATCCTCGACCCTACCCTCTCATTCCTGCCCCACGTCAACCACATCACCAAAACTGCCTTCTTCCACCTCAGAAACATTGCCCGCCTCCGCCCCTCCCTGTCCCTTTCTGCCGCCGAAACCCTCATCCATGCTTTCATCACTTCCAGACTCGATTACTGCAACAGCATCCTCTACGGCTCACCCAACAAAACCCTCAACAAACTTCAATACGTCCAGAACTCCGCTGCCCGCCTGCTCACCTCCACCCGCCGCCAAGATCACATCACCCCTGTCCTTCACAATCTTCACTGGCTCCCAGTCAAATACAGGATCAACTTCAAAATACTACTCACCACCTACAAAGCCCTAAACAACCTGGCCCCTCCCTACCTCTCCGACCTCCTCCTCCCCCGCCACACCCCTACCCGTCGCCTCAGGTCCGCTGACACAAACTGCTTGTCAGTCCCTAGGACCAAGCTCCGGACCTGGGGCGACAGGGCCTTCTCAGTTGCCGCACCTTCCCTCTGGAACACCCTCCCCATCCACATCCGAAAATCTACCCACCCTCCCCTCCTTCAAACAGTTTCGTCTCATACTTTTAGTTAATTTTATTGTTGTGTGAAGCGACTTTGGGTAGCGCTATATAAATTAAATGTATTATTTTTATTATTATAATTATTATTATAAGAGATGGAAAATGTTATGCCTTTTGTGTTTCATCAACAACAAATGGTCGCCAACAAACCACTGTTCTGTTAAGAGTTGTCTACCGAAAGTCTTTTTAACAATCATAAAAAACAAACAACTTTACAGTTCTTAATTTGGAAGTACAATTCCTCCTGTATGTGACCTGTTGGTTGTTGTTGTTAGGTGATGGATAAGTATGGAGAGTTCTACGGCCATGATAGGATCAGTGAGTTGTTGGGAATGGACAGGGCTGCTCTGGACTTCAGTGACTCACATGAGAAGAGGAAACCCAAGAAAGACAACTCCTTGGCTGCTGTGTAAGTAAGAGGGTGTGTGTGTGTGTGTGATTTTGGATGGTGTGTGTGCGTCCGTGTATGTGTGTACATTGTGGGTGCATGTATGCGTGTGTGTGTGTTTGTTTGGATAATTTGGTAACCTGATTAGATGCTGTCATTTTAGCTTAGCGATTAGAACATTCTCCTTCCAATTCTGGAGTCGTTTTTTTGAGTCCCTGCTAAGTAGCGTCATGGTGTCTTAGAACTGTTGTTACATAGGCTTAAATTTAAAATATTAAAAGTGTGTTGAGTGTATGCATGTGCCCGTGTGTGCACGTGTGTGTGGACCCATTTGCACCCCTGTGCCTGTTGCGTCTGCGTTCGTGTGTGTACTCGATTCAACAACAGACTCTGCATGGGTTTGCATGGAATCTTGGATGGCTTTGGGACAAACTGTTTAGGTAACAACCCGTGAATCAATTTTTTCTGCATGAAAAGCGAAAGAAGAAAGTTTACTCTTCACTACTTTAGCAAAATAGAAAAGAAAGCAAAAAAGAAATGGAAAGGGCTGAGCGTCCTTCTGGAAAAATACATTATTGTTAAACATTTTCTCTGATGATCTTCGTGGTGGAAATTGCATGAACTGTGCCAGAACAGTACATTGCTCCTTTAGAATTGATCTTGAGGCAAGTGTTACTGTTGCTGGTTTGGTGATTGTATCAGCAGGATCAAACTTAATACTTGCTGCAGATGTGCTGCAACATTGGATTCATGCTTAAAATATAAATAATGTATTTGAATGAAACACTCTCCAACCAAAATCGGCAGAGAAATGAATGTTTATTGTTGTTAAGTCAGTAAATCAGTCTGCATTGATCTATAAATGAAGGTGGGTAATTCTGACAGTATCTGCTGTCCACAGCTGCTTCATACTGTATTAAAAGGTTCTCCTTCAGTTAATTAAATCCCTCCAGCATCTGAAGGCAGCAGGAGATACTGTATGTTGATGAATATGCAGCCTCTTAGAGAACTGCCACGCCAGAGCACAGTGTCATTACGCACGGCCGTTCACTGTGTTGTTCACTTTCATAAACCTCTCTAGCTTGTCATCATCATGCACACAACTGAATCCACTTTTCCCCTTTATTGTTCTTTGTTTTCTTCACTTTTCTTTTGGCACTGCTGAAATACTTGCGTGAGGAGCCATCATGTCGTACTTTAGCAAAATAGAGATTGGGATTGGATTTTGCTGCAGCTATTGATTGGTTTATGTCTTCTTTATAAAAAAAATAAAAAAAAGCATATAGGGAGGGCTGGTACTGCATACTGTTGTCAACAATGTGATTATCAAACTGTATCCCAAACTGCCCAAACACTTGTGTGGTGATTTGTAATTTCCATCCCAACTGTGAACAAAGCTTCAAATATGATCATATTTGTTTTATGTGTTAACCGTTGATTTATGTGGACTGTAATAGTTTCCCTTTTACTATAGGCTGAACTCCATTGATGTTAAATACCAGATTTGGAAACTTGGGGTTGTGTTCACAGATAATGTAAGTATACACATTCAAAGTAAACAATTTACTGCATTCTTTCCCTACACATTTATTAACTGGGGATGCCAAACCTGCAAGTTGATTTTTAAGTAGAATTTAATTTATTAAATATAACCATAATCTCCCCACCCCCCCCATTCTCTTTCTTCCATCTATCTGCAGTCCTTCCTGTATCTAGCATGGTATATGACCATGTCTATTCTAGGACACTACAACAACTTCTTCTTCGCTGCCCACCTATTGGACATCGCCATGGGGTTCAAGACACTCCGCACCATCCTGTCTTCTGTCACGCACAATGGCAAACAGGTACTCTTAAATTCTTACTGTTGAACCTCCATCCATCCATTCTCATCCGCTTATCCGGGGCCGGGTCACGGTGGCAGCCGGCTAAGCAGGGACCCCCAGGCTTCCTTCTCCCAAGCCACACTCTCTAGTTCCACCTGGGGGATCCCGAGGCGTTCCCAGGCCAGATAGGATGTATAATCCCTCCAGCGGGTTCTGGGTCTGCCCCGGGGTCTCCTCCCAGTTGCACGTGCCCGGGGGGCGCCCGGGGGGCATTCTAATCAGAGGGCATCAATCTAGGGACGTGTTGAACCTGCTAAATAATTTCTTGGTTGTGGGATCACATTGTTGTTTGACATCACAAATGTAAAAAAGTATTCCTGTTTAAAGGCCATCGATCTACAAAAAAATATGTATGTATGTATTGTGTGATGGATGGAACAGATGGAACTTTAGATCAAACGAAAGTTGTGTGTACATATTGTAGTGATGAGCTGTCTTTCTACCGAAGCACAACCAGTCTGAAGTACCATCTTCCGGCAAAGCATGTCTTTGCCAATGCTAATGCTAACGCTAGCACTGCCACTCAGTCGGGATCAAGCCGTGTTCGTCAGACTACGTTAGCAGAGTGCATCCAGGGCAAGTCTCTCAACAAAGCGACAACAGCTCAATTAACCAACGCAATCACTAAATGGATCACCATAGACTGTAGGCCCATCAACATTGTTGAAGACCAGTGGCTACAAGACATTGTCCAGATCGCCTCAGGTGACCCATCAAACAAGCCACCCTCGAGGGGAACTATTGTGGCAATAATTGCAGTGAAAAGGCAAAGAAAGCGGAAGAATTGGCACAAGCTACATGTATAGCACTGACTGGAGACCACTGGACATCAGTAAGCAACCGTAACTACCTCGATATAAACGGCACAACTAATCGATTGGAAATTGCAACTGCCTTGTTCGCTCTAAAGTGTGGTGAAAACAGATGAAAGACATTTTGCCAAAGCATGCGCAAGCCAGTTTATTGAAGTTCGCGGACAAGATCACCACTGTAGGAACAGATAGTGCTAGAAATATGATGGTGGCAGCAAGAATACTACCATACGAGCATATGCCCTGTGTAGCGCACATTAAACAGAGGGTAATCACAGTGGCTCTCTGTGACAGTATAGGTCCTACGGTCAGTTATTAGCTTATAATGAATAATTATCAATGAAAATTATTAATAATTCAAATAAAAAAGGTATTAATCGGAATTAATAATAACGGGGCACCCCGCTGAAATCAGTGACCAATAACCAGACAGTGGATTAAGTCTCATAAAATGTACGAAACTAAACTGGGACTATGATTAATAATTAATTCATAATTACAATCAAAGTTACCATTAATAGTTAGCATAACTTGAAGGATTCTTTACGTGACAGGGGCTGACTTCAACACAACATTCAAGCAAAACAAACACAAATAGTTATAATATAAGAATGTTTATTACATTCAAGTTGGCAAATGGCATGAAGTAAATATTCTTTAAATACAATAAGCAATGTACAACGTGTGTGTTTGTGTATGTGTGTGTGCAAACAAGATGGCTGGGGAGTAGTCTGCTGGGAGCAGAGGGGAGTACAGAGACACACATTGGGGCCGTGGTCTAACCAAGATGGTGGCTGGTGATGCACGGAGGCACTGGTTGTGGTGCAGCCTAATCAAGATGGCATTTCAGGAGATTAAAGGGGCAAAGAAAAATGCCTAAAAATGGCACTTAACCAAATAGGCGGCTCTGAGGACGCCGGGCGCAAAAAGGGGGATAACAGACACTCGGTGTGACTATTCGGGGCCCCAAAATGGATGAATATAGGAAGGTAGTTCTAACAAAGGCGTCTACGTGATCAGTGAGTGACTAGGCGGGAGGATTTGAATCACTCACTTCTAACACTAATATCAAACACTAAAATGAGATGTATGCAAAAAATGTAAAAAGGGAGAGAAAACCAAAAGAGAGACATGAACAGATCTAACAATGGACGAGGATCCAATCAGAGTTTAGATCAAGACATAAGGAACGGAGGCAAAACGTGTTCACAATATCCTCTGATAATATCAATAAACAGTTAAACACCCAATCATATAACACAGTTCTCTCTAACTATACCCAGATATTGTCGTGGATTTTACCAATAATCTGACATTCGTAAGAGGGGGATCAGGAAGACCAAAGTTTGAAAGTTAAAGACTTTACTTGTCACAGCCAATAGTGACACCAAGCCTGAGTCAAATCTGCAGAGAAGACTGCCACACCCTACTCAGCTCTGTCTTTTAAACCCAATGCACACATGTTTACATCAAACATTCCAAACCCTATAAGGATACCGCTATAGAATACCATACGCATAGATTCTCTCCCTGTTCCCCAAGAACAGGGCACCTTGTTTAGTTTGGCTCATGTCCATCTTTGGACATTCAGTCTACGCTTCCGCCTCGCACACTTCGTCTTCACACGCACGTTAGACGCAAAGAGCTTTCAACGTAAACATATTAGAAGCAGGGATCGTTCAATCTAAACATAGGTGACTTTCAACGTAAATCTATTGGGAGCAGAGATCCTCCAATATAAACATAGGTGAACATGTGTGTCTAATTATTTTCTGTATTACTCCCCAATTAATTCACACACACAGCATATTGGCAAGATATTCTTAATAATGTACTGGAAAATATCTCCTATAATATCTACCTCGCTGGAGATCGTGTGTGTAGCGATCGAGAGGTGGCTCGTTCTTTCCCAAAGAACTGCTTCGAGCAAGTTCGGCAGGGTGGTGTGCTGATGGCCCCGTGGTCAGCCTTGCTGAAGGCGGTGCATTCTTTCCCAAAAGAACTGCGTTGAGTTTGGCGCAGTTGCGTGTTGATGGTCTTGATGTCCGGGGCTCGGCAGCGGGGTTGGGTACGTCGTTTGTGGTATTTGTGGTGGTCCATCGATGTCGGGAATTTAAGGGGAATCGTTCGCCCTTTATCCTCTCAAAACAAAAACTGGTTGGCAGGGAGTCGACTGATGCTTACGTGGGTTTTTCTAGACTGAGCTAAGAAATCTTCGCACTGAAGTGCGGCTGGTAGCGTCAAAAGAGAAATGAGGTACATCGCCCTCAGACTTAGCTTCTCTAGTCTAACAACCGAAAATTACCACGACCATAACACGTAACCGGGCAGAGGCAACCGGCCAGGATCACGGACGCAGGACCAAGTCTGACGGACTCGGACTCGGACCAAGAGGGTTCCGGAGTAGTTGGCTGGGCTTGTGGGTTGATGAGCAGGGAGGTGTGAGGGAGTGTCTGGTTGTCTAGAGGCTAATTAGAAAAGCATAAAGCAAAACAAAATAGGGATTTTTCCTCATAGTAATAGACCAAGGATTCGGCTTCACAGATGGTGTAAAATAGATAGTGAATGAAGGATCCTGGGGAACCACTTTGAATGGCTGAGGCCCTACAACAGCGGGTTTGTCAATGTTTTAGCCAAGTGTTGGAAAATTGACATTTCAAACACATTCCAGCAAACACAGCAGAGGTGAAAGTTCAGCAAGTCTCCCATGAAGGAATTGGAGTTACTCATCCAGGATGTACCAACGCGCTGGAATTCAACTCTCGAGATGATAAAGCGGGTCCAACACAACAAAGACCCACTGAAGGCAACGCTGGCACAGCAGAAGCACAAGTTAACCATGCTAACCTCAGCTGAATATGACAGGCTGGTAAAGTTGGAAACAATGCTGGAGCCATGCAGGTAAGGTGATTTCCCTATCCTCTTCAATTTCAATTTATGACAAATCCAATTAGTATAATATAGTATTGTATTTTAGAAATAATCTTAGGCCTGTCGTCTAAATGGGTGTTATCTGAATGGAAAGTGTAGTCATTAATTCTGGTATTGTGTGTTTGTAGGTACGTCACTGAGTGGTGACAAATGTGTCCTGCTCTGTGGTTCTGCCTGCACTCTGCCACCTCTTGCGTGCAATGGAGGCCTCAGATGTTGACCCTGCCTATGTAGTGGCTTCAAGGCTGCATTCACAGAGGACCTAAACAGACGAAAGGAGAACACAAACATGTCATGGCTTAAGGTAGCAACAGCTCTAGATCCCAGATTCAAGGACCTCAGGTGCCTGCCCAGAGCAGAGAGGGAAGAGGTGTGGCAAAAGCTGACTGAGATGCTTAAGGATAGGGAACCTGTACCACAGCCCTCCACAGAGGCAATCTGAGCCATCAAGGAAGAAGATGGCCCTCCTACTGATGGAGTCAGAGTCTGATGATGAGGCACCATCCACAGACAAAACTAGACAGGTATAGGGCAGAGCCCAGTGTCAGCATAGAGGCATGTCCACTACAGTGGTCACACAAAGGTGCCCATGCTAAGCTGGCCCATATTGCACAGTGATACAGCTGCTTCAACAGTGCCATGTGAGAGTGTTTTCTCTGGCAGGCCACATTGTGCAGAAGAAGAGGTCAGCTCTGTCATCTAAAAATATCAACAAGCTAGTCTGCCTGAGCAACTGGTTAAAAGAAGAGTAGATTTTAGGTTGAGACTAAGTTGGCTGAGTCATGTCATACAATGTTATAATAAAGTAAAAAACCCTCTCTCTTACCAGTTTGTGATGCATTTCGTTATTACTTACACCGCACATCTATTTGTTTTATCTCCCCCAAAAATACAAAATAAAAGTAAATGCTAGTATTTTAAACTTGTGATTAATCATGATTAATCACAGATTATTATTTATATACTGATATACAGATATATACAGTACATGTGTGTGTGTGTATGTGTCTACAGCATATGTACTAAGAATACTTGGATATTCAATCAATTTCCATATAAAAAAAATATTTGATAAACGATCAGTGGAAAGTGCAAACAAATGCAGACTGCAGACTATAGCATATATGTATGTTTATGTAATAATATTAATAATCGTTGAGAATTGTTTTTAGCCTTCTCAATGCAAGTGAATGAAGGATATGGGGTCAAACTACATAAAGGGATGCAACATTTTTGAAATTCTTGCGACTTGTTTTAATTTAGATTTGATCATATTTCCAAGGTTCTGAGTGAAGCATGTCCACAGAGCATCTGTACCAAATTTGGTGGAATTTGGACCAATTAAATTTGCACCAATTTGGACCAGTTAAAGTTCCCTAAACTGATCATCCGGTTGGTGACAATGGAGTTGGCACGCGAGTCACGCTCCCATACATTTTTAGATGTTTAACATTTTAATACCCCGTAATTTTACTTTCACTTGCTACTAAGTGGATTATATTGTAATTGTGAACAACATACTGTATATACAAAATATGGCAGCCAAGTAAACCAAACAAAGCAGAAAAGAACAAGAACCTCTAAAGGGAGGCACCCAGGGGGCATCATCAGATGCCCGAACCACCTCAGCTGACTCCTTTCGATGCGGAGGAGCAGCGGCTCTACTCCGAGCTCCCTCCGGATGTCTGAGCTCCTCACCCTATCTCTAAGGCTGAGCCCAGCCACCCTGCGGAGGAAACTCATTTCGGCCGCTTGTATCCGCGATCTCATTCTTTCGGTCACTACCCAAAGCTCGTGACCATAGGTGAGGGTTGGAACGTAGATGGACCTTCCCGGCTCAGCTCCCTCTTCACCACAACGGACCGGTACAGCGCCCGCATCACTGCAGACGCTGCACCAATCTGTCTGTCCATCTCCCGCTCCATTTTGCCCTCACTCGTGAACAAGACCCCGAGATACTTGAACTCCTTCGCTTGAGGCAGCACAGTGCATGCTGGAGGTCACGGTCTGATGTAGCCAACAGAACCACATCATCTGCAAAGAGCAGAGATGCAATTCTGAGGTCCCCAAACCGGACACTCTCCTCACCTCGGCTGCGCCTTGAGATTCTGTCCATGAAGATCACAAACAGAATCGGTGACAAGGGACAACCTTGGCGGAGTCCAACACCCACTGAGAACGTGCTTGACTTTGTGCCGAGAATACGGATGCAGCTCGCACTTTGTTTGTACCAATGGCCCCGGTACCCCATACTCCCGTAGTACCCCCCACAGGATTCCCCGGGGGACACGGTCATAAGCCTTCTCCAAGTCCACAAAGCACATGTAGACTGGATGGGCAAACTCCCATGCCCCCCAACAACCCTGCGAGGGTAAAGAGCTGGTCCACTGTTCCACGGCCAGGACGGAATCCGCATTGTTCCTCCTGGAGCTGAGGTTCGACAATCGGCCCGGAGCCTCCTTTCCAGCAGGAAAGTGACCTCTGCCAAGGATATGGATGAGGCTTCCCCCGAGTCTTCAGACTCTGCCTCTTCCACAGAGGACGTACTGGTCGGGTTCAGGAGCTCCTCAAAGTGTTCTTTCCACCGCCCGACAATATCCTCAGTCTGGGTCAGCAGTTCTCCTCCCCGACTGAGCACAGCCTGAGCCAAGCCCTGCTTTCCCTTCCTCATTCATTCTCCCAAATTGATTTGTTTTTGCTTGATAATAATCTGTTACATCTTGTCAGTTCATGCCAACACCATCCTCTAGTAACGTCAGATCATGCCCCTACATCAATTGACATCAATTTCCCTCTAGGTATAACCCCTCCCCCATTATGGAGGTTCAGCTCTCTGCCAGATAATGAATTTAAAGACTATTGCCACACAGATTCGTGACTATATTAAATTGAATTTTGAGGGCAGGTCATCTCCTATAATACACAATTGAGAATGGTTGAGAAAGCTTGGCTGGCAGAAATCGCTGACATCGCTGACATTGCTTCTCAAACTCCCCACCCTTCATAAAAAAACGACTTCTATTACATTCAGAACATGACCTTTGAGATAGATGGATAGATAGATACAACTTTATTAATCCCGAAGGAAATTCTTGTGCCAGGTTGCATAGCAATACAGTACAATAAAACAATATGAAAATTACAGAATAATAAAAATAAAACTAACAGATTTACAAATTTACAGTCAAAATATACAAATATGTAGGCAAGATAAGATATTCCGACGGCGAAAACAATTTGGCATAATTGAAGTGTAATATTATTGGACATGACATTAAGAATATTGCACATGATGATGAGAGGAGATGAGAGGTAGTGTTATAGATAATATTTATAGACAACATGATAATAATAATATAGCACATGATGTTGGACAGTAATATTAATATTGCACGTAATACTGAGGAAAGTGCACATGATGTTGAGAGGTAATATTGCACATTATATTGCTGTGTTCATTGTCTTGTAACTGTCCTTCCCACAGAGGGGGGAGGAGTTATAGAGTTTGATGGCCACAGGCAGAAAGGACCTCCTGTGGCGTTCTGTGGTGCACCTCGGTAATCTCAGTCTACGGCTGAAGGTGCTCTGGTGTGACTCCAGTGTGGCGTGCAGGGGATGGGAGGCGTTGTCCATAATACTGAGTAGTTTACTCAGCATCCTCCTCTCCCTCACCCCCCCCCCCCCCCCCGGCCCCCCCCCCCCCCCCCCCCCCCCCCCCCCCCCCCCCCCCCCCCCCCCAGACGCGCGGTCACAGAGTTGATGACGTCAGCAGCCCGCGACGCATTAGCCGCGGGAGGAATGTAGACGACACTAACAATGGCCTGGGTAAACTCTCTGGGCAAGTAATATGGACGGAGACTCGGAGAGGAAGAACTCGCTGAGCCATCTTGTTCGGCTGTACAAATAACTTATCTTACTAATTAAATAACAAGAATTCTAAAACAAGTAGATAAAGAAAGAAACAAAGTTTTAAAAAGTACAAGATCGCTAGGAGCAAGACGGCGCCGGAAGTGAATATTGAATGTAGACGACAATAACAATGGCCTGGGTAAACTCTCTCGGCAGATAGTATGGACGGAGACTCAATGCCAGCAGTTCGATGTCCGGGCTGCACACACGTTCCTTCACTGTATTGTGTCCAGGATTGAACCATCTGTTGTTCACGTAAACAGTGACTCCCCCTCGTTTCTTCTTGCCACTTTCATTGCAACTCCTGTCCGCCCGCACCAGCTGAAAGCCGGCTGTTATGCGCAGTTTCGAGCGGTCATCTATTGTGGCTGGAGTTCAGGTTCAGGTTCTGGATTGTCTGTAGCAAAGCAGCGAGCTCGGGAATCAATGTGACACAAGGCAGTATCACCAGGAATGATTCAAAGTTTATTTAGATACATAGAGCATATATACAGTTTGCATGGGACAACAAAAGGAACATTTACATATAGACACAACAAATCATCAAGGGAAGCAGACATAGAAACGCCTCTAAGACAGCCATTCAGGGAGCAGGGACAACAAGGCCGTCCATGGGAGACCCTTCCCGTCCCACTCCCCAGACAGCCAATCCGGAGACGCCAGGACCCAGGCCCCACGTGGATATGTAACAGACAGACAGACAGTTAACTTGAAGCAGGGATATCATGGCCTCACGTGACCCACCACAGAGATGTGGGGTTTCCATGCCCCAGACAGGAAGCAGGGACTGCAAGGTCTCCGGTTGAGACCTTCCACGGGACACGCCCAGTCCCGATAGAAGAGGCAACATGTTCCCACAACAACACGCTGCGAGTGCGGTCTCAGAGGCAAACAGATAAGAGTGAAGCTGACTAGTCACGTAGGTCAAACCGCTAACTAGTCACGTAGGCCAACAGCAGAGTGGAAAGTTACTGGCCCACCGATTAATACATCCACAACTCCCAACACTGGCTAAGTCCACTACAGTGTCTGGAACATTGTCATGCAGCCATGTCTCCATGAAGCACATAACAGAGCCCTCCCGAAGCACACTCTCGCTCCTTGTGAGTGATGTTATCTCGTCCATCTTGTTCACCAGAGATTGTACGTTCCCCATGGACGGCCCTCCCGGCCCTGCAGGCCCCAGTATCTCCTTCCTCAGCTCCCTGGGGATGTCAGGTCTCCCGCCTGGCCCCACGCACACAGGTCGGAGGTTCAGCAGCTGATCCCTTGCTGTAGCACAATGGTAGCCCAGCGGCGCATCCGCGTCTGCCACGCCGAGCGTCGGGCACAGTAAATGTACTATAAAAAATAGCGAACAGAGAAAGAACTCGCTGAGCCATCTTGTTCGGCTGTACAAAACTTATTCTTACTAATTAAATAACAAGAATTCTAAAACAAGTAGATAAAGATAGAAAAAAAGTACAAGATCACGAGGAGCAACTCTGGCAGGCAGCCGCCCGGGACGCGCTGGAAGTAAGAAGGACACGCATAGTTGAGATTACATAGTTCAGATTACTGCAAAATGGGAAGTCCCCAGGACCCGATGGCTTCACAGTTGAATTTTACAAGCCGTATTCTACACTGTATTCTACACTAGCAAGGATGTACAATGACTCCCTTCAGGAAGGCCATTTACCACCAACTTTGGTGTCCATCTCTTTGCTTCGAAGAAAGATAATGAACTTTGCAGTAGCTACAGACCAATTTCGCTTTTAAATGTAGACTGGAAGATACTGGCCAAAATCCTGACCATCCGGCCTCCAACATGTAATGCCACCATAATTGTGTCCGGCCAAATGGGCTTTACATTAGAGAGACAGTCTTTCTTTAACAGTAGGAGGTTACTCAACATTCTTTTCTACCTCGTCTAACACTCCTGAAGTCATTGTCACACTTGATGCAGAGGAAGCCTTGGATAGGGTGGAGTGGGTTACCTGTTTTTTATTGTTAAAAAAAATTGGCTTTGATTCTAAATGTATCTCCTGGATCAAAATGTTGTATGTTTCACCATCTGCATCTGTACACAACCATGGCATTCAATTGCCGCCTTTTCCTCTCCCGTGCAGGACATGTCAGGGATGCCCACTAATATAGCTATCCGAGCCTCTAGCCAGCTGGCTACGTTTCTAACCCATATCCCCCCCTTTCCCCAATATTGTCAATTTTAGATCCGTTTTGGTCGCATATCAGGATACAAATTAAATCCCTAAAAAATATTATTTTTTTCTTTACATTCTGTGATTTGCTCTCAGCTTCCCATAGTGGCCCACAAAATTTCAAACAAACCAGTTTGTCACTAGTTATATTCAGATTTTGGCTCCAATCAGGAAATGACACGGTCTACACAGAGCTTTGATTCACGTGCCAATTATTTATAAATACTTATTCCCCCGCCATCCTGCTCTGATTCGAGGGGAGAGAGAGAACCTCACTGTTCTTTCCCTATGATTCTCTTTAAGCTAAGATAAGATGAGGGATAACTATTCATCCCGAAGGAAATTATTTTGCCAGAGGCTGCTCAAAAATACCAACAACAGGAGAATAAAATACATTACAATAATACATGTACCGTGGATAAGCCCAGAATAAAAACAATGGACCTCATTCACCGAACGCAGTTAAGAAAAAGTTAAGAAGAAATATCTTCTTACTCCACTTACGAAGTTTCCTGCGACAATTCTGGCGTTCATGAATGTTTCTTATCTGGGATTGGTTTCTTAGCTAAGAACAGGATTAAGAACGCAGAAAAGCAGTCGTAGCGACCTATTGGAGTGCGCCCATGTTCTTAAGGGCTGAATTTGTGAAAAATCATTGGTGATTGCGTTCACATCAATTCTACAGACATCCTCGGATGTAAATTATATAATATAATAAATACGAGAAATATTGTATCATTAACAATCTAGTTTCACATGCATAGTCATGATTCTACGAGGCATCGGGATGTCTAAATAATAAAAGCACTACACGAACACTGCAAATGGCAGTGAATAAATAATTAAGCACTAAACTCAATCGCGTGGATAAGACATAGGGGAATAGAATTAGAATTGACGCATCTACATTCTGTGAATTAACATGTGGAATATCCATAACTAAAATATATCATATGGGCCTACAAATATACCATAATATACATCATATACATCATATACATATACACATGAATATACATAGGGCGCCCAAGGACGTATTGTTGTTTTTGGAGGGGGGTGGATATCGCTGGATATTGGTGGGGGACATGTCCCAGCGTCCCACTAAATTCTACCGCCTGTGCGTTTGGCCGTGCAACCATCGGTTTTCACTGTTCGCTTTGGCATGATCTGTGTGCGGTCCTGTTGTTGCCCTTATAAGGAGCTGCGGGGCGTGTCTGTATTGCAAATTCAGGTGTACGAGCACCGCGTTCCATTTAAAGAATCAGTGGCATTCCTCATCGGGGGCGCGCAGCTGAGAACACTTTGGCGGTTTAAGAACACATTTCCCCGCATTCATGAATCCGGCGGGCAGATTTCTTAAGTTTTGTTCTTACGGAAGTTCGTAAGAAGATATTTAAGAAGACACTTAAGAAATGTTCGTGAATGAATGTCCAATATCGGTAAAATATTTAGGCGATGGCAATGGAAGTAGTAATGAGAAGTAGTATTGCACATGATATTAGGAATATTGAAAGGTAATATTGAAAAGTCGTATTGCACATGATATTACGAATATTGCACATGAAAATGAAAGGTAATATTGCAAGGTAATATTGAGAAGTAGTATTGCACATGCTATTAAGAATATTGCACATGATGATGAAAAGTAATATTGCAAGGTAATATTGAGAAGTAGTATTGCACATGATATTTACTAATTACATTTACTTATATATGCCTTTTTCCTTTTCACTCAATTACCATTATAACACTACGCTTCATTATATTATTTACTTTTACTTTATTTACTTTTTACTTTATCTTATTTTAATTTTATATATATATATATATATATATATATATATATATACATATTTATGCAGTATATGCACCCTCCTGTGCACTGTAATATTTTTTATGACGGAAACATGGCTGACCCCGCTGGTGCCGGATCAAGTCATTTGCCCGACAAAGTCCTTCTCATAGCACTACATGATGTGCTATTTGGGACCAGACTCAACATCCTGACGCAGCTGTGGTGGTAAAAGCGGTGGGTCCCAACCAAATTTAATGCCGATCTTCAGGACGCCATGTGCGTTGGATGTCAACATTGGACGTCAGCGAGTTTACGGACGTAGTGACGAGCTAGTGGACACCATCATCCCCATAGTTAAAGTTAAATCCTTTCCTTATCAAAAACCGTCTATCCAAGTCACCCTGAGACAGAGACAGAGTGGAGTCACAGATGGAACAGCATGACACCAGACACCTATGGCAGGGGTTGCGGACTATCACAGACTACCGGGGCAGATCCCTCTCACTGTGAGTGCTGACACATCCCTAGCGGACGATCTGAACTCATTCTATGCTCGTTTGGAGGCTAGCAACAAAACTACTAGGGGGACCATAGCTGGAAGTGAGTTCCATTGCTAGGGACGAGCACACTCCTCTGTGACCAAGCACGATGTGAGGAGGGCTCTGATGAGTGTGAACACCAGGAAAGCTGCAGGTCCTGGCGGCATATTTTGGAAGAGTACTGAAGACCAGTTCTAGCTCCAATGTTCACAATTTTTCAACCATTTTCAACCTCTCCCCTGGCTGAGTGCATGTTCCCAGCCTGCTTCAAGCGGTCCAGTATTGTCCCTGTGCCCAAGACTGCCTCTTCAGCATGCCTGAATGTCTACTGACCGGTGGCCCTCACATCGGTGGTCCATGAAATGTTTTGAGAGGCCTGATCAAGGACCCGCTGCAGTTTGTTTCCCGGCCAAAAAGATCCACAGACGATGCTGTCTCCCAGGTAGTACAAGTTCCCTCTCTCATCTTGACAGTCGGAAGGGGGGCTATGTGAGAATGTTATTTATTGACCATAGTTCTCAGCAGACTGCCTGGCAAGCTGATTGAGCTGGACACCCTCCTGTGCACCTGGATACTGGACTTCCTGACCACCAGGCCCCAGGTCATCAGAGTGGGCAGAGACCTCCAGACCCCTCACCTGAACACAGGATACCCCAGGGTTGCGTCTTCCACGCTATACTGTGCTCTCTGTACACACATGACTGTGTGGCCAGGTTCAGCTCCAACACCATCATCACGTTTGCAGATGACACAGTGGTGGTGGGCCTGATCTCCGGTAACGATGAGAAAACCTACCTAGAGGAAGTTGCTGAGCTGTCACTCTGGTGCCAGGTAGCCTCATGCTGAATGTCTCCAAACTAAGATAAGATAAAATTGTATTAATCCCGAAGGAAATTCTTTGTACCAGAGTTGGCATACCAATAGAATAATAAACAATAGAGAAATAAAGAATAGAAGAATACAATTAAAATAAAAAATGTACACTGAATCTATGCGTAAGAAACATATAAAAATATAGATAAGGAGTTGATTGTGGAACTTCAGTGGACTCACACACCACTGGGGATTAATGGGACTGCTGTGGAGAGGGTGAGCAGCTTCAGGTACCTGGGAGTCCACATCGCAGAGGATCTGACTTGGACTACACACATTGACAGGAGGAAGGCGAGGCAGCATCTCTACCACCTCAGACAGCTGAGGAAATGCCAGTCTCCCGGAGGATCCTGTTCTAACCTGTTCCAACTGCTTCGGTCAGGCAAGCGTCTCAAAATCACCCTGCTAGATGAGAGACTAAAATGGCCATCCAACTATGACCTCACCAGCCACCCCGGTCTTCTCAACCAGCAACACCAATCTCATTGATCATATTGATCACTTTACATTTAGATTTAATTAACTTCTGGATACATATGCTATATTCCCTATGCTATATTTCATTATTTAATTGCTTCACTATGAATATCAATCACGGCCTTGGCCGTTTTTATATGGCTGAGACAAGACTGATATTCATAGCAAAGTAATTACATATGGTGGACAAGTCCAAGGGATGCTACAGCATGGCACCACCATAAAACTCAAGAACTGAGAGAACGGACATTGAGGAGCTCATTTATTTCTGAATTTGTCCAGTTTCTTGAAAAAGAAGCTTGTTTGCAAACAAAATAAGTTTAAGTTGAGTCTTGATATTGTTTTTGAATAACCCAAGCATTGGCACCATATCCAAATTGGTTGTGATAAGTTCGCTCGCTCCACATGAAAGCATCCCTTTACATGCCTCTCCCAGTAATGAGACCTGTTCAGAGTTCACCTGGACTCTGCATAACCGCTGCCCCCTGCCCCCCCTGCCTTCCTGTCCAAGTCCCGAGCACTAACTTGAGTGTCTTGCCATTATTAATAGTACCGTATTTTCCGGACTATAAGGCGCACCGGATTATAAGGCGCACTGTCAATGAACGGGTCTATTTTCATACATAAGGCGCACCGGATTATAAGGCGCACATTATAAGGCGCATTAAGCAACACAAAACAGTCAGATAAATCGAACTTTATTCAACTCATTCACAATAACTCTCAACATTGTTCAGTTGTAACACATAAAATACAAAACAATACACTCACTTTTTCAGTTCATTCCTCATCCACAAATCCATCAAATTCTTCATCTTCAGTCCTTATACACACACCATAATATTACCGGTATGTTGAAGCACAGTACGTATTACTCCGCAAGGCTAGTATTACGCCGCGGTAGCCGTAATGCGCCGACAATCCATCAAGTATTACTCCGCGGTAGCCGTAATGCGCCGACAATCCATCAAGTATTACTCCGCGGTAGCCGTAATGCGCCGACAATCCATCAAGTATTACTCCGCGGTAGCCGTAATGCGCCGACAATCCATTAAGCGGCGCTGCTTGACAGATTTTTGAGCGCCGTGTACCACATAACATCGGTTCGAGGTTAATACATAAGGCGCACCGGATTATAAGGCGCACTGTCGATTTTTGAGAAAATTACAGGATTTTAAGTGCGCCTTATAGTCCGAAAAATACGGTACTTAGCATTGCTTGGCATGTTGTATGTTCTTAGATGTTGGTAACATGTTCAGAATTGCACGTCTGCTCTTATCCCAGCTACTTATGCGGGCAACTTAGCAATTACGAAACTTGTTCTATTAGCCTTGTAAATATCAATACTCGAAAACATGTATGTACCACAGTGATATATTGCTGTCTCCTTCAACAAATCTACTCTTTGTAAGTTGCTTTGGATAAAAGCGTCTTTCAAATGCCCTAAATGTCAATGTAAATGTAATGCTCCAGCTTTTATTCACAACACAGCCATACCGGCAATTTTCTGGAAATGTTACAATGTTTGAGGTGGGAAATTGCCGGGACAGATTTATATTCAAGAATTTAGATACATTTTGATTGGTGTCCATAATAAATTATCCATATCTATGAAGGGGTGTTGTGTGTTCTATGTATAATTATTATTATGTTTTTGCTTTCAGATCTTTTCCAAACAAACTACTGGGACAAATTTGTGAAGAGAAAGGTAGGTAAATTAAATAGGTAAAGGTCATTCTGCTAAACATTTGTTAATTTCTTAACATGCCACTTATTGAGGAATTTCATTCCCTTTCATAGTTTAACAGTCCGATTAAATATATATTTCGCCTTTTTTTAACTCACTATTAAAGCCTAAATGTTACAATAATGGCACGTTTCCACTGCCTTGTACCAGCTCAACTACGCTTGATTCGACTCTACTCGCTTTTGGCACCAGGTGCACGTTTTCCACTGCAGACATAAGTACCCCTGTCAACTGTAGCTGGTTGTCATTACGACACCGGTTGAGAAACTGCTCGTGACGTCATTTTTAACAGCAAACTCTTGGATCCTTTCATCGCCAACCAAAGAGAGGAATGTCTGCACCTTCTTAACTGACCATGGCATGGTTTGTGGGTTTACCATTTCTCTGTGATTAAAAAAAATATGGCTGCTATAGTAGCTTGGCTATTTTAAATGCCAGGTTTTTGCATGTGGTCCGGTGTCGCACAATGATGATGCAGTGAAGCAATGAAGCTGGACGATTCTCTCGACCAATCAGTAGCCTGCAGTGTTTCCATGTCACATTTTGGTATCACCTCAGCTCGCTTGGAACGTCAACAGAGGTGGAAACAAAAAAAGTAGTACCAGGCACCAGATACCAACTTTTGCCCAATGGAAAACCAAAAATGAGTCAAACCGAGCTGGTTGCCATGCAGTGGAAAAAACACATAAGATACAATATCGAGCTCTGTGTGCCATCGTGGTGCATTCATAAAATGTATTTTGTTCTTTGTATGAATAATGACATAACATTTTGTAGTTCTGTGTACCCTTCTAATGTACCTGCATATCCCATGAAACGTTTTAAAGGTTGGTCACAAAAACAGCTGACAAAGAGCCTCAAGATCAAAATGATACTAACAAAATACTAGACCTACAAAATAAAAACTGCAGATAGTATTACAGAAGATACTATCTGTACTTTTCCAGTTTTTTTGCCAGTCTTACTTTTTGTAGTTATTTTTCCCTTTTTAAAGTAAATCACATTTCATGACAAAACAGAATGACTCATCTTTACTTTGGCCATGGAACATTTCACATTAGAAAAGGACCAAAAGGAACAAAGAAAAGCCATGATTCAGTAAAGGATTTTATTCACAAATAAATAACAGATTAAAAACTTGTTGGGGAATGAGTGCCCCCTACTGGGCCTTTCAGTTTTCATTTAGTTTAACATGTACTTTGTCCTGGAACAAGAAGTCTGAATAGTGTTTGGCTTCTTGCTGAATTGTGTATCTATGCACAAACAAAAGGAGAGCAGGACAAAATATCGAAATAACAATGCAGTACACAATCCAGTCAGTATACAGTATACATTTAACACACCTTATAATCTCGTGCTATACATCTTGGGAAACATCTTTTGGCATGTTTTATGGCAGTGTTCTGAGGTGATGATTCAAACTTTTGAAAATGGAGCGTGCAATTCCAAAATTGCAGTAAAAATGTACCTGGCTACCGAGTTGTTGGTGAATAAACTTGTGGGAAAAAATTCAAGAAATAGACACAATTCACTGCCAGCTGACCACTTCCTCCCCCATCCCCCCCCTTGGCCTTCAACCTGACCTCCCCCTACTCCCAAGCCACTCATTTTCATCCTTTAAAGACATCTCGCAAACCGACCTCTCCTCCATAATCACCAGCATAAAATCCTCAACCTGTGCCCTCGACCCTATCCCCACCTTCCTAGTCAAGGCCTGCCTCCCCTCCCTCTCCCCACTCATCACCAACATAATCAACTCCTCCCTGTCCACTGGTCTCGTACCCCCCTCCCTAAAGCTTGCTGCCGTTACCCCCATTTAAAAAAAAAAACCCGGTCTTGACCCGACATCGCCAACAACTTCCGGCCCATATCCAACCTCCCCTTTCTGTCCAAAGTCCTCGAACGAGCTGCTGCCACCCAACTCAAATCCTACCTTGACAACAATAACCTCGACGAACCATTCCAATCTGACTTCCGCTCTCAGCACAGTACAGAAACAGCACTAATCAAAATTACCAATGACATCCTTCTCTCTGCTGACTCCGGCTCCCTCACCATCTTCATCCTCCTTGACCTCACCGCAGCCTTCGACACCATCAACCACTCCATCCTCCTCTCACGCCTTCAACACTCCCTTGGTATCTCCGGCACCGTCCTATCCTGGTTCACCTCCTACCTCTCCGACAGATATCAATACATCTCTATAAATAACTGCACATCTTCCACCGCCCCAGTCACTCATGGTGTCCCCCAAGGTTCAGTGCTCGGTCCGCTCCTCTTCATATTGTACATACTCCCCCTTGGACAAATTCTCTGCCGCCATGGCCTCCGTTTCCACTGTTACGCCGACGACACCCAACTCTACCTTTCCTCCAAGACCATCACCCCAGCCACCCACTCCACCCTCGCCGCCTGCCTTACAGACATAAAAACATGGATGCAACAAAACTTTCTCCAACTCAACTGCAATAAATCTGAAATTATCATCATTGGCCCAAACTCCCAGACTCTCTCCCTCAAGATCGATTGCTCCATCGTCACCCCCTCCACCCACGTCCGCAACCTCGGAATCATCCTTGACCCTACCCTCTCATTCCTGCCCCACGTCAACCACATCACCAAAACTGCCTTCTTCCACCTCAGAAACATTGCCCGCCTCCGCCCCTCCCTGTCCCTTTCTGCCGCCGAAACCATCAATCCATGCTTTCATCACTTCCAGACTCGATTACTGCAACAGCATCCTCTACGGCTCACCCAACAAAACCCTCAACAAACTTCAATACGTCCAGAACTCCGCTGCCCGCCTGCTCACCTCCACCCGCCGCCAAGATCGCATCACCCCTATCCTTCACAATCTTCACTGGCTCCCAGTCAAATACAGGATCAACTTCAAAATACTACTCACCACCTACAAAGCCACACAACCTAAACAACCTGGCCCCTCCCTAACTCTCTGACCTCCTCCTCCCCCGCCACACCCCTACCCGTCGCCTCAGGTCCGCTGATACAAACTGCTTGTCAGTCCCTAGGATCAAGCTCCGGACCTGGGGCGACAGGGCCTTCTCAGTTGCCGCACCTTCCCTCTGGAACACCCTCCCCATCCACATCCGAAAATCTACCCACCCTCCCCTCCTTCAAACAGTTTCGTCTCATACTTTTAGTTAATTTTATTGTTGTGTGAAGCGACTTTGGGTAGCGCTATATAAATTAAATGTATTATTTTTATTATTATAATTATTATTATAAGAGATGGAAAATGTTATGCCTTTTGTGTTTCATCAACAACAAATGGTCGCCAACAAACCACTGTTCTGTTAAGAGTTGTCTACCGAAAGTCTTTTTAACAATCATAAAAAACAAACAACTTTACAGTTCTTAATTTGGAAGTACAATTCCTCCTGTATGTGACCTGTTGGTTGTTGTTGTTAGGTGATGGATAAGTATGGAGAGTTCTACGGCCATGATAGGATCAGTGAGTTGTTGGGAATGGACAGGGCTGCTCTGGACTTCAGTGACTCACATGAGAAGAGGAAACCCAAGAAAGACAACTCCTTGGCTGCTGTGTAAGTAAGAGGGTGTGTGTGTGTGTGTGATTTTGGATGGTGTGTGTGCGTCCGTGTATGTGTGTACATTGTGGGTGCATGTATGCGTGTGTGTGTGTTTGTTTGGATAATTTGGTAACCTGATTAGATGCTGTCATTTTAGCTTAGCGATTAGAACATTCTCCTTCCAATTCTGGAGTCGTTTTTTGAGTCCCTGCTAAGTAGCGTCATGGTGTCTTAGAACTGTTGTTACATAGGCTTAAATTTAAAATATTAAAAGTGTGTTGAGTGTATGCATGTGCCCGTGTGTGCACGTGTGTGTGGACCCATTTGCACCCCTGTGCCTGTTGCGTCTGCGTTCGTGTGTGTACTCGATTCAACAACAGACTCTGCATGGGTTTGCATGGAATCTTGGATGGCTTTGGGACAAACTGTTTAGGTAACAACCCGTGAATCAATTTTTTCTGCATGAAAAGCGAAAGAAGAAAGTTTACTCTTCACTACTTTAGCAAAATAGAAAAGAAAGCAAAAAAGAAATGGAAAGGGCTGAGCGTCCTTCTGGAAAAATACATTATTGTTAAACATTTTCTCTGATGATCTTCGTGGTGGAAATTGCATGAACTGTGCCAGAACAGTACATTGCTCCTTTAGAATTGATCTTGAGGCAAGTGTTACTGTTGCTGGTTTGGTGATTGTATCAGCAGGATCAAACTTAATACTTGCTGCAGATGTGCTGCAACATTGGATTCATGCTTAAAATATAAATAATGTATTTGAATGAAACACTCTCCAACCAAAATCGGCAGAGAAATGAATGTTTATTGTTGTTAAGTCAGTAAATCAGTCTGCATTGATCTATAAATGAAGGTGGGTAATTCTGACAGTATCTGCTGTCCACAGCTGCTTCATACTGTATTAAAAGGTTCTCCTTCAGTTAATTAAATCCCTCCAGCATCTGAAGGCAGCAGGAGATACTGTATGTTGATGAATATGCAGCCTCTTAGAGAACTGCCACGCCAGAGCACAGTGTCATTACGCACGGCCGTTCACTGTGTTGTTCACTTTCATAAACCTCTCTAGCTTGTCATCATCATGCACACAACTGAATCCACTTTTCCCCTTTATTGTTCTTTGTTTTCTTCACTTTTCTTTTGGCACTGCTGAAATACTTGCGTGAGGAGCCATCATGTCGTACTTTAGCAAAATAGAGATTGGGATTGGATTTTGCTGCAGCTATTGATTGGTTTATGTCTTCTTTATAAAAAAAATAAAAAAAAGCATATAGGGAGGGCTGGTACTGCATACTGTTGTCAACAATGTGATTATCAAACTGTATCCCAAACTGCCCAAACACTTGTGTGGTGATTTGTAATTTCCATCCCAACTGTGAACAAAGCTTCAAATATGATCATATTTGTTTTATGTGTTAACCGTTGATTTATGTGGACTGTAATAGTTTCCCTTTTACTATAGGCTGAACTCCATTGATGTTAAATACCAGATTTGGAAACTTGGGGTTGTGTTCACAGATAATGTAAGTATACACATTCAAAGTAAACAATTTACTGCATTCTTTCCCTACACATTTATTAACTGGGGATGCCAAACCTGCAAGTTGATTTTTAAGTAGAATTTAATTTATTAAATATAACCATAATCTCCCCACCCCCCCCATTCTCTTTCTTCCATCTATCTGCAGTCCTTCCTGTATCTAGCATGGTATATGACCATGTCTATTCTAGGACACTACAACAACTTCTTCTTCGCTGCCCACCTATTGGACATCGCCATGGGGTTCAAGACACTCCGCACCATCCTGTCTTCTGTCACGCACAATGGCAAACAGGTACTCTTAAATTCTTACTGTTGAACCTCCATCCATCCATTCTCATCCGCTTATCCGGGGCCGGGTCACGGTGGCAGCCGGCTAAGCAGGGACCCCCAGGCTTCCTTCTCCCAAGCCACACTCTCTAGTTCCACCTGGGGGATCCCGAGGCGTTCCCAGGCCAGATAGGATGTATAATCCCTCCAGCGGGTTCTGGGTCTGCCCCGGGGTCTCCTCCCAGTTGCACGTGCCCGGGGGGCGCCCGGGGGGCATTCTAATCAGAGGGCATCAATCTAGGGACGTGTTGAACCTGCTAAATAATTTCTTGGTTGTGGGATCACATTGTTGTTTGACATCACAAATGTAAAAAAGTATTCCTGTTTAAAGGCCATCGATCTACAAAAAAATATGTATGTATGTATTGTGTGATGGATGGAACAGATGGAACTTTAGATCAAACGAAAGTTGTGTGTACATATTGTAGTGATGAGCTGTCTTTCTACCGAAGCACAACCAGTCTGAAGTACCATCTTCCGGCAAAGCATGTCTTTGCCAATGCTAATGCTAACGCTAGCACTGCCACTCAGTCGGGATCAAGCCGTGTTCGTCAGACTACGTTAGCAGAGTGCATCCAGGGCAAGTCTCTCAACAAAGCGACAACAGCTCAATTAACCAACGCAATCACTAAATGGATCACCATAGACTGTAGGCCCATCAACATTGTTGAAGACCAGTGGCTACAAGACATTGTCCAGATCGCCTCAGGTGACCCATCAAACAAGCCACCCTCGAGGGGAACTATTGTGGCAATAATTGCAGTGAAAAGGCAAAGAAAGCGGAAGAATTGGCACAAGCTACATGTATAGCACTGACTGGAGACCACTGGACATCAGTAAGCAACCGTAACTACCTCGATATAAACGGCACAACTAATCGATTGGAAATTGCAACTGCACTTGTTCGCTCTAAGTGTGGTGAAAACAGATGAAAGACATTTTGCCAAAGCATGCGCAAGCCAGTTTATTGAAGTTCGCGGACAAGATCACCACTGTAGGAACAGATAGTGCTAGAAATATGATGGTGGCAGCAAGAATACTACCATACGAGCATATGCCCTGTGTAGCGCACATTAAACAGAGGGTAATCACAGTGGCTCTCTGTGACAGTATAGGTCCTACGGTCAGTTATTAGCTTATAATGAATAATTATCAATGAAAATTATTAATAATTCAAATAAAAAAGGTATTAATCGGAATTAATAATAACGGGGCACCCCGCTGAAATCAGTGACCAATAACCAGACAGTGGATTAATTCTCATAAAATGTATGAAACTAAACTGGGACTATGATTAATATTCAATTAATAATTACAATCAAAGTTAACATTAATAGTTAGCATAGATTGTAGGAGTTCTTTACGCGACAGAGGCTGACTCCACACAACATTCAAGCGAAAACCACAAATAGTTATAATATAAGAATGTTCATTCAATTCAAGTTGGCAAATGGCATGAAGTAAATATTCCTTAAATACAATAAGCAATGTACAACGTGTGTGTTTGTGTATGTGTGTGTGCAAACAAGATGGCTGGGGAGTAGTCTGCTGGGAGCAGAGGGGAGTACAGAGACACACATTGGGGCCGTGGTCTAACCAAGATGGTGGCTGGTGATGCACGGAGGCACTGGTTGTGGTGCAGCCTAATCAAGATGGCATTTCAGGAGATTAAAGGGGCAAAGAAAAATGCCTAAAAATGGCACTTAACCAAATAGGCGGCTCTGAGGACGCCGGGCGCAAAAAGGGGGATAACAGACACTCGGTGTGACTATTCGGGGCCCCAAAATGGATGAATATAGGAAGGTAGTTCTAACAAAGGCGTCTACGTGATCAGTGAGTGACTAGGCGGGAGGATTTGAATCACTCACTTCTAACACTAATATCAAACACTAAAATGAGATGTATGCAAAAAATGTAAAAAGGGAGGGGAAACCAAAAAAGAGGCATGTACAGATCTAACAATGGACGGGAATCTACTCGGACATTAGATCAATGCATAAGGGAAGGAGGCAAAACAGGTTTACAATATCGTCAGATAATATCAATAAACAGTTAAACACACAATCATATAACACAGTTCTCTCTAACTATACCCAGATATTGTCGTGGATTTTACCAATAATCTGACATTCGTAAGAGGGGGATCAGGAAGACCAAAGTTTGAAAGTTAAAGACTTTACTTGTCACAGCCAATAGTGACACAAGCCTGAGTCAATTCTGCAGAGAAGACTGCCACACCCTACTCAGCTCTGTCTTTTAAGCCCAATGCACACATGTTTACATCAAACATTCCAAACCCTATAAGGATACCGCTATAGAATACCATACGCATAGATTCTCTCCCTGTTCCCCAAGAACAGGGCACCTTGTTTAGTTTGGCTCATGTCCATCGTTGGACATTCAGTCTACGCTTCCGCCTCGCATACTTCGTCTTCACACACACGTTAGACGCAAAGTGCTTTCAACGTAAACATATTAGAAGCAGGGATCGTTCAATCTAAACATAGGTGACTTTCAACGTAAATCTATTGGGAGCAGAGATCCTCCAATATAAACATAGGTGAACATGTGTGTCTAATTATTTTCTGTATTACTCCCCAATTAATTCACACACACAGCATATTGGCAAGATATTCTTAATAATGTACTGGAAAATATCTCCTATAATATCTACCTCGCTGGAGATCGTGTGTGTAGCGATCGAGAGGTGGCTCGTTCTTTCCCAAAGAACTGCTTCGAGCAAGTTCGGCAGGGTGGTGTGCTGATGGCCCCGTGGTCAGCCTTGCTGAAGGCGGTGCATTCTTTCCCAAAAGAACTGCGTTGAGTTTGGCGCAGTTGCGTGTTGATGGTCTTGATGTCCGGGGCTCGGCAGCGGGGTTGGGTACGTCGTTTGTGGTATTTGTGGTGGTCCATCGATGTCGGGAATTTAAGGGGAATCGTTCGCCCTTTATCCTCTCAAAACAAAAACTGGTTGGCAGGGAGTCGACTGATGCTTACGTGGGTTTTTCTAGACTGAGCTAAGAAATCTTCGCACTGAAGTGCGGCTGGTAGCGTCAAAAGAGAAATGAGGTACATCGCCCTCAGACTTAGCTTCTCTAGTCTAACAACCGAAAATTACCACGACCATAACACGTAACCGGGCAGAGGCAACCGGCCAGGATCACGGACGCAGGACCAAGTCTGACGGACTCGGACTCGGACCAAGAGGGTTCCGGAGTAGTTGGCTGGGCTTGTGGGTTGATGAGCAGGGAGGTGTGAGGGAGTGTCTGGTTGTCTAGAGGCTAATTAGAAAAGCATAAAGCAAAACAAAATAGGGATTTTTCCTCATAGTAATAGACCAAGGATTCGGCTTCACAGATGGTGTAAAATAGATAGTGAATGAAGGATCCTGGGGAACCACTTTGAATGGCTGAGGCCCTACAACAGCGGGTTTGTCAATGTTTTAGCCAAGTGTTGGAAAATTGACATTTCAAACACATTCCAGCAAACACAGCAGAGGTGAAAGTTCAGCAAGTCTCCCATGAAGGAATTGGAGTTACTCATCCAGGATGTACCAACGCGCTGGAATTCAACTCTCGAGATGATAAAGCGGGTCCAACACAACAAAGACCCACTGAAGGCAAAGCTGGCACAGCAGAAGCACAAGTTAACCATGCTAACCTCAGCTGAATATGGCAGGCTGGTAAAGTTGGAAACAATGCTGGAGCCATGCAGGTAAGGTGATTTCCCTATCCTCTTCAATTTCAATTTATGACAAATCCAATTAGTATAATATAGTATTGTATTTTAGAAATAATCTTAGGCCTGTCGTCTAAATGGGTGTTATCTGAATGGAAAGTGTAGTCATTAATTCTGGTATTGTGTGTTTGTAGGTACGTCACTGAGTGGTGACAAATGTGTCCTGCTCTGTGGTTCTGCCTGCACTCTGCCACCTCTTGCGTGCAATGGAGGCCTCAGATGTTGACCCTGCCTATGTAGTGGACTTCAAGGCTGCATTCACAGAGGACCTAAACAGACGAAAGGAGAAGACAGACATGTCATGGCTTAAGGTAGCAACAGCTCTCGAGCCCAGATTCAAGGACCTCAGGTGCCAGCCCAGAGCAGAGAGGGAAGAGGTGTGGCAAAAGCTGACTGAGATGCTTAAGGATAGGGAACCTGTACCACAGCCCTCCACAGAGGCAATCTGAGCCATCAAGGAAGAAGATGGCCCTCCTACTGATGGAGTCAGAGTCTGATGATGAGGCACCATCCACAGACAAAACTAGACAGGTATAGGGCAGAGCCCAGTGTCAGCATAGAGGCATGTCCACTACAGTGGTCACACAAAGGTGCCCATGCTAAGCTGGCCCATATTGCACAGTGATACAGCTGCTTCAACAGTGCCATGTGAGAGTGTTTTCTCTGGCAGGCCACATTGTGCAGAAGAAGAGGTCAGCTCTGTCATCTAAAAATATCAACAAGCTAGTCTGCCTGAGCAACTGGTTAAAAGAAGAGTAGATTTTAGGTTGAGACTAAGTTGGCTGAGTCATGTCATACAATGTTATAATAAAGTAAAAAACCCTCTCTCTTACCAGTTTGTGATGCATTTCGTTATTACTTACACCGCACATCTATTTGTTTTATCTCCCCCAAAAATACAAAATAAAAGTAAATGCTAGTATTTTAAACTTGTGATTAATCATGATTAATCACAGATTATTATTTATATACTGATATACAGATATATACAGTACATGTGTGTGTGTGTATGTGTCTACAGCATATGTACTAAGAATACTTGGATATTCAATCAATTTCCATATAAAAAAAATATTTGATAAACGATCAGTGGAAAGTGCAAACAAATGCAGACTGCAGACTATAGCATATATGTATGTTTATGTAATAATATTAATAATCGTTGAGAATTGTTTTTAGCCTTCTCAATGCAAGTGAATGAAGGATATGGGGTCAAACTACATAAAGGGATG
This sequence comes from Coryphaenoides rupestris, assembly GCA_002895965.2. Taxonomy (NCBI): domain Eukaryota; kingdom Metazoa; phylum Chordata; class Actinopteri; order Gadiformes; family Macrouridae; genus Coryphaenoides; species Coryphaenoides rupestris. The sequence goes on from PIJE02000021.1 coordinate 757,260, forward strand.
CAACATTTTTGAAATTCTTGCGACTTGTTTTAATTTAGATTTGATCATATTTCCAAGGTTCTGAGTGAAGCATGTCCACAGAGCATCTGTACCAAATTTGGTGGAATTTGGACCAATTAAATTTGCACCAATTTGGACCAGTTAAAGTTCCCTAAACTGATCATCCGGTTGGTGACAATGGAGTTGGCACGCGAGTCACGCTCCCATACATTTTTAGATGTTTAACATTTTAATACCCCGTAATTTTACTTTCACTTGCTACTAAGTGGATTATATTGTAATTGTGAACAACATACTGTATATACAAAATATGGCAGCCAAGTAAACCAAACAAAGCAGAAAAGAACAAGAACCTCTAAAGGGAGGCACCCAGGGGGCATCATCAGATGCCCGAACCACCTCTGCTGACACCTTTCGATGCGGAGGAGCAGCGGTTCTACTCCGAGCTGCCTCCGGATGTCTGAGCTCCTCACCCTATCTCTAAGGCTGACCACGCCACGCTGCGGAGAAAACTCATTTTGGCTGCTTGTATCTGCGATCTCATTCTTTCAGTCACTACCCAAAGCTCATGACCATAGGTGAGGGTTGGAACGTAGATGGACCTTCGCCTTCCGGCTCAGCTCCCTCTTCACCAAAACGGACCGGTACAGCGCCCGCTGTACTGCAGACGCCGCACCAATCTGTCTGTCCATCTCCCGCTCCATTTTGCCCTCACTCATGAACAAGACCCCGAGATACTTGAACTCCTTTGCTTGAGGCAGCAACTCACTCCCACCCGGAGGGAACACTCCACCGTTTTCCGGCAGAGAACCATGGCCTCAGACTTGGAGATGCTGACTCTCATCCCGACCGCTTCACACTCGGCTGCAAACCGCCCCAGTGCATGCTGGAGGTCACGGTCTGATGTAGCCAACAGAACCACATTGTCTGCAAAGAGCAGAGATGCAATTCTGAGGTTCCCAAACCGGACACGCTCCTCACCTCGGCTGCGCCTTGAGATTCTGTCCATGAAGATCACAAACAGAATCGGTGACAACGGACAACCTTGGCGGAGTCCAACACCCACTGAGAACGTGCTTGACTTTGTGCCGAGAATACGGATGCAGCTCGCACTTTGTTTGTACCAATGGCCCCGGTACCCCATACTCCCGCTATACCCCCCACAGGATTCCCCGGGGGACACGGTCATAACCCTTCTCCAAGTCCACAAAGCACATGTAGACTGGATGGGCAAACAACCATTCCCCCCCAACAACCCTGCAAGGGTAAAGAACTGGTCCACTGTTCCACGGCCAGGATGGAATCCACATTGTTCCTCCTGAAGCTGAGGTTCGACAATCGGCCCGGAGCCTCCTTTCCAGCAGGAAAGTGACCTCTGCCAAGGATATGGATGAGGCTTCCCCCGAGTCTTCAGACTCTGCTTCTTCCACAGAAGTGCTGGTCGGGTTCAGGATTTCCTCAAAGTGTTCTTTCCACCGCCCGACAATATCCTCAGTCTGGGTCAGCAGTTCTCCTCCCCGACAGCACAGCCTGAGCCAAGCCCTGCTTTCCCTTCCTCATTCATTCTCCCAAATTGATTTGTTTTTGCTTGATAATAATCTGTTACATCTTGTCAGTTCATGCCAACACCATCCTCTAGTAACGTCAGATCATGCCCCTACATCAATTGACATCAATTTCCCTCTAGGTATAACCCCTCCCCCATTATGGAGGTTCAGCTCTCTGCCAGATAATGAATTTAAAGACTATTGCCACACAGATTCGTGACTATATTAAATTGAATTTTGAGGGCAGGTCATCTCCTATAATACACAATTGAGAATGGTTGAGAAAGCTTGGCTGGCAGAAATCGCTGACATCGCTGACATTGCTTCTCAAACTCCCCACCCTTCATAAAAAAACGACTTCTATTACATTCAGAACATGACCTTTGAGATAGATGGATAGATAGATACAACTTTATTAATCCCGAAGGAAATTCTTGTGCCAGGTTGCATAGCAATACAGTACAATAAAACAATATGAAAATTACAGAATAATAAAAATAAAATAACAGATTTACAAATTTACAGTCAAAATATAATATGTAGGCAAGATAATATATTCCGACGGCGAAAACAATTGGCATCATTGAAGTGTAATATTATTGGACATGACATTAAAAATATTGCACATGATGATGAGAGGAGATGGGAGGTAGTGTTATCGACAATATTTATAGATAACATGATAATATCATGCATATGATGTTGGACAGTAATATTAATATTGCACGTAATACTGAGGAAAGTGCACATGATGTTGAGAGGTAATATTGCACATTATATTGCTGTGTTCATTGTCTTGTAACTGTCCTTCCCACAGAGGAGGGAGGAGTTATAGAGTTTGATGGCCACAGGCAGAAAGGACCTCCTGTGGCGTTCTGTGGTGCACCTCGGTAATCTCAGTCTACGGCTGAAGGTGCTGTGGTGTGACTCCAGTGTGGCGTGCAGGGGATGGGAGGCGTTGTCCATAATACTGAGTAGTTTACTCAGCATCCTCCTCTCCGAGACCTCTACCAAAGACTCCAATTGCACTCCCAGGACAGAACCCGCTTTCCTGATGAGCCTATTGAGTCTGTTAGCGTTGGCTGCCTTCACCCTGCTGCCCCAGCACACAACAGCGTAGAAGATGACGCTGGCCACCACAGAGTGATAGAACATCTGTAGCTTGGTTTTGCAGACGTTGAAAGATCTGAGTCTCCATAGGAAATATAGGCGACTCTGACCTTTCCTATACAGGGCCTCTGCGTTTTTAGTCCAGTCCATTTTATTGTCTATGTGAACACCACCAACTCCCTAGTCTTAGAGATGTTGAGTTGCAGGTGATTTAGTCCAAACCACTCCACAAAACTGTCCACCACACTCCTGTACTCAGACTCCTGCCCCTTTCTGATACAGCCCACAATGGCAGAGTCTTCGGAAAACTTCTGCAGGTGGCAGGACTGTGAGCTGTATCTGAAGGTGTAGAGTGTGAACAGGAAGGGGGACAGGACTGTCCCCTGAAGTGCTCCCGTGTTGCTCACTATAGTGTCCGAAATGTTGCTCTGCAGCATGCTGTGGCCGACCTCCAGGCCACTAGTGGAGCGTCCACCTGCATGTCCAGTACCTTAGTCCCAAGTAGGGCAGGCTTTATGGTGTTGAAAGCGCTTGAGAAGTCGAAGAATGTGACTCTCACAACACTGCCTGCCTCCTCCAGGTGAGAATAAGCCATGTGCAGCAGGTAGATAATGGCGTCTTCCACTCCAATGCGGGGCTGGTAGGCGAACTGCAGAGGGTCCAGTGATGGTTTGACTAGTGCACGGATGTGCTTCAGGACTAGCGACTTCATGACATGTGAGGTCAAGGCCACAGGTCTGTAGTCACTGTAGCTGCTTGCGTGTCTTTTCTTGGGGACAGGAACCAGGTATGATGTTTTCCACAGGACAGTGACGATCGTCGTGCTCAGGCTCAGGTTGAAGATGTGCCGGAAGACGCCGCCCAGCTGAGTCGCACACACCTTGAGCACTCTGGGGCTGAGGCCGTCAGGCCCCACGGCCTTGCCTGTGCGTAGTCTGCCGAGTTCACTTCTCACATCCTCCGCCGTGATGGTGATTGGCCCTGGAGAGGGAGGAGAGGAGAGGGGGGAGAGCAAGTGGGGAGAGTGGAGGGGGGAGAGATGGAGGGATAGGGGAGGGTGAGGGGAGAGCATCACAGGAGGAGCTGGGGGGGAGGGTGGAGAGGAGCCACATTGTCACATCTGTTGAACAGGTTTAACTCGTTGGCCTCATCCATGTTTCCCTCCCTCCCCTGGATGGCCTTAGCTCCATGGCCAGTGATGGTTCTCATGCCACTCCACACCTCCCTGAGGTTCTTCTGTTGGAGCTTCCTCTCAAGCTTTCTTCTGTAGCTCTCCTTGCCCTCTGTGATCTTTTCCCTCAGTTCTCTCTGCACCTTCTTCATCTCCTCCTTGTCTCCACTCCTGAAGGCCGCTTTCTTCCTGTTCAGTGATGCCTTGATGTATTTACAGCTCGTCCAGTGTTTTATTTCCCCTGGTTTTGCAGTCCACAAACTGTTTGAATGTGGGCAGGGTTGATGCCAGAGTGACATGGTTAGAATCACCCGATATTGATATGAACGCGCTTGGGTGCAGTGTCTGTAGACGCGCGGTCACAGAGTTGATGACGTCAGCAGCCCGCGACGCATTAGCCGCGGGAGGAATGTAGACGACACTAACAATGGCCTGGGTAAACTCTCTGGGCAAGTAATATGGACGGAGACTCGGAGAGGAAGAACTCGCTGAGCCATCTTGTTCGGCTGTACAAATAACTTATCTTACTAATTAAATAACAAGAATTCTAAAACAAGTAGATAAAGAAAGAAACAAAGTTTTAAAAAGTACAAGATCGCTAGGAGCAAGACGGCGCCGGAAGTGAATATTGAATGTAGACGACAATAACAATGGCCTGGGTAAACTCTCTCGGCAGATAGTATGGACGGAGACTCAATGCCAGCAGTTCGATGTCCGGGCTGCACACACGTTCCTTCACTGTATTGTGTCCAGGATTGAACCATCTGTTGTTCACGTAAACAGTGACTCCCCCTCGTTTCTTCTTGCCACTTTCATTGCAACTCCTGTCCGCCCGCACCAGCTGAAAGCCGGCTGTTATGCGCAGTTTCGAGCGGTCATCTATTGTGGCTGGAGTTCAGGTTCAGGTTCTGGATTGTCTGTAGCAAAGAGGCGAGCTCGGGAATCAATGTGACACAAGGCAGTATCACCAGGAATGATTCAAAGTTTATTTAGACACATAGAGCATATATACAGTTTGCATGGGACAACAAAAGGAACATTTACATATAGACACAACAAATCATCAAGGGAAGCAGACATAGAAACGCCTCTAAGACAGCCATTCAGGGAGCAGGGACAACAAGGCCGTCCATGGAGACCCTTCCGTCCCCACTCCCCAGACAGCCAATCCGGAGACGCCAGGACCCCAGGCCCCACGTGGATATGTAACAGACAGACAGACAGTTAACTTGAAGCAGGGATATCATGGCCTCACGTGACCCACACAGAGATGTGGGTTTCCATGCCCCAGACCAGGAAGCAGGGACTGCAAGGTCTCCGGTTGAGACCTTCCACGGGACAGCCAGTCCCGATAGAAGAGGCAACATGTTCCCACAACAACACCTGCGAGTGCGTCTCAGAGGCAAACAGATAAGAGTGAAGCTGACTAGTCACGTAGGTCAAACCGCTAACTAGTCACGTAGGCCACACAGCAGAGTGGAAAGTTACTGGCCCACACGATTAATACATCCACAACTCCCAACACTGGCTAAGTCCACTACAGTGTCTGGAACATTGTCATGCAGCCATGTCTCCATGAAGCACATAACAGAGCCCTCCCGAAGCACACTCTCGCTCCTTGTGAGTGATGTTATCTCGTCCATCTTGTTCACCAGAGATTGTACGTTCCCCATGACGGCCCTCCCGGCCCTGCAGCCCCAGTATCTCCTCCTCAGCTCCCTGGGGATGTCAGGTCTCCCGCTGGCCCCACCACACAGTCGGAGGTTCAGCAGCTGATCCCTTGTGTACACAATGGAGCCCAGCGGCGCATCCGCGTCTGCCACGCCGAGCGTCGGGCACAGTAAATGTACTATAAAAATAGCGAACAGAGAAAGAACTCGCTGAGCCATCTTGTTCGGCTGTACAAATAACTTATCTTACTAATTAAATAACAAGAATTCTAAAACAAGTAGATAAAGATAGAAAAAAAGTACAAGATCACGAGGAGCAACTCTGGCAGGCAGCCGCCCGGGACGCGCTGGAAGTAAGAAGGACACGCATAGTTGAGATTACATAGTTCAGATTACTGCAAAATGGGAAGTCCCCAGGACCCGATGGCTTCACAGTTGAATTTTACAAGCCGTATTCTACACTGTATTCTACACTAGCAAGGATGTACAATGACTCCCTTCAGGAAGGCCATTTACCACCAACTTTGGTGTCCATCTCTTTGCTTCTGAAGAAAGATAATGACTTGCAGTAGCTACAGACCAATTTCGCTTTTAAATGTAGACTGGAAGATACTGGCCAAAATCCTGACCATCCGCCTCCAACATGTAATGCCAGCCATAATTGTGTCCGACCAAATGGGCTTTACATTAGAGAGACAGTCTTTCTTTAACAGTAGGAGGTTACTCAACATTCTTTTCTACCTCGTCTAACACTCCTGAAGTCATTGTCACACTTGATGCAGAGGAAGCCTTGGATAGGGTGGAGTGGGGTTACCTGTTTTTTATTGTTAAAAAAAATTGGCTTTGATTCTAAATGTATCTCCTGGATCAAAATGTTGTATGTTTCACCATCTGCATCTGTACACAACCATGGCATTCAATTGCCGCCTTTTCCTCTCCCGTGCAGGACATGTCAGGGATGCCCACTAATATAGCTATCGAGCCTCTAGCCAGCTGGCTACGTTTCTAACCCCATATCCCCCCTTTCCCCAATATTGTCAATTTTAGATCCGTTTGGTCGCATATCAGGATACAAATTAAATCCCTAAAAAATATTATTTTTTTTCTTTACATTCTGTGATTTGCTCTCAGCTTCCCATAGTGGCCCACAAAATTTCAAACAAACCAGTTGTCACTAGTTATATTCAGATTTGGCTCCAATTCAGGAAATGACACGGTCTACACAGAGCTTTGATTCACGTGCCAATTATTTATAAATACTTATTCCCCCCCATCCTGCTCTGATTCGAGGGGGAGAGAGAGAACCTCACTGTTCTTTCCCTATGATTCTCTTTAAGCTAAGATAAGATGAGGGATAACTATTCATCCCGAAGGAAATTATTTTGCCAGAGGCTGCTCAAAAATACCAACAACAGGAGAATAAATACATTACAATAATACATGTACCGTGGATAAGCCCAGAATAAAAACAATGGACCTCATTCACGAACGCAGTTAAGAAAAAGTTAAGAAGAAATATCTTCTTAACTCCACTTACGAAGTTCCTGCGACAATTCTGGCGTTCATGAATGTTTTCTTATCTGGGATTGGTTCTTAGCTAAGAACAGGATTTAAGAACGCAGAAAAGCAGTCGTAGCGACCTATTTGGAGTGCGCCCATGTTCTTAAGGGCTGAATTTGTGAAAAATCATTGGTGATTGCGTTCACATCAATTCTACAGACATCCTCGGATGTAAATTATTATAATAATAATAAATACGAGAATATTTGTATCATTAACAATTACGTTTCACATGCATAGTCATGATTCTACGAGGCATCGGGATGTCCTAAAATAAATAAAAGCACTACACGAACACTGCAAATGGCAGTGAATAAATAATTAAGCACTAAACTCAATCGCGTGGATATAGACATAGGGGAATAGAATTAGAATTGACGCATCTACATTCTGTGAATTAACATGTGAATATCCATAACTAAAATATATCATATGGGCCTACATAATATACATAATATACATCATATACATCATATACATCATACACATGATATACATAGGGCCCAAGGACGTATTGTTGTTTTGGAGGGGGGTGGATATCGCTGGATATTGGTGGGGACATGTCCCCAGCGTCCCCACTAAATTCTACGCCTGTGCGTTTGGCCGGTGCACCATCGGTTTTCACTGTTCGCTTTGGCATGATTCTGTGTGCGGTCCTGTTGTTGCCCTTATAAGGAGCTGGCGGGGCGTGTCTGTATGCAAATTCAGGTGTACGAGCATGCGCGTTCCATTTAAGAATCAGTGGCATTCCTCATCGGGGGCGCGCAGCTGAGAACACTTTGGCGGTTTAAGAACACATTTCCCCGCATTCATGAATCCGGCGGGCAGATTTCTTAAGTTTGTTCTTACGAAGTTCGTAAGAAGATATTTAAGAAGACACTTAAGAAAATGTTCGTGAATGAATGTCCAATATCGGTAAAATATTTAGGCGATGGCAATGGAAGTAGTAATGAGAAGTAGTATTGCACATGATATTAGGAATATTGAAAGGTAATATTGAAAAGTCGTATTGCACATGATATTACGAATATTGCACATGAAAATGAAAGGTAATATTGCAAGGTAATATTGAGAAGTAGTATTGCACATGCTATTAAGAATATTGCACATGATGATGAAAAGTAATATTGCAAGGTAATATTGAGAAGTAGTATTGCACATGATATTTACTAATTACATTTACTTATATATGCCTTTTTCCTTTTCACTCAATTACCATTATTAACACTACGCTTCATTATATTTATTTACTTTTTACTTTATTTACTTTTTACTTTATCTTATTTTAATTTTATATATATATATATATATATATATATATATACATATTTATGCAGTATATGCACCCTCCTGTGCACTGTAATATTTTTTTATGACGGAAACATGGCTGACCCCGCTGGTGCCGGATCAAGTCATTTGCCCGACCAAGTCCTTCTCATAGCACTACATGATGTGCTATTTTGGGACCAGACTCAACATCCTGACGCAGCTGTGGTGGTAAAGCGGTGGTCCAACCAAATTAATGCCGATCTTCAGGACGCCATGTGCGTTGGATGTCAACATTGGACGTCAGCGAGTTTACGGACGTAGTGACGAGCTAGTGGACACCATCATCCCCATAGTTAAAGTTAAATCCTTTCCTTATCAAAAACCGTCTATCCAAGTCACCCTGAGCACAGAGACAGAGTGGAGTCACAGATGGAACAGCATGACACCAGACACCTATGGCAGGGGTTGCGGACTATCACAGACTACCGGGGCAGATCCCTCTCAACTGTGAGTGCTGACACATCCCTAGCGGACGATCTGAACTCATTCTATGCTCGTTTGGAGGCTAGCAACAAAACTACTAGGGGGACCATAGCTGAAGTGAGTTCCATTGCTAGGGACGAGCACACTCTCTGTGACCAAGCACGATGTGAGGAGGGCTCTGATGAGTGTGAACACCAGGAAAGCTGCAGGTCCTGGCGGCATATTTGGAAGAGTACTGAAGACCAGTTCTAGCTCCAATGTTCACAATTTTCAACCATTTTCAACCTCTCCCTGGCTGAGTGCATGTTCCCAGCCTGCTTCAAGCGGTCCAGTATTGTCCCTGTGCCCAAGACTGCCTCTTCAGCATGCCTGAATGTCTACTGACCGGTGGCCCTCACATCGGTGGTCATGAAATGTTTTGAGAGGCTGATCAAGGACCCGCTGCAGTTTGTTTCCCGGCCAAAAAGATCCACAGACGATGCTGTCTCCCAGGTAGTACAAAGTTCCCTCTCTCATCTTGACAGTCGGAAGGGGGGCTATGTGAGAATGTTATTTATTGACCATAGTTCTCAGCAGACTGCCTGGCAAGCTGATTGAGCTGGACACCCTCCTGTGCACCTGGATACTGGACTTCCTGACCACCAGGCCCCAGGTCATCAGAGTGGGCAGAGACCTCCAGACCCCTCACCCTGAACACAGGATACCCCCAGGGTTGCGTCTTCCACGCTATACTGTGCTCTCTGTACACACATGACTGTGTGGCCAGGTTCAGCTCCAACACCATCATCACGTTTGCAGATGACACAGTGGTGGTGGGCCTGATCTCCGGTAACGATGAGAAAACCTACCTAGAGGAAGTTGCTGAGCTGTCACTCTGGTGCCAGGTAGCCTCATGCTGAATGTCTCCAAAACTAAGATAAGATAAAATTGTATTAATCCCGAAGGAAATTCTTGTACCAGAGTTGGCATACCAATAGAATAATAAACAATAGAGAAATAAAGAATAGAAGAATACAATTAAAATAAAAAATGTACACTGAATCTATGCGTAAGAAACATATAAAAATATAGATAAGGAGTTGATTGTGGAACTTCAGTGGACTCACACACCACTGGGGATTAATTGGACTGCTGTGGAGAGGTTGAGCAGCTTCAGGTACCTGGGAGTCCACATCGCAGAGGATCTGACTTGGACTACACACATTGACAGGAGGAAGGCGAGGCAGCATCTCTACCACCTCAGACAGCTGAGGAAATGCCAGTCTCCCGGAGGATCCTGTTCTAACCTGTTCCAACTGCTTCGGTCAGGCAAGCGTCTCAAAATCACCCTGCTAGATGAGAGACTAAAATGGCCATCCAACTATGACCTCACCAGCCACCCCGGTCTTCTCAACCAGCAACACCAATCTCATTGATCATATTGATCACTTTACATTTAGATTTAATTAACTTCTGGATACATATGCTATATTCCCTATGCTATATTTCATTATTTAATTGCTTCACTATGAATATCAATCACGGCCTTGGCCGTTTTTATATGGCTGAGACAAGACTGATATTCATAGCAAAGTAATTACATAATTAAATATAGCATGGAGAATATAGCATATGTATCCAGAAGTAATTAAATAATCGAAATGTTCTAAATGTAAATGTAAAGTGATCAACATGATCAATAAATAATATAATATTGAAAATGATTCCGGCTCTAGTTTTAATCCTGTCCTTCTGTTTCTGCTCCTCTCTCTCTAGCTGGTGTTGACAGTCGGCCTACTTGCAGTAGTCGTTTATCTCTACACAGTGGTGGCCTTCAACTTTTTCAGAAAGTTCTACAACAAGAGTGAAGATGGAGAGTCGCCGGACATGAAGTGCGATGATATGTTGACTGTAAGTACTAAATAGCTACCAATGCACTTTCTTGTATGATTGACCAATGTCAGAATCTGGCCGATTCAAAGACCCTAATATGTAAAGGAATCCCAAAAAATCCGTCACCTCGCCAGGACAAGGGAAACCGGGGGCCCATTCTGGAGCCAGACCTGGGAGGGGAGCTCATCAGTGAGCATCTGGTGACCTGTTGTGGCAGCAAACCTAGAACCCTGTGCCAGCAAATTTAGAACCAGTGGTGAAGGAAGCCATCAGGCTTTCGGGCTTGGTTGGCCCAGGGGTCTACTGAAACCGCAGACGGGCTGCGGGTTCAGCAGGCACCAAAGCAAAAACCCGGGTATGGGAGGAGTTCAGGGAGGCTATGGAGAAGGACTTTCGGTCAGCCTCAAAGAAGTTCTGGCAAACCGTTCGGCAACTCAGGAACGGAAAGCAGCGCTTGGCTCAGGCTGTGTTCGGTCAGCGAGAAGAACTGCTGACCCAGACTGAGGATATTGTTGGGCAAAGAACACTTTGAGGAACTCCTGAACATGAACCAGCACGTCCTCTGAAGAACTTAGTCAGTTAGTTAGTCTGGGGCGGTGTGCATTGCCTAATCAGTACACCACAGGTTAAGTCAGCCATCAGCACACAAACAAACTTTATAATAAACCGGACGTTTCAACACCAGTCTTTGGAGGAGACTGGTGTGGAATAGGGCAAGATTGTTGCTACAGTGTGTAATCATCCATCCATCCATTCTCTTCCTCCCCTTTTTCTGCCTCTTCCACAGAGGACGTGCTGGTTGGGTTTAGGAGTTCCTCAAAGTGTTCTTTCCACCGCTCGACAATATCCTCATTCTGGGTCAGCAGTTCTCCTCCCCGACTGAGCACAGCCTGAGACAATCCCTGCTTTCCCTTCCTGAGTCACCGGACAGTTTGCCAGAACTTCCTTGAGGCCAACCAAAAGTCCTTCTCCATGGCCTCCCTGACCTCCTCCCACACCCGGGCTTTTGCTTCAGCGGCCACTGAAGCCGCGGCACTTCTGGCCTCCCGGTACCCATCTGCTTTTTCAGGAGACCCCTGGCCAACCAAGCCTGAAAGGCCTCCTTCTTCAGCCTGATGGCTTCCTTCACCGCTGGTGTCAAACCAACGGATTCTCAGATTGCCGCCATGACAGGCACCGACAGCCTTTTGACCACAGCTCTGAGCTGCAGCCTCTACAATGGAAGCTCTGAACATGGCCCACTCGGGATCCATGTCCCCAACCTCATGGGGTTGGGGGATGCACAAGAAGTTCTTCTGGAGGGGAGAGTTAAAGACCTCACAGACAGGGGCTTCCACCAGACGTTCCCAGTTCACCCTCACTACACGTTTGGGTTTACCAGGTCTGTCCAGCAGCCTCCCCCGCCATCTGATCCAACTCACCACCAGGTGGTGATCAGTTGACAGCTCTGCTCCTCTCTTCACCCGAGTGTCCAAAACATGCAGCCAGCGATCTGCTGATACGATTATAAAGTTGATCATCGATCATCTTTGGCCTAAGGTGGTCCGGTACCAGGTACACTTGTGAACCACCTCATGTTCGAACATGGTGTTTGTTATGTCCATGACTAGCACAGAAGTCCAAGAACAAAACACCACTCAGGTTCAAATCGGGCAGGCAGTTCATCCCAATCACCACCCTCAAGTTTTCTTCATCATTGCCCACGTGTGCGTTGAAGTCCCCCAGTAGAACTATGGAGTCCCTGGATGGAACACTTTCCAGGATGCCAAGGACTCCAAGAAGGCCGGATTCTCTGAACTGCTGTTCGGTGCATAAGCACACACAACAGTCAGAGCCTTCCCCCCACAGCCTCACACCCTGGGCACCTGGCAAAAGGAGTTGCCATTGCTGTGCGTGGAGGTGAGCCCAACCATATTTAGTTGGTACTGCTCCACCTCCCGCATCAGCTCCAGCTCCTTCCCCACCAGCGAGGTGACAGTCCATGTCCCTAGAACCAGCCGGTGATGCCAGGGATCACACGCCCAGCACCCTGCCTTTGCCTACCGCCTGGTTTACAAAGCACCCGACCCCAATGACTCTCCCTGCAGGTGGTGAGCCCACAGGGAGGCGACTCCGCGTCGTACTTTCGGGCTTGGCCCAGCTGGGCCCCATGGATCCATGCCCGGCCACCAGACGCTCGCCGACGAGCTCCCCTCCCAGGTCTGGCTCCAGAAGGGGGCCCCTGTTTCCCTTGTCCGGGGCGAGGTGACCTTCCACTTTTTGCTAAGCCTGTCTCTTGACAGGCTTACCATACCTAAAATTTAAAAAAAACAACCCCAACCCCATTGACCACACACCTCCCCAGTGCTGGCAAGCCAACCCCCCTCCACCCTGTTTACCAGAGGTCTGGGCTGCTGCCTTGTTTGGCGGGCAACATCCTCCCCTTCCTCACGCCTGTTTCCAACCGCCTTCAAGACAAGCCATAATCAAGTCACAAGACAAGCCATTGTCAAGTCACAATTGATATTCATAGCGAAGCTATGAAATATAGCATAGGGAATATAGCATATGTATCCAGAAGTAATTAAATCTAAATATTATAAATATTATAAATGTAAATGTAAAGTGATCAATATGATCAATGAGATGTGGCTGGTTGAGAAGCCTGATGGCCTGGGGGAAAAAATCAAGTCACAGAAACTCACAATTGACACCACCGACATCCGGGACTACAGACCTGTATCCCTCTTTCATTCCTCTCCAAAATCCTAGAACGTGCTGTCTCTCCCCAACTATCCTCATATCTCTCTCAAAACAACCTGCAAAACAATCAGTCAGGCTTCAAGGCCACACACTCCACAGGGACAGCCCTGCTCGCGGTAACTCAGTCCCTCCATGATGCCAGAGGCTCGTCCCTCTCATCTGTTCTCATCCTTCTTGACTTGTCTGCCGCGTTCGACACAGTGAACCACCAGATTCTCCTCTCCACTCTGGCAGAGCTTGGCATTGCTGGATCTGCGTTATCCTGGTTCACTTCCTACCTGACAGAGCACACCCCTTCTGTTCTCCTTATACACTCGATCTCCAGGATCACTGCTACTTAGATGACACCCAACTGACACCCCCCCCACCCCCCCCCCCGCAACACGCATCTGTAAATGCCTTGCTGACATCAGCAAATGGATGACAGTCAACCACCTGAAGCTTAATCTAGACAAGACTGAGCTTCTCTTCATGCTGGGGAAACACGCCCCAGCCTGAGCGCTCCACTCAACAACTTTGGCTAGTTGACTGGTACCACCTTCATGAAGACCAGGCAAATATCGCTCTGCCAAGTCCCAACTATTCTCTTTTCTGGCACCGCAGTGTTGTTATGAGCTCCCGGCTGATGTCAGGATGGCAGAGTCACTCACCAGCTTCCACAAGAGACTCAAGACCCACCTGTTCATTTGTATAGCTCACAGCATTTTAATTTACCTGCCTCCCCTGGGGGGTGGTTACTTTTTTCTCAGGCTTGTAAAACTGCCAGAAGTTAAAACCTCACTGTTTAGTGTGTATTTGCTGGCTGATTTAAGCAGCCTCACCTGGCACTGGCTGTTTAGTCTGGGGCTGGGTAGGACTGTGGTTTCCTCATTAAGGCCCAAACAGGTTAAACCAGCCATCAAAACACTCATTCGAGGAGCGCAAGCATGTGGACCATCTACGATGACCATGTGGTCATCAATTTTACTCTGCTCAAACCATACAATAAACCGGATCATTCACCATCTTGCCTGTGCCTGTATCCTTTGGAGGAGCCCCTCAGCCCCTTAGTGTGGCATTTGGAAAGGGACACTGCTACACTCACGTCAGTTCCCAGCAGTTCCTGGCAGTTTTTGGTTCTGCTTCCAAAAGTTATTGTCTGACTTTGGTTCTCTTTACTTTTTTTTGCCTAATTTAATCGGGGCTTCAATGTATACCTGAGAAATGAGTCATGGTCTAATGAATAAATATATGAATATATGTTGTGTTCTCTCTGTGCAGTGCTACATGTTCCACATGTACGTAGGCGTGCGTGCGGGCGGGGGTATCGGCGACCAGATCGAGGACCCCGCTGGAGACGAGTACGAGATCTACCGCATCATCTTCGACATCACCTTCTTCTTCTTTGTCATTGTCATCCTCTTGGCAATCATTCAGGGTGAGATGCACACTTGTTGACACACACACACACACACACACACACACACACACACAAGCTTATGCTTACACAAAGTTTAAACGGACACAGTGATTTTCTTTTTAATAATACTGAGGTTTGGACTGAAAGTGAAGCATCAATGCAGTGTTTAGTGTTTAGTGTCTAGTTGAGCAGTAAATGGCTTACTTACTTAGTTTGTTCATCCCCAGGTCTGATCATTGATGCTTTCGGGGAACTGCGAGACCAGCAGGAGCAAGTCAAAGAAGACATGGAGGTAAACAAAAGCTCATGTGCACATATATATGGTAAATTGTTAATTAATTGCATTTATATCGTGCTTTTATCCAAAGCACCCCACATTCACCCATTCATAAATCAACGGCGGTGTCAACCATGCAAGACAACAACCAACACATGCCAGGAGCAGTTAGGATTAGGTGTCTTGCTCAGGGACTAGTGCTTGCACGACTACTGAATTTTTTCAAGTCGACCTTTCAATCAATAAAGTCGACCAGTCGTCGTCGATGACATCATCGCACACGCCCACACACATACACACACACACACACACAACACAAAAGGGCTGTCCAAAAAACGGCTTGTTATATTATGTAACGAAAATATATAATACATTCCAACTTTCAAAATGTGTCATTAGGTGTCAGCAATTATATGGGGAAAAAATGTAAACGAATAAATTCCTTTGCCATAGGCTTACAACTCAAAGCATGTGCAATCCACGCCGGCACAACAAAATTATAAGAGCGCATCCTTTTTTATTGTAACATACTGTACATTGAACTGAAAATTAATTCCTGCACGGGTCTGATTTTCAAGACCCGCTTCCGCCCCTCACCCGCAACGAGCACTACCGAACCCGCCCCGCCATCCGCACATATGGAAAAAGATCCACAGCCCGACTCGAACCCGCATATCCTATAATAACCATGACCAGTAAAAAGTCTCATAATGATCACCTGACAATGATTGGCCATGCATTTGGCTCAAAATGCGCGATCCGACCCGCATCTTCTTTGTTTCACCCAGAACCGAACCCGGAAAAACATTATGACAAAATACCAACTGTGAATCACTTTTTCACCTTTTGTGAAGTACTTGATGCTTAAGTCCGTGTTTGCTGCAAAACCTGCTGTCTTTTCTGCAGCGCGTGAAATCACGTGGCCAACGACTAGTCGACTTCTCTTGGCAGGAGTCGACTTGTGGTCATTACATCGACTAGTCGATTAGTCGACTAGTCTATGCAACCCCTGTCAGGGACACCTCAACACTTAGCGAGACGGAGCCCAGGGATCGAACCAGCAACCTTCCCGTTGCCAGACAACCGATTTAAAGTGGCTGGAAGACCACTTCCAAAACTTCATGATGAAAGATGGGAAGTTGGAGTAAAAGTGGGAGTATTCAATACTTTGAGTCCAATGACCAATCGTTTATATTGCTAGCCACGTGTGGTCCCAGTCCAGGGGTTTGGGGACATTAAGAATTTGGATAGGGGAACTAAACATCACGATACATGCAAGGATCACATCTGCACTAATGTTAGTCTCAAGTTGCTTAGGAGGATGCCCATAACCAATTGCTGGGCAAGGGTGTGCATCTGCAAACTGCTGTGCACAATGAAAAGGTGAGGAGAAACTTGTGGCGAACTCAGGCTGCCTGATAATGAGGCTGCAAAATAACGAGAAGGGCGCAAGCTGCATGTGGTGGGGCTTCTTTATCAAAAATTAACGATCTCTATTTTAATGCTTTTTTATGCACTTTATGCACCTAATTTACAGTCAAATAAAATGTGTTAATCATTGAAAAAAATTATATGTGCACCGCAAATCTGTTGGTAACTTATGAAATGTGTGAAATAAATGTCAAATATTAGTTTCACACAAATGTGTCAAGTTGGATTGTCATGTATTTTGCTGCTTGAATGACACACAGAGGACCCAAAACATGTTTGTATTTGTGATTATTTTCAAGGGGTTTAATGCATGATCGGAATGTTTTTTAGGTGGTATGATGATAATAAGGGAAACTACAGAGAGCAGAGCATTTAGAAACATCAGCTGTGTTCACCGATGATAACCATTCAGAATGATTAAATTCTGCAGAAGATTGATTGTTTTCCTTTATATTCGGGGCAGATTGACGAGACTGCTGTTGTCATTGTCCGATATGTTGATGTGTCATGAGTGGAGGAGGATCAGGGAGTTTTAATGTGCCCAGTGCAGTTTAGATGTAATGACACAACTTCATTGAAAATCTCAAATGTATGATTTTCTTAATTGTTATTTGTCTGGTTACGGGTGACAAGTTTTTTTATTTGTTGTAAAACCATGTATTTTATAATGAATATGCTGAATAAATGCCTCAAGTAGAAAGCTTTAATTTCTAGTATGTATTAAATAATATATAATGATGTATTTTTCAATGGATCATGAATATGTATTTTATGCCTCAATTAGTCAGGATGTTTTAAAATGTAGTAGTTCACTGGTGAAACATACATCAAGAGAAACCACATCCCATTTTCTTGTTTCAAGGTTGAATGGCAGACTCAAATTCAGCTTGATTTAAGAATCGCACATAAGACACATTTAAAACAGATTTGTACAGATTTATTTAATGGAATGCAAAAAAGCATTACAAAAGCATGTAGAATATACAATATGTAACATATGACCTCAACCATAAGCCATGGGCTACATTTACATATCCCCAGGCCCACTTTTGTGTGCAATAATATCAAAAAGACTACATTTTATTGGCACAAACACACTTTCTTTGAAAAATACAAAGTGCAATCAGTAAGTTCATGGACTACTTCTATTGCCTAATTAAAAAAAATAAAAGGTAATTTGAAGTTTCATAATGCTGATTCTCAAAACCAAAGATAGGGGAATTCATCATGAATATATCCTAATCAGTCCAAACAGATGCTCTTCAATGAAGGACTAGTTTGAAGTCAAATATGGACTTCGGCCAATCGTTATCAAAATTTCCCTTAGTATGATTCGCTTACTTTACTGCATAGTCATATTCAACTCGTATCAATACATTTTCTGGTGTCTTCTTCCTTAGCCTTCATTTTGTGTGCTAACACAATTTGCTCATATTCAGTGATTTCTCTTATTACTGTACTGTTAGGCTGATCTCAAGTCGTTTGATCTTAAAAACCAGCATTTTCCAACCTTCCAACACCAATCAGACTTAATTCTAGACTAGAACCAACTTATTTCAAGATTTCTTGTCAAGTAAAATTATCTTGCTGCATGGAACAACCCGGTTTCACGTCATATTGTGAAACACTCACGCAATTGAATCTATTGATTCGTGTACACAGACGCAATTTTGAATGATGTATCTGTGACTCTCAGAACGACTTTCAAACTAATGTCCTGTATATCAATGGGGGATATTTTTTCATGTCTGCAGAACGTTTCCTTTTTCTGTCAGTCGGGACTCAGGAATGTAGAAATTAAATATCAACTAAAGAATATTGATATTATTATTATTATTATTATTATTATTATTATAATAATTATTATAATAATATTATAATAATAATTATTATAATAATAATAATAATAATATAATAATAATTATTATTATTATTATTATTGATATAATAACCATATATAACCATATATCACTGCCTGAAGTGAGCTATTGCTTTTTAAAAACTGTCACCAAGCATGGCAATATGAAAGTAGGCTAATAGACACATTACAATTTAAATCGTTTTTATTAACATGTTCATAAAGCATTGTTCAAAGAAGTAGGCCCTCCTGGCTGCCTGCACACGCGTTGCTATGCAACATACTAGCGGTCAGACGCATTGTCAACATCACTTGGTCATGCATTTGCTTCTTGACTGCAATGTTTGCTGAAAATCAATAACAGTTATATGTATACATGAGACAATCTTGCATAATAGCATTACAACATTTTTTGCAACTGCAATCATCTTTTAATCAAATTGATACATAATAAGAAAACACCCATAAACTAAATGAATATTAAAACACTCAATATATAATATAGCAGAAATTAAGCATCTGAAAACTGACATACCAATGCCATGAACCTCCCACAGGGCTCGCTCCAGTTAGGGAATGCTCCACCACAGCAACATCATTTGTTGCAGAGTCTAGTACAAGACTGTTGTACTTTTGTATCTCCTGAAGAAGGAGCTTTTTGTCTTCTGCAAGCTTCCTTCGAAGGCGTTGGCGAACTTGCTGCTGTCTAGAAATACATGCAGTTGAGGTTTTGACAGGCAATTGTTCAACAAGAACAAATGCATTGCTCCCTAAATGAAAGTAACGCTGCAGTAACTGAGGTATGCAAGTACAGTGCTGCTTGAAAGTTTGTGAACCCTCCAGACATGGTCATTGTTTTTGTAAAAAATTTAAATAACCTTATGTATATCCAAACACCAATTTGTGAAGCAGACTTTCCAAATAATGGACGCAAACAAAAAAATATGTATTTTCATTATTTATTAAACAAAATCTGAAAATTTGACATGTGCTTGTTTGTGAAATCTTTTAGTTAGTAGCTTGTGGCACCTCTTTTTGCAGCCATTACTTCAACCAAACGTCTTCTAGAACCACTGACCAGTCTCTCGCCGCATCTGCTGTTGGGGACTTTTGCCCACTCCTCCTTGCAGAAGTCAGCCAGTTGAGAGCGGTTGGAGGCATGCTGCCCACTTCAGGTCTAGCCACAACATTTCTGTAGGATTGAGGTCCAGACTTTGACTCGGCCAATACAGAGTATGAATCCTCCTTCTTTTAAGACGATTCGTACTATTGCTTTGGGTCGTCGTCTTGTTGCACAACCCATTTTCGGCCCAGCTTCAACTCCCTGACTGATGGCAGGAATTTGTTGACAGGCATAAGAATTCATGTTTCCCTGGTTAATATGGAGTCGTCCAGGTCCGGAGGCAAAAAAGCTGCCCCAGACCTTTACATTTCCACCACCATGCTTCACTTTTGGGAGGAGGTTCTTTTCTTGGCATGCAGTGTTGGCTTTTCTTCAAACATGGCGGTTTTGATTGTGAACAAATAATTCTATCTTGGACTCATCTGTCCAGACAATGGACTTCCAGAAGGCCTCTGGTTTGTTCAAGTGTTCTCTGGCAAGGTTGAAACGGGCCGCTTTGTTCTTTCTTGAGAGCAGAGGCTTCTTTCTAGCAACCCTCCCATGAATGTCATGTTTTTCAAATTTCGTCTGATTGTAGACACATGTACATTTACCCCAGATGCTGCCAGAGAGGTGATGTGTGGGTTGGCCTTTACTGGATTTATTATTTTTCTGGTGCTTCTTGGTGATAGTTTTGATGGGCGTCCACTTCTAGGCAGAGTTGCGGTCATGTTGAATGGAGATGGTCTTATAGCTTTCCCCAGACTGATGGGCTGTCTTCCTGATGCCCTCGGATATCTCCTTTCCTCTTGGCATTGTTGATCTGTGTAGGTACACCTTGGCACTACAGTGGTTTGGTTGGTTTCCTCTCTCTTTTAATCTGTGTTGCCCACCCCTTTTCCTAAAGATGTCTCATTTGATTGGTCTGCTTAATAATTAAGCACCCAAATGTGTTTCACCTGAATCTATTACCTACTTGATTTTACCAATGCAGCTGGGGGTTCACTTACTTTTGCACATACACTAATTACATGTTTCATGATGTTTTTCGGCTACTCACACAATTCCCTCTAAACAAGTACATGCAACTGATAAACATAAACCTGACATTTTATATATAGAAAACTGGTGATGATAGAATAAGAAAATCATGGTAAAACAGAAAACTCTAAACTGCTCAAGGCGTTCACATACTTTCAAGTAGCACTGTATGTAAATATTCTAATTATTAATTCTAAAATACAATCAACTGACAAATAGGTAAAAAACTAAATTTAATGATTGAGCTGGAGGTGGCTTGGCTGCTACTACATTGCATGTGAATTCCATGTATTTATTGGTGGAGTGTTAACTAAATTATTAAATACACTAGCTTGGATTTATCAACCTATTATATTAAATAGTTATACCATTCTGACGGTAGAGGGTTTGCTTCTGCTGCCTCACACTAAGGTAAAGCCCCTTGAGTTGCATGAGATGTATCTGGTGTCTCTGTAGAAATAATAGTAAAAGCAAATTCACTGTAACACAACACATAAGTTTCAAGGTATCATGGTTATTATCAAGTCATTTTACAACACAGCGAGATTGTCTTGCCATGCTTGCCACCAACTGCCCATTCCTTCACATCAGAAATCCACTGTGACACAATTTCATCAGAGCAATGTAGCTCTGTTTTTAGTTGAGCTAGCCTTGCAGTCTCATCCAGGAGTCTCTGACAAGTCTGATAAAGAATGTTATACAATAATCAGGATTAAAACTTCTGATTAACAGTATGATTAACAGTGCACACAACAAAGGACACAACAAAACCATTAATAGGAGACTTACATGTCTTGCAGAAAGTGCCTGATGTAGAGTCACTTTTTTGTGGTTCCACCCCATTACATGCAAAATAAATGATTATGGCAAACACTCCAATCACCTGCATGTATTTGTCAGGGCACAATGGGAGAGGTAGCTTTCTAATTATTATTATTATTATTATTATTAGTAGTAGTAGTAGTAGTAGTAGTATTAATTATTGATTATTATTATCTAATAATAACAACAACAATAACAATAATAATAATATGTATTATTATTATTATTTTGCTGATTTATTGTGAATATTGTTTTTTAAATCACTGCCCCGCACACAATGTTGGACTGTAACAAAAAACCTGAGGTGTCATAAGTGAGACCCTGCAATTGCTGACTACTACAAACGGAATGAGAAAAGGTAATTTAGTTGATTTTTTGTGAATATAAAAAAAAAACATCTGTGCCTGGCTCAGAACGTAGGTGAAATGTTTAACTTGCAGATAATAATAATAATAATACATGTTATTTATATAGCGCCTTTCAGAACCCAAGGTCGCTTACAGAATTTGAGAGGGGGGGGGGGAACAGAGAGAACACAGAAGACAACAAGAAAAAAGGAGAGATGGTAACAAATGAGATGAAGGTAGAGTAACTGGCTGGTGGAACACACAAAATAAACAAAAAACAACTGGGACAGTAAATAAACATGTACAAAAATCACAGAAAATAACATGATGGATGGGGTGAGAGGAGAAGAGAGAAGAAGAGGGGAGGCTAAGCAGATGGTAAGGGTGGGAGGAGAACCGGAGGAGGGTCATTTAGGGGTAGGGGAGGTTGTAGGCTTGGGAGAAAAGAAATGTTTTTAGCCGGGATTTGAAAATGGGGAGTGTGGGTGAGTCTCTGACGGTTTGTGGGAGTGAGTTCCAGAGTCGGGGTGCAGTCCTGGAAAAGGCTCGATCGCCAAAGGTTTTGAGTTTGGAAAATGGTATGAAGAGGGTGGTGGTGGCGGAAGAGCGGAGGGTTCGGGTGGGGCGGAGGGGCAGGAGGAGGTCAGTCAGGTAGGGGGGGGCCAGGCTGTGGAGGGCTTTGAAGGTGAGGAGGAGAACTTTAAAGTTAATGCGCTCTTTGATGGGGAGCCAGTGGAGAGATTGGAGTACAGGGGTGATGTGTTCACGGGACCGGGTGTGAGTGAGAAGACGGGCAGCGGAGTTCTGAACCATTTGGAGTCTGTGGAGGGAGTGGGAGGTGATGCCAATAAGAAGGGAGTTGCAATAATCAAGGCGGGAGGAGATAAAGGCGTGAATGAGGGATTCAGCAGCAGAGGGGGAGAGGCAGTGTCTGATTTTGGCGATATTGCGGAGGTGGAAGTATGAGGTCTTGATGACAGAGCTGACATGGGGGACAAAGGAGAGGGTGGGTCGAGGATGAAACCAAAGGTTGCGTGCCAGGGGGGAGGGAGTGATGGTTGAGTCATCGATGGTGAGTGAGATGGGGCCGGTCTTTGAAAGTGTGGATTTGGTGCCAATGAGTAGGAGTTCAGTTTTGTCACTGTTGAGTTTGAGGAAATTGTGGGTCAGCCAGGTTTTTATTGTGGAGATGCAGGTATTAATGTGGGTGAGGGGTGGGTTCTGAGTGGATTTTGTGCTAATGTAAATCTGAGTATCGTCGGCGTAGCAATGGAAGTCCATGTTGAATTTGCGGATGATGTGACCAAGGGGAAATAGGTAACAGATGAAGAGCAGGGGCCCGAGGACCGAGATGCTCCCTTACTCGGACCAGAGCCACTGAAGGTATGGCGAGAGTGCCGTGAAGCATTTCTCTGATATATATTGATAACGACAATAAATATTGTTGTCTTATTTTGCCACATCATATAATAGTGTACTTTCCATGCCTAGAGCATGGTATTAGCTGGAGTGCTTTGTCGTGACCGATTGTACGGGTTAAGTCAAAATCTTCTTCTTAGGCTAACGTCGGCTACTGTAGTATTTCAACCGAGTATTTACTGTTAAATTTGACATATCAAAGGATGATTAAACATTTAAAAAATGAATACCAAATGCAAAAAAAGCCAGCGGAATAAAATTGAAATAAAGGAATAAAAACAAGGATAAAATCTCACAATTAAATGTTCACAAATGAGAAAAAACAGTACAGCTTCTGTGTTCCTGAGTCCCGACTGATAGAAAAAGGAAACGTTCTGCAGCCACGAGAAATATCCCCCATTGATATACATTAGTTTGAAAGTCATTCTGAGAGTCAGATACATAATTCAAAATTGCGTCCGTGTACACGAATCAATAGATTAAATTGTGTCAGCATTTCACAATATGCTGTGAGACTGGGTTGCATGGAAAGATAATTATATTCATAGTTTCTTGTGTTTATTTCTTGCATTTTTGCATTCACTTTTTGCAGTGTGAATGTAACACTATGGATGCAATAAGAGGACTGTGTTTACAGAGTGGGCATACACTACAGCAGGCCTAGTGATGCCATTGGTCCATTAACATTAAAGATGGCCACATGGTGCCATCTTTAATGTTAAAGTGGCAGCGAACCCAAATTCGTTTTTGTTTTGTTTGAAATGTAGTAATATATATTAGATGATCATCAACATAGTAATACATGTCATTTTGTCACTGGTACTAAAATAAGACCATTTAGAAAATGGAAAATAAGATAGAAAATATGTGTAAAATCCTAAGTTTTTGCCATTTCTCACCAAACAATTTGGTGAACATTCCATCAATACAATGTTCCAAAATATTACTTCAATATACAACTTCATGTTGAATTGATTTCAGTGTGCGTATCACTACTTTTTGAACAGCTTCAGTAAATTTGAACAATACCACGATAATACTGATAACGTCAGCTATTTGTGAGTGAAATGCTCTTTGAGTATCTGTTGTGAGTTGTGCCTGCCTCTGTATGAGCTATTTGGATTTTAGACCGCTCCAGCTTAATTTCTGACCAATGTTTATTTTCTGCTCTCTCTTTACAACTCTGACATCTTACTGACAGCAGATTTAATGAGGACCTTTGTGTTTTGTTCCTTCACAGACAAAATGTTTCATCTGTGGAATAGGAAACGATTACTTTGACACAGTCCCGCACGGCTTTGAAACGCACACTCTACAAGAGCACAACCTTGCCAATTATCTGTGAGTACAGGGGGCCTGAGTCTTGATTTAACTGTGTGTGTGTGTGTTTGTGTTTGATTGTGCGCATCTGTCTGAATTACTGTGGTCTAAATATTAACAGTGCAGTACATTTACTTTTCTTTTTGAAAAGAAAGTAACACAATGAAATGATAATTGAATTGTCTGTTGTATGAACGTTTTTCTAAACACTACTAACCTCTCTCTTTCCTTTCTTTTCCAGGTTTTTTGTGATGTATTTGATCAACAAGGATGAAACAGAACATACAGGCCAGGTAAAACATCTTCTCTCAGAGGAGATGACACGAAACCTCCAACCCATAAGGATTCCACATGTTTTGCATGTTGCGGGTTCCAATATGCATTTTAGTTTGGCTAAGAGAAGTCATGAATGTTCGCATATCCATTCCATTGTCTTACTTCCTATGAGCTGTGTACGCCGGTTAACATTTCCCGGAGTGAGGAGAATAAGAACTTGACAAGAAGAACAGCAACAAAGACTATAAGAATAATATGATTAGATTTATTTTTTTTTTGTTTCTTTTTTCTGCAGTATGTATGAAAACATGTAATATTATATATCTTATATGATACATGTTATATCCTTAATGTGAGATTATTTATTCCGTTATAAAGTTATAAAATATAAATATATTATGCATGCAATATGTTAAATAATACATGTTAGATTATACATTTAATATTATATACGCTTTACACTTGTCATATTGACCTATGTAAGGAAGATGTACATAATGGGGCAGCAGTAGCTCGGGGATGGAACCAGCAACCTTCCTGTTGCCATTCCCGATTTAATTCAATTCAATGAAATTTTATTTGTACAGCCCTGAATCACAAGACAGTCTCAAAGGGCTTTACAGGCCAGATTGTTATGGGCCAAACATGATTTATGACAACCCCCTAGCCCAAGCCCCCCTAAGGGGAAGAAACGACTCCCTTAATTAACAAGGAAGAAATCTCGAGGAGGAACCTCAGAGTGGGGGATCCAGGGATGGTTCAGAGTGCAATGGGTGTCATACGGGCGTTAAAAACAGGGGTAACAAAGCATGACAAAATGCAAATAACAAAGTACAAATAGTAAATGAAATAGTAATATTATGATTGGGTGCTGGCTGGAGAGCAAGCTGGTAGCCGTCAGGTGAGGTGGCCAGGTATCCAGTCACGATCACAGCAGCACCCTAGATAATGGAGACAACATGAAGGTTAGATGGAGCACAGTAAGCAGGGAACATACAAGTATCCTCAGACCTAGTACCCATCGGCAGCTAGGGTAGGCTAGTGCTAACGGTATTGATTTAGCTGTAATTAGAGCTGAGGGGCACTCCTAGCAGCCAAAGGCGAGGGTAAATAGGTGGGTTTTTAGTCTCGCCTTAAATATATCAGCAGAGTCAGCCTCCCTGATTAGAGGTGGCAGATAGGGTGGTTCCACAGATAGAGTGCTCGATAATGGGTGAATGTCAGGCAACTGTAAAGCGCTTTGGATAAAAGTGCTATATAAATGCAATCCATTACCATGTAAAATGTAATATTTTATGTTATGTTACAGAGATCATATTCTCTCTCACTACCTCCACCTCCTCTCAGATTTCACCTCTACTGTGTCAGCAGCCAAATCTGCCTTCTACCATACAAAGATCAACTTCTGCCTACAACCCCAGGAAACTTTTCTTCATGTTCTCTTCCCTCCTCAACCATCCCCCCTCCTCCTCCCTCTTTCCTCACAGCTGATGACTTTGTCACCTACTTTACAAAGAAGGTGAAGGACATTACCTCCTCTTTCACCCCTGCTGCTATCCTCCCCCCCTCTTCACCCACCCCTGCCAGCCTTACCTGCTTCGCCCCCCTCTCCTTTGAAGAAGTCAACAGGCTTTTGACATCCAACCACGCCACCACCTGCACTCACCACCCTAATCAACACCTTCCTCAATTCAGGTCTGTTTCGCATCGCCTTCAAGACTGCCAGAATCAAGCAAGAAACTCACCTCAAGAAACCCACCCTTGACACCACGCCGTCCTAAACTACAGACCTGTATCTCTCCTATCATTCCTCTCCAAAACCCTAGAACGTGCTGTCTCTACCCAACTATCATCCTATCTCTCTCAAAACAACCTACTAGACCCTCATCAGTCAGGCTTCAAGGCCGCGCACTCCATGAGTCCCTCCATGATGCCAGAGGCTCGTCCCTCTCATCTGTGCTTATCCATCTTGACTTGTCTGCCGCGTTCGACACAGTGAACCACCAGATTCTTCTCTCCACCCTGGCAGAGCTTGGCATTGCTGGAACTCCGGCCTTCCTCACACGTGAAGCAGTACAGATCCTGGTCCAAAAGCTCGTCATCACTCGTCTCGACTATTGCAACTCTCTCCTGGCTGGACTCCCCGCCTCTGCAATCAAACTCTAAACACATCCAGAATGCAGCAGGGCGCCTTGTGTTCAACTTACCAAAATTCACCCATGTAACCCCCCACTTCCGCAACCTCCACTGGCTCCCGGTAATCGCTTGCATTAGATTCAAGACACTGGTACTGACCTTCATGGCTGTCAGCGGAACCGCCCCTACCTATCTCCAAACATTGTCATACCCTACTCCCCAGCCCGAAAGCTCCGCTCAACAACTTCAGCTAGACGACTGGTACCACCTTCACCAAAAACAGCCAAACATCGCTCTTCCAAGTCCCAACTCTTCTCTGTTCTGGCACCGCAGTGGTGGAATGAGCTCTCGGCCGATGTCAGGACAATAGATTCGCTGGCCAGCTTCCGCAAGAAAATCAAGACCCACCGGTTCAGAGTTCACCTGAACTCTGCATAATCCTCCCCCCCCCCCCCCCCCGCCTTCTTCTATGAATCCCTAGCACTAACTTGCGTGTTTGTACATCTTGGCATTATTAATAGTACTTAGCATTGCTTTGCATATTGTAGAATCGCACGTCTGCTCTTATCCCAGCTATTTATGCAGGCAACTTAGCAATTATGAAACTCGTTCTATTAGCCTCGTGACTATGAATGCTCGAAACCGCTCTATTCGTATCTTTATGTACCGACAAATGTACTCTTTGTAAGTCGCTTTGGATAAAAGCGTCTGCCAAATGCCCTAAATGTAAATGTAAATGTACATTGCTTGGTTCCTTTCATTCTGCAGGAATCCTATGTATGGAAGATGTACCAGGAACGTTGCTGGGAGTTTTTCCCTGCCGGCGACTGTTTCCGGAAACAGTATGAGGATCAGCTCAACTGATTTAGCTCTGGAGCAGCAACAACAACAGACTCTAGTCTTCCCTTCTCATAATCCCCAGGCTGTTGGTGTAATGATATTGCCCTCCCGCCCACCTCGATCCGCTCCAGCAGTGGCCGCCTGCATAGCGGCTCCCAGGGTTTCAGTTATGGCCTCCAAGATAAAACAACATCCCCATCATCGCAGCTTGATGTCATTGTATCTGGATCACGGCCACGCCACAAACTACTGCTGCTGCGACATGCCTCCACTGGGATAGGGTTTATGCTACAAGACAACTTCATGCCTTCGTACAAGTCCCCATTTATGCCACCACCACCCCTTCACACACACACACACACACACACACACACACACACACACACACACACACACACACACTCACACACACATCTTCTCCTGATCCAAACGTATTCCGAAGTTATCCAGCTCTGGTGGATACCCTTTACACTAGCTAACACTAGGGTCAGAGTTAGCTGTAAGCCGTACCTGGACTCGTTTCACATTCATAGTTCCTCACATAATTATATGATGTAGGATATAAGGATTTCAAGAGCACACACTTTTTCAGGAGTTATTTTTATTTGAATCCAAAAGAAAGTTTGGCGTACTACTTTTTTTGGAATGCTTCTGTGACATTTTCACACCATCAATTATTTAATAGGACAACATGTGTAACGTGTGTGACTTGAGTCTGGCCAGCAGAACGTGGAGTGATGGTGGTAGAAGGCAAGGAGGCAGTGACCAACTGTTATGTCAGGCAAGTGGAAAGGAGACATGGACTTTAGCAAATGAAGAAATCGGCAGTGTTGTTGCTGATGATGGGTATCAATATTTTGAAGAGCAATACAAATTAGATTACACTGACTTTGAAATAAGTTGTAGAATGTGTTGAATTCATATACGGCACATACTGTATACGTACCCATGTATGAGCCCTTCACATCTGGAGGGGTGTCCTTGAGGCTAGACAGACAGGAAGCCAACGCGGGAGAGATTAGTGCCTTACTGATGAAATGAGAGAGGAGTGGAACAGCTTTCTAGAAACACCACAGAGCTAAATGTTGAGGTGTGTGTGAGGATAACAGAGTTGGGTCAGTTTGTGTTTGAAATGTAGCGAGTCACAAACTACACAGCTGAGTAATGTCATTAGAGCTGCTGTAGGTTGAAAAGAGGGAGCCTCTGTGATTGACAGGCAAGAATGGATTCCCCGAACCAATCAGGGCAGAGATGCCCTGATTGTGATTTGTTCTTGGCTCGAAAATGTGCGTACATCATGAGAAATTGTAAGCACACATCTGACCATGTACACACAGCAGGTGGTAGTGAATAGGAAAATGACCAGATTAACATTGCAAACTTAACTGTTAATTGCTTTTGATTGAGTTAAGATATAAAGATGGTATTTCACAGCCATCGCTGTTTAATGCCTGCAGACTAGTATCATCTTTTCATGCATAGCCTACATTCAATTTGTTTCCATACATGATTCATTTTAGGTCAAAATACTTGTAAGCAGTAGAGGAACACTTGACTGCAAACCGCACTCTCTCCCATGCCACATTCTTTACTTTAGAAGTGAGCATGGCAGAAAGTTTCACAAAAACGTGTGTCCACCACTTTGATTACACTTCTGTCACAAGAACTTAAATCTCACTCTGTGTTAATAGTATTTTCTTTATTCTGGTTTTTTTGTTGTGTTCACAATTCGATCAACAATGAAATCGTCTATACCATACATTGTCCTTTATGGGCATGACCTAAGACAGGCAAAAGCATGAGGATTTAGAATAACTGGCATTTATCAAGGGAAATGTGCACCGTGTGTGTACAATAAATGAGGGCCCAGGAGGAGACTTAAATCTAAATGGTCTCATACAGAGGGAGGTACGCAGTAAACCAGAATAGATATCCTCACAGAGCATTTCACTCACTAATAGCTGACAGATCTTATTGCATTTGTAAGAAATTGTCTTACTGACAGAAGCTTTGAGATCAGAATAGAGCAGGCAAAACATGCAATATATGATTAGGATAGTGTAGTGGCTAGGGGTCTTTGACTCCCAGCCACAAGTTACTGGGTTTGATCGCTCATGCTAAATGAGTAAATAGTAAAATTAATAGTATGATGATCTGTAGCTTCATGTTCTTCTTCCATTTTAGCAGATAATTATGTGCACACCATTCATCAACAACTTTATTAAGTTGTGTGCTGGTCTGCTTACCCTCTAAATGTACAGTGCAGCTTGTCAACCATGCACACTGATGTGATATACACCACAACACCGGTGAGGCATCATGGAACAGATGTAGGTTTAACACAACATTTGTCAAATGATTTCAACAACTGGGGAATCATGGGGTGTCAACAATTCTTATCATTCAAAAACATGCTATTATAGAATAGGCTATAATAGAATATCCACCCTTTTGCATTTTCTATTACTTTCAGAGCTATTCTACTTCATTTTTCACTTCACAACATTGCTGTTGTCAATATTTGGCTTTCTCTAATTGGATAACATTTACTTTGTGTTTTAAAGTATGCCTAGACTTAATAATAGAATAACCATACATCATGGAAAAACAACACTATTAATAGATCGTTCTTAATTTCAGTGGAATCAAAATACAAATGTATTGTAAGATGGGTTGAGAACAGCTATTTGTTTTTACGTTTATAGTCGCGAAGATATGTAATTAGAGCCCAACTCTGGTGTGTGTGTGTGTGTGTGTGTGTGTGGTAGCAATTCAAATTAGGAATAGGATTAGGAAGAGATAGAAAATAGGATGCTTACACATTCTTTGTTCAGTGAACACCTGAATGAAGCGTCTATTTATTGAAACTAGTGGTGGGACTCGATTAAAAAAATGTATCTAATTAATTAGAGGCTTTGCAATTAATTAATCGCAATTAATCGCATTTTAATCGCATATCAATATTTGACACGAGAAGCAACATTTTCCAATTCAAATGGATTTTGGTATATGAGTGAATCAATGAATAGACATATACATACGTTTAAGCAGCAAAATCCTGTTTATTTTAGCTACACAGACCAACAGTTTTACATACTCTTTGTAAGTCGCTTTGGATAAAAGCGTCTGCCAAATGCCCTAAATGTAAATGTAAATGTAAAGTGCCATCTCTACCATTTCTACCATCTAAAATGGTAACCAAAAGAAAAACCGGTCAAACGCGATCTCTTCCAGTCCGCCCATATTTGAGCCGACAATTCGTCCACTGAGAAACATTCCGTGGTGTTTGGAGTGCAAAAATAAAGTGCGATTAAAATGCGTTGATTAGTTTTAACGCGTTATTTTTTCTGTAATTAATTAAATGTCATTAACGCGTTAAAGTCCCGGCCCTAATTGAAACGTACAAAGCACCGCAAGCCATGGACATTCACACAGGCTTTGTTTTAAAGTTAATTCAAATCTTAGCCCTTATGGAATATCTTGCTTTAAGAATGTGTCTAGTTAGATAGGTTTGACAATGTACAATGATGTTTGAGATTTGTTTTTCAGAATGCACAATAGACAAGTAGAACAGAGCCTTTGGAATCGGAGTGATTCCAGAGAAGCCATTCCAGCACAGGTTTTGTCCTCGGCTTTAGGATGTGTTTTCATTCTTAAAAGAAACTTCAACAATGAGGAAGAATTTTGAAGAAACACTTGCAAATATGGATTGTCCATGTGTTTTATTGTTTATTTCCGTGATGCTCTTATGCAATACAACAGATTTCCTCTCTTTCTATCCACGTTATCCAAAAAAGTACAGAAAAAACAAACAAAAAACATTGCATGTTTATTATGCAAGTGTAATGGAAGCGTTTATGACATTAAACAAATAAACAAAAGATCTATGTAACTAAAATGTTTTTTTTGTTATTTAAAAATGATCGTAAGACTTATGTCCAATATTTTATCCAGGTTTTGTGTGGCTGCCATTGTATATTTACAACTCATCGGCCAAGAATGCATCCATATGAAAGAATAATCTTGTTCTCTAATTTCTTGTATTATATGGTCTGTGTTTTGATGTTCTATAAGTTAACAAAAATACTTTTATGGTTGGTTTAGGCTCCAGCAATAGAGCCTTCATAGTAGAAGCTAACTGTTGTAAAGTGATCATGTGAAACATACAATGTAAAACATCTAATAAGAAATGTTATTTGCGAATACAAAGTTTCAGAAGTTTTTATAAACTTACCTGCAGCAACTTTAAATTGCTGACTAGTCTTACTAATCAGCAACACACCATATTATAGATTTAAAAAGATAAAATCCATACAATGCCAAACCATGGATAGCTTTAGAGATGTGCTGACCCATATGGTCAACTGCTATATGAATCACATACTATTGTTCAATTTTATGCATTGCGAATGTATGTATTTTATAATATAGTATAATCTACTGATCTTGTGGTATGTTGATGTCATCCAATTCATTTTTTTTAATTGTATTTTCTTGCATTGAATGATCAATGCAAAATTACTGCAATAATAATGATCAGCCCTCCATGAAATACTCAATAACTATTAGGTGGTATTTCATCAATGTGTCAATTGTTGTTTCTTTTCGCTTTCAAGTCATGTTTATCATCATATTTTATAGTGGACCATGCAGTTATTACTGAATACACTGCAAGTTATGTGTGTGTGAGACAAATGTTTAAGAGTGACTGAATAAGAGAGAAAACAATGGATTTGCATGATGACTTGACTTTGAATTTGACTTTGATGTTGATGTGTAGAGCAGAATATTGCTGGGAAATAAAATGCAGCACAATGACACCGAGTGACTTCAATATCCTTGTTAGTCCATGTATTGTAAGGCATAAGCCCCCACCACACAAAAAACCCCACTTTTTAGGATGGAGTAGGTTGCAGATGTACACAGGTGCCTGACCATGCAGGGCTCTATATGTAACAACAAGAACCTTAAATTGAATCCTAAACTTGATAGGAAGCCAGTGTAAGGAAGCTAATATGGGAGTGATGTGAGATGTTCTGCTGGACCTAGTCAACAGCCTTACAGCAGCATTCTGGACCATTTGTAGATAGGTCCAGGGAAGTCATGAATAATCATCTCAAACTCTTCTTGTGACATAGCTGACCTGAGTTTGGCAATGTGCCACCTTTGAACCTGCTAATCAGTCCTAGGGGAAGCATATACAAAGAAAATAAGTTCAGACCTAAATTCGGACCCGGTTGGTCACACGCGCACCAAATTGAAAGACTCATACTGAAAAATTCTGTATGGATACATTTTGTTACACTCCTAAATTCAAATCATCATCTCTTGTGACATATTGTTGAGCCAGGTAGCCTGCCTAGGTTAGCTTCTGCTTACCTTAAGTTCTGCTACACTCACTCCAACTCCACTCTCACCTCTTGCCTCTCACTTTTCCCTCAGATTTTTCCACAATCTCTTAAGGCCTTTACACACCAGACTATCGGGATCAGAGTCCTGCACGGGTGTGATTTTCATGACCCACTCCCACGACGTAAAATACCGAACCCGCCCCGCCACAGGCACATAATGGCCAATCCGTAACCTGACGGCACAAGATCAACAGCCCGACCCAAACCTACATGTTCTTTGATAACCATGACCAGTGAAAACATCATGAAGATCATGTTACACTGATCAACCACGTATTTGGCTCAAAACCCATCGCATGGAATCATGTCAAGCTTTTGTTTCAATAATTTGGTTAGGTTTGATCAAGTAGCCTACAGTTCAAGTGATGCATTTGGGCCATTTCATACATGTTAAGATAATATATTTATATTTAAAAACAGTAAAAAGGTAGCCGTCCATTCCATTGAATAATATTCATGGAGACTAATAATGTAGCATATATCAATTAATGGTCATCCGGCCCTCCCAAAAAAAACTTATATTACTTATATTTGATTTTATATATACAGTATATACTGTGTATATGTATATATATATATGTTCCACACAACGTGATTGGTTGATGTGTTTATTCACGGCGCGAGAACTCATAAATATCGACCTCGTTCCGAATAAAAAATATGTTGCTTTTATGCTGCGTAATATTTGCCTTCTGTGTGTAAGTACTCATTACAAAAAAACAAGTAAAAAAATATACTGACGAGCAAATAAATCGCATGAAAAAAACATGGCCGCTGTGTAAAGGCCTTTAATCTTTTCCAAAGAACTGTGTCGAGCGAGTCCAGTGATGTATATTTGGCGATCCTGATGTCCGGAACACGGGAGCGGGGCTAGGAAGGGTCTTTTGTTGGGGTCCACTCGCGGTGGAAGAAAACAACGGTTCATTGATGTTTGGAAATAAAGGGGAATCGATCACACTTTTTACTCTCAAAATTATATAGTTCGAAGGGAGTCAACTGATGTTCTCATGGTAGTTACTCGAAAATCTACTGTGAATAGGCTATTGGCTTTGTACCTCCTTAGGTACTTAGCTAAACGATTCTTATACTATGCCATCACTCGTAGTGCATTAAGAAAATGAGATAC
This sequence comes from Coryphaenoides rupestris, assembly GCA_002895965.2. NCBI lineage: Eukaryota > Metazoa > Chordata > Actinopteri > Gadiformes > Macrouridae > Coryphaenoides > Coryphaenoides rupestris. The sequence goes on from PIJE02000021.1 coordinate 791,489, forward strand.
TATGTCCTCCTACTTAACTTATCTCGTCTAGTAACCGAGAACTTCCACAACAAAAATGCTTGCCCAGGACCACAGCACGGAGGCAACCGAACTGATCAGGGGTCTCATTTATAAAACATTGCGGAGGATCCAAAAGCCGAAAATAGTATGCACTAAAAAAAATACTGATTTATCAAACATGGCATATGCACACCGGCAGGCAATTTTCCTTTATATACACTATATGGCCAAAAGTCAGTGGACACCTGACCATCACACCTACAGTATATGAGCTTGTTGGACATCCCATTCTAAAACCATGGCCATTAGTTTGGAGTTGGACCCCCCTTTGCGGCTATGACAGCTGCCACTCTTCTGGGAAGGCTTTCCACAAGATTTTGGAGTGTTTCTGTGGGAATTTGTGCCCATTCACCCATTTGTGAGGTCTGGCACTGATGTTGGATGAGAAAGCCTGGCTCGCAATCGGCATTCTAATTCCTCCCAAAGGTGTTCAATGGGGTTGAGGTCAGGGCTCTGTGCAGGCCAATCGAGTTCCTCCACACCAAACTCATCTAACCATGTCTTTATGGACCTTGCTTTGTGCACAGGCGCGCAGTCATACTGGAACAGCAAAGGGCCTTCCCCAAACTGTTGCCACAAAGTTGGAAGCGCCCAATTGGCTGAGATGTCTTCATATCCTGTAGCATTAAGCATACCCTTCACTGGAACTAAGGGGCCTAGCCCAAACCCTGAGAAACAGCCCCAGACCATTATCCCTCCTCCACCAAACTTTACTGTAGGCACTATGCATTTCGGAAGGTAACGTTCTCCTGGCATCCGCCAAACCCAGATTCGTCCATCCGACTGCCAGATAATGAAGTGTGATTCATCACTCCAAAGAACACGTTTCCACTGCTCCAGAGTTCAGTTGCGGCATGCTTTACACCACTCCAACCGACACTTGGCATTGCGCATGGTGATGTGAGGCTTGTGTGCAGCTGATCGGCCATGGAAACCCATTCCATGAAGCTCCCGACGCACAGTTCTTGTGCTGATGGTGCTTCCAGAGGCAGTTTGGTACTCTGTAGTGAGTGAGACAGCAGATGATAGGCGATTTTTACGCACTACGTGCTTTAGCACTCGTCAGCCCCGCTCTGTGAGTTTGCGTGGTCTACCACTTTGTGGCCAAGCTGCTCCTAGGCGCTTCCATTTCACAATAATAGCACTTACGGTTGACCAGGGCACATCTAGTTGGGCAGAAATTTGACAAACTGACTTGTGGCAAAGATGGCATCCTATGACAGTGCCGCGTTCAAAGTCACTGAGCTCTTTATGAACCATTCTGAATTGTAAATGTTTCTCTGTGGAGATTTCATGGCTATGTGCTTGATTTTATGCACCTGTTAGCAATGGGTGTGGCTGAAACACCTGAACTCAATAATTTGTAGGGGTGTCCACTGACTTTTGGCCATATAGTGTATCACAGTCCAGAAATGTGCGCATGTGGACACGCCTCATATCCCGGCCTCTAACCTATTTACCATATTCTTGACTTGCAACCACATGAGCAAAACCGATCGTCTGTCATGATGGTGGATATGCAAACAATCCAGATGGCGGCCACTGAAAGCGTCTCCACAAACAATCGCCAATATTCAATAGATTATGATAATCTGAGTGGTCCAGCGAAGGCTCGATACAAGGACAAAGTAGAAATATGTGGTTTCGACCCATATAATTGAAAACTATCGGAGGATAAGATACATTTACCAGCAGTTGCATACCCTGATATCTGCAACTACCTGGTATCACAGACCTCATAACAAACTAAATACTAAACTAAATAACAAATGAAGGCGTACAAGTCTATGAACACCTATAACTTTTTTATATCTGGCTGGGTGAATAATTTGTGAATGAAATAAGTGCATAATGATAGAGCAGTTGTATTTGCAAGGCTAAGTTTACAGTATTTTAGTATTGTATATGTACAGATCCTTTCCAAAAAATGTTAATATCATGGAAAAGTTAGTTTTTTTTCCATTATTCCTTTCAAATAGTGAAACTTTCGTAGATTATAGATTCATTACACACAAAGTAAAGTATTTCAAGTATTTATTTGTTTAACTTTGCATAAGTATGGCTTCCAGCTCATAAAAACCCCCAAAACAGTATTTCAAGAAATGAAATATCACATAAAACCAATCAAAAAAACTATTTTCAAAACAGAAATGTCGATCTTCTGAAAAGTTATGTTCATGCCTGCACTCAATACTTGGGTCGGGAATCCTTTTGCTTTAATTACTGCCTCGATGCGCCGTGGCATGGAGGCGATCAGCCTGTGGCATTTTTCTGGAGTTATGGAAGCCCAGGTTGCGTTGATGCCAGCCTACAGCTCCTCTGTGTTGTTGGGTCTGGTGTCTCATGTTCCTCTTGACAATACCCCATAGATTCTCTGTGGGGTTCAGGTCAGGTGAGTTTGCTGGCCAATCGAGCACTGTTACAGCATGGTTATTAAACCAGGTATTGGTTGTTCTGACAGTATGGGCAGGTGCCAAGTCCTGCTGAAAAATAAAATCAGCATCTCCACAAAGGTTCTCAGCAGAAGGAATCATGAAGTGTTAAGGCTCGCCTGTCCATTTTGCCTTTGCCTTACCTGTGATCATTATCACTCACCCTCTTTCTCCTCCTCGTCTCTCCAGCATCCCGGACCCCCTCTGCTGAGCCGTGCTAACCTGCAGAGCCCTCACCCTGCTCCACCTACAACCCTCAACAGCACATTGACTTTATTATTTAGTGGCAACTATTTTGTGGCACCTATCTTTTTCCTCCCATTACTTTTGTGGCATCCCTTTTTCGTGCCAACCCCTTTGTGTTACTTTATTAAACCGCCCCTCGGGGCCTGATCTTACGCTTCCTCCATTGCTGTGCGCCTGGGTCTTACCACCACACCCTAACAATAAAGTGCTCTAAAATGTCTTGGTAGACAGCTGCAGTGACCTTGGACTTGAGAAGCACAGTGGACCAACACCAGCACTTGACATGGCACCCCAAATCATCACTGACTGTGGAAAATTCACACTGGACCTCAAGCAGCTTGGATTCTGTGCCTCTCCAGTCTTCCTCCAGACGCTGGGGACTTGATTCTCAAATGAAATACAGACTTTACTCTCATCTGAAAAGAGGACATTGGACTACTGAGCAACAGTCCAGTCCTTCTTCTCCTTAGCCCAGGTGAGACGCTTCCGATGTTGTCTCAGGTTCTAGAGTGGCTTGACTCGAGGAATCCGACAGTTGTAGCCCATGTCCCGGATACGTCTGAACGTTGTGGTTTTTGAAGCACTGACTCCAGCTTCAGTCCGCTTCCTCTGAAACTCCGCCAAAAATGTTTAATCGTCTTTGCTTGACAATCCGCTGAAGCCCACGGTCATCCCTTTTGCTTGTGCACCTTCTCCTGCCACATTTTTCCCTCCCACTAAACTTTCTATTGATATGCTTGGACACTGCACTCTGTGAACAGCCAGCCTCCTTAGCGATGACCTTTTGTGGCTTACCCTCCTTGTGGAGGGTGTCAATGACTGTCTTCTGGACAACTGTCAAGTCTGCAGTCTTCCCCATACTGAACCAAACTGAGATACAATTTAACGACATGAGAAAACTTTGCAGGTGTTTTGAGTTAATTAGATAATTAGAGTGTGACACTCAGTCTAAAATGTTAATTCTCTGAAATAACTGAGAAGTAAATGCTGATTTTCTTCACACTATTCTAATTTCTTGAAATACTTTTTGGGGGGTTTTCTGGAGCTGTAAGCCAAAATTATGAAAAATGAAACAAATAAAGGCTAGAAATATTTCACTGTGTGTAATGAATCTATAATCTATGAAAGTTTCACTTTTTGAATGGAATCATGGAAAAAAACGAACTTTTCCATGATATTCAAATTTTTGGGAAAAGATCTGTATATATTGTATTGTATATATATATAAAATCTCTTCTTACTATTTTATCTTTTATCTTGCTATTTTATATTTTATAAATCTTTTCTAATATTCACAAATTAAACATTCATTCAAAATGTATCCACCCACAACGGAAATGTTTTGTATTTGAGTTATTAAATATAATAAACCAGAATACATGCATTCATACAAAATGAGCAAAACCAAAATTATCAATACAAGACCAATTTACATCAAAATAACAAAGAGGGAGCTCACATACCGGTGTAACATACAGCATATATATTCTTATTGGTACAGCACACACTGGTTCTCATATAGGCACCTTTAAAGGGAACAAAGGCAAGCACGTTCTCAGTGGCTGTTGGACTCCGCCAAGGTTGTCCCTTGTCACCGATTCTGTTTGTGATCTTCATGGACAGAATCTCAAGGCGCAGCCGAGGTGAGGAGAGTGTCCGGTTTGGGGACCTCAGAATTGCATCTCTGCTCTTTGCAGATGATGTGGTTCTGTTGGCTACATCAGACCATGACCTCCAGCATGCACTGGGGTGGTTTGCAGCCGAGTGTGAAGCGGTCGGGATGAGAGTCAGCACCTCCAAGTCTGAGGCCATGGTTCTCTGCCGGTGGAGTGTTCCCTCCGGGTTGGGAATGAAGTTGCTGCCTCAAGCGAAGGAGTTCAAGTATCTCGGGGTCTTGTTCACGAGTGAGGGCAAAATGGAATGGGAGATGGACAGACGGATTGGTGCAGCGTCTGCAGTAATGCGGGCGCTGTACCGGTCTGTTGTGGTGAAGAGTGAGCTGAGCCGGAAGGCGAAGCTCTCAATTTACAGGTCCATCTACGTTCCAACCCTCAGCTATGGTCACGAGCTTTGGGTAGTGCCGGGAAGAATGAGATCGCGGATACAAGTGGCCGAAATGAGTTTCCTCCGCAGGGTGGCTGGGCTCAGCCTTAGAGATAGGGTGAGGAGCTCAGACATCCGGACGGAGCTCGGAGTAGAGCCGCTGCTCCTCCGCATCGAAAGGAGTCAGCTGAGATGGTTCGGGCATCTGATAAGGATGCCCTCCGGGCGCCTCCCTTTGGAGGTTTTCCGGGCACGTCCAACTGGGAGGAGACCCCAGGGCAGACCCAGAACCCACTGGAGGGATTATATATCTCGTCTGGCCTGGGAATGCCTCAGGACCCCCCAGGAAGAACTAGAGAGTGTGGCTGGGGAGAAGGAAGCCTGGGGGGCCCTGCTTAGCCGGCTGCCACCGCGACCCGGCCCCGGATAAGCGGATGAAAATGGATGGATGGATGGATGGATGGATGGATGGACACATATATATATATATATATATATATATATACTGTGTATATATATATATATATACTATATATATATATACTATATATATATATATATATATATACTATATACTGTGTATATATATATATATATATACTATATATATATATATATATACTATATATATATATACTATATATATATATATATATATATATATACTGTGTATATATATACATTTATAAAACCGCATTACATAAACAGTAAATACAAAATAACTGCCCTAGTATGTTATCTACGTTTTGTCCATATTAATCATAAGACACTCGCAGACACCTTACCTTTCTTCAGCAAGCCTAGTGAAACTGAAAAGGTATGTATTTCATTTGTGGAAATAGAGAGGGGGGTTGGGGAGTTTAAGAAAAAGAAAAATGCAGAAAAAAGGGCAGAGCTAAGTATAGAGAGTGTAGGGAATTTAATCTGTCGGTCACCCGAACTACAGATCTGGACTTGGACCGGACTGCCCCACGCCTGCGAGTGCTCCACTGTCCGCCGCCTTTGCCGCCACCAGCAGCAACAGCAGCAGCAACAGCAGCAGCCGCAGCACCCAGCCTGTCTCCTGACATGGAGGAGGTCAAAACCTACACAGGAGATGACCACCCGCAACCAAACGCAGACCCGGCGATCGGTCCAGCTGGCTTACGCACCAACCAAAGCACCAGCAGCCGCGGGTCGATGGAGGGCTCAGATGGACACATGCAAGGGCAGAAAGAATGGACAGTTCCCCGTGATTCAAGTTCTGAACCCGCAGGACGGCATATGTTTTCCGCGGACATGACCAAATGTCTGCCGGACCCGTCCGTTGCGGGGGGAGAATCGCTTGCCACGGCAATCGCTGAAATGGTCCAGCAACACGAACTATCCATCACAGAAGTGGGTCAAGTCTGTGTGAGCCGACTAGGCTTGCGATGGGGTCGCATGCAGGGCGACAGGCCTGCAAGAGACCAGACTCCGTACGACGCGCCATCGCGATGCTCTGGACGCGTTGGATAAAAGTTTATCGGCGTTTGTAAAGAGACATTGTGTTGGCAGGCGTACCGCCAGACTTGCTGTGATAGTGAGTCACGCCAGCCATGCAGAAGATCGAAACAGATGGACAAGATCAGAGATTGTAGGCACAGAGCAACCCGAGGGGCGGAGGTGGACGGATGCATTCACATCGACGGTGTGGGGGAGCTGGTCTGGTCCAAAAAGGTCGTATGAGCACTGACACACACACAACACAAACAAAATGGAAAATAGGGATGAAATCTAATGTGTTGCTTAGGACAGAGTGTTATTTGCACCGACAGGCCTCACGATCATCTCCGATGCAAGCCTGACGATCCAAGTGTAGGCTACTCGGGTGCGATACGCGCGCCAGAGTGTTCTTATACGTGGGACTGTGAAAAAGGCACCCGTTTCAGGACAATCAACCTCATGGCGGTTTGTCCAAAAATTTTAAAAAGGTAAATGATGCAATGCATCCAAAAAACACCCATTGTACCAGATCCGCACACCCTATTAACACAGGTACCTGAGAACTGCAAATGGTTTACAGTCGACTTAGCAAACGCGTTCTTTAGCATACCGGTGGATCCAACAAGCCGACATTGGTTTGTCTTTGTTTGTTTTTTTTTATTTATGGGAAATCATATGTGGACTAGAGTGCCACAGTGATATTGTGAATCACTAACCATATTTTCCGCAGCGCTGCATTATAATTTGACTCATCTAATCCTCCCGGGGGGGGGGGCGCACACTAATTCAGTATATAGATGACCTCCTGGTGTGTTCTCCAGATCCTATCAGAACAACAGGATACCATTGTGTTGTTAAGGTAATTAGCCAGCCAGGGCCACAAGGCCAGTTTAGCTAAAATACAGTTTGTAGCATAAAAAGTAGAATTCCTGGGCCACACCTTCACACCGGGTGGCAGGTCCCTTAGCGAGGACAAGATAGAATAAATCCAAGCAAAACTTATTTCAAAGAAACAAATTATAGGATTCTTGGAAAATACGGGCTACTGCAGACAGTGGATACCCGATTATGCAAATTTAGTACAGCCACTCCAAGACGTCACACATGGCCACGACTTGACTCCGACTGACTCCGTGACGTGGACACCAGCAGCAGATGCTGCGATCATACGACCTAAACGAAACCTTATCACCCTGACTACTTCAGGTCTACCAGACCATACAACCCTTCACACAGACCGTCGGGGAACGAGATGGGTATATGACATCAGCACTAATACAGAGGCATGGGGGTAAGTTGCGTCCTGTTGCCTAATTTTCATCCAAGCCCAGTGGCAGCTGGTTTACCACACTTTTGAAAGGCAGTGGCAGCGGTGGCAATGGCGGTTGTCGCCAGTAGGGGCTAGGGATGCACCAATCCGATATTGATATCGGATATCGGCCCCGATATGACTAAAATAGCTAGATCGGGTATCGGAGACAATGGGGCCGATCCATAGGACCGATCTATTCACTTAAATTCTATGTGTGCGACGCGTACTACGTCATGCGTCAGCAGCACGCAGTGTTGCCAACTTAGCGACTTCGTCTCTATATTTAGCGAGTATTCAGACCCCTCTAGCGACTTTTTCAAAAAAGCGACTAGCGACAAATCTAGCGACTTTTTCTGGTGTTATTGGAGACTTTTGGCGACTCTGACATGAAAGCATGTATCGCTCTTACTCTTCTCAACGAGCAGCAGGCGGGTGCTGCCGTGGGCCCCTCCCCCAAAGCACTCACAGGCGGCCCAGTCCTGTCCTCACGCAGCTGCAGTCAGAGCACGAGATTTTCATCCCTCCGCGTCCAGACTGCAAATGAATCGCGCATGCGCGAAGTCGCCGCTGGCTGATCAGGACGGGATGTAAATGTTAGGAATATTCCTATTTGCACTAAATGTTTACCAAGAATTTTGATTCCTGTTTATTTTGAATGTTTTGTTCAAGTTGCTGGTGCACGATTATTTATTATTTTAATAATAAATAACAATTCAGTACATTTATATCTGTTAATTTGTTACATTTTGTTTTACAAAGTTAGGAAAGTAATGTTTAAGTCAAGCCTGATGTTGCCTTGCACAAAAGAATGATCCCATTCTCTTCCACACAGTGAGGCAAACAGTTTATTAATTTAACAATGGTATCGGATTGGTACTCGGTATCGGCCGATACCCAAAGCCCAGGTATCAGTGTCGGTATCAGGACTGAAAAAGTTGGATCGGTGCATCCCTAGTAGGGGCTAGTGGGCTAACTCAGGAAACATCACACCTAACAGCATCACGATTCCTGTCATATCACCACGTGTTGCTGTCCATGCCTAACATTGTTTTGCAGAGGTGTACAGGGTTAAACCCAGCCACCCTGCTGCCTACCCCCCCAGGGATCGCAGCTGTCGCCAATCTGTTAATCAGGAGGCCAAGTGGAGACAGCTGCGGCCGATCAGACGCTGAGGAGGAACACGGGTATATATCCCAGTCGGGATCGGAGTTCGCGCCAGGGAGCGCGCCGACACAGAGATGCCGACACGTACGGACTCACGCCGCCATGTCGGGTGTCACGAGAGATCGGCAAGAGACGGCAACGCGGAGATACCGCCGACACGGCGCCGTCAGGGATCGCACCGACACGGAGACCGCCACCACGTCGGGTGCCGCGGAGATCGCGCAGACACGGAGATCGCGCCGACACATAGGGTGTCGCCGAGGACCGGACCCCGCGGAGCACGGCTACCCAGGAAGAGGAGTACCGAGCAGAGCGGGCTCCTGTCCACACTGCTGATAAGTACTGATGTGATCTGTCTGTGCTTGATGCTTGTTGTAATAAACAGCCCGCCTACAGAGCCTGAACCCAGACTGTGTCCGTAGTTTCCTGTGCGTCGTGCCTATGACTAGAAGCGGGTTGCCACAACACCTAACTAACGTAATTTGTAGGAAATCAATCACCGCGAGTTATGTTTTTCTGAATAACTTATTGTCATTTATATGGATGTCACTTAATTAAGACAAGTATAAATAGTGTTCCATAGATTTTGTGTGTACTTTTTGGGTTAAAGACAGCCAACATGTCAGGATGATTGCTCAATTGTCTCATCCAATGGGACAGGGTTACTAAATAAGCCCTGATCGGTTTATTTCTGATCAATGCAACTCTATAACAATGCCGATTGCCTTGGGGCTTGGGCTTGACGTATGCCGGGTATGGGTGACAGTTTTTTGTACATTGCGGTTGAAGAAGGTAGCAAAGTATGTGTTTTATTTGTCATATGTACATGTATGTATGTATTACATCACAGGGACATTCTGAACAGTGAAACTCTAGCAGTGTATATGCCTCCCCTGCCCGTTTTGATATATATATATATATAAGCCCGTAGGGTACTGGAACTTATGTGAGCTGCTATTGACAGCATATTATCTTGAATATGACTGTTGAGAAAGAAAGGCATTGTTATATTTGTTACATGATGTTAATTACTTTCAGTAGATCTCTTCTTCTTAATGGCTGCCTTCCTATAAATGGTCATATTTTATCTGTTGTATTGTCTATTCTTCTTATCATTGACCTTTTCCCTACACTTATTTTATTTTATTAATTTAAGCCAAGTTATTCTTAAAATTGATGTCTGCTAATGGTGCTAACCCTAACATACATGAAATAATAAAAAAATGTAGCTCACTCGCTAGACATAGAAAGCAGAGCTACCGAGCTAACGGCTAATTCAAAGCTAGTCTAGACAACATGAAATATCTCAACAAATCAACAAATATGTCAATGTTGTGCACGAAGTACAAAAGGGCAGACTCACATATCCTCATGGACGCACACATACATAGAACAGATCAAATCTTCAACTCAGATCAACTTTGTGTGATATTAATTAAGACTAGCTAACTTCCTCCTTTCAGCTTGGTTTGTATAAGCCCCAGCTTGCAACTGGCCCGGGGTACCAACAAATGTCAATCAGCAACTTTATGCATGGAACCTTTATAACACTAGCTGACCAATGAGCAGATGCGATTGGGTCTATGGGTGGGACCTCAGTCTAGCCGACCAATGAGCAGAATAGACAGATTTGGTCTATGGGCAGGGCTTCACGTCCAGGTCCGAAACACATGAATGATCCTGGGAAACTGAGTTCAGTCATGACGCTTTGTCCCCAGCACAAAGGAGCATGTAGTGCTTAAGTGTAAAGTTGTGTTAGTGCGCAGATTAGACCGGGTTGGCATCTTAGATACTTCACCCTGTGCGGTCTTTCTGTGTTGTTCATGCCGGCTAAAGATATTACTTCAACTGCTCCTGACGTGTTGGTTGTTACTTTGCACCGCCGTCGGTGTATGAATGGGTGAATGTGAGGCAACTGTAAAGCGCTTTGGATAAAAGCGCTATAAAAATGTAATCCATTTACCATTTATCCATTTACCATTTACTTCATAACCAATATTGGAATTGAAATAGAAAAATTAATATACCAGTCACAAAAGCGAAACTAAATGCTTGACACATTTAGATTGGTTGCTCAGGTCTACCCTCCTTTCCGCTTATATTATCAACATGAATCTCAATTAGTATTATTGTTTAGATGAATGTTTGTTTTTGTTAACGGTCAAGCGGTATGCCTGAGTGCACCCTATGCTAAAAGACATAAGAAAGGAAGCCACTAAGATACTTCCAGTTCATTTCACTTCCTTGCTAAGCAAAAACATTTATTTGACAACAGGACCATATCCATAACATCCTCCACCACATGATTACATAACCTTGTGTAAGTGCAGTGGGATTCTCTTAGCACCATGGTTGTTTTTCCTAAGCCCTTATGAATTCTCCTTCACATCGCTCCTTGACCTCATGACATTTTCCATTGAGGTCAAGGAAAAGTCGTTTGGAAAAGACATAGGATGTAATTTTGACAATTTGGCCACGACCGTGACTTGTAAACACCTTCTGAGGTTTTAAAATGGTGCTGGACACTGGATTATAAGTGTGGTTTTATGTGATCAATTACTGTGATCAATGACTCCACTAGAAAATGTGAAGGAAAAAATGTTTATTATCTTGTTTGTGGTTTGAATCATGTTTTGTTTCGCTAAAAATAGTTTTGATGGACTAAAAGTTGTGAATCTAATCACTCTAGTGGTGTGTAACATGACTGCTTTCTGCCTGAGGACATCTTTGCTTTTGGGAGGGGGGGAGTGGTGGATACAGGTCCTCTGGGTTTATATGTAAATGTTGTTCTATCACATGCAATACAGCAATACTGTGTATATGTTTGTGAAGAGCGTGTTGAAGAGTTACACTGCCTGAATGTCGACAGCGGTGAATGAAGATCACTAGATCACGTGTGTCTGTAACGCGCCTTGCTCTGTGTGCTCTGATTTCGACAGATCTGTTATGGGCCTATAATTGTGCCAGCAGGGAGCTTGCACCAGTGGCCATCCCAAACAGCCCAAGAAACAGAAGAGGGAGATGACACAAAGAGAGCTGTCTTCAGCGGGTGTTGATTCCATCAGGTCGAAAGCCAGCAGGACAAATGCAGACGGTTGCCATGACAACTTAATATTATTAGGTTACAGTCACAGTCAGAATGATCATGTGGGCTTCAGTGCCTTCACAAATTGTGCGGCATAGTAAGCACATATTTACAATTTGGAACCACATAATAATAATAATCATCACCAGTATAATAATAATAAGAAGAAGAAGTGTTGTTGTAATGATTATAGTTATGGTTATAGTATAGTAGAAGTAACAGTAGTAGTAGAAAAGTATGGAGGCTATGTACCGTATGTATTACTTATGGGGTTTACCTGGAAGCTATTGTACCTCAGATTCTTTTGAACATTTGTTTCACCAGGTTAGACTCGTTGAGAAACACATATTGTGCCAGTGCCCTGTCATCTGTAATGTACATATATAAAGTCACAATACAGTACAATAACATGTGGACAGAATAATCAATCATTGTTCACATGAATGGACACTATAGTTATCGTATATCTTATATTTTTCTAAGCTACTCATTCAGAAGATGAAGTGAGTCTCATTGGCAAAATGAACACAAATACATTGGTACGCCCAAGAATGTTGAGATCCATTTAGAATTATTCGCTGTATCTATTTGGTTAGGTTATGTTCTAACCTTGTTAAAAATATATTTTTGGAAGTGTTTTCATTTGACAATGCAAGCGTTGCTCAAGCCTACATCTTCAAAATGTTCAACAAATAACTACTATTCTAGCCCTATATGTCAGTGCCAAAGCATACTTTTCACAATTTCCAACAACATATGTTCATGCTGGCCTTATGAAGCATGAAGCCGGACTGCTTGAACAGGTTTGTGACTCCTGACCATACAAGGGAGAGAGATAGAGAGAGCAGACCACCTTTTGTTCTTAGTTGAAGGAGTAGGTCTCCTCTCACCCTGAAATACCAGGACAGCACAACGCACACCCTGTCTGTCTGTCTGTCTGTCTGTCTGTCTGCCTGCCTGCCTGCCTGCCTGCGTGCACACACTCATGTTATGCCATTATACCATTTGTTGAAGCAATTCAACTATAACGCCCCAAATGAATTCCTCATGTACTGAGCTACAGTGTTCATTGTTGGATATTCACTTCTAAAACACTATGTACCTGACATCAATGCATTATGCCTAGTTAACACATCATTTTAATGATGGGTGTTAGAATGTGCTTTATCTGGGCTGGAAAGTCTATTGGCCATTGAGTGGAACTGCCAGTGGAAATGTTCTTCGTTCAATCCCAAATGTCATCAGTCCTCTAAACTCAAGACCATAACGTAACTATTAATGGACAAAATTATATGAAATATATGAAATATAGTCAGTTTAATGTAGAAATTACCCCATTTATATTTTCATAATAGAAATCAGCCTGTGTCCGGTGATATGCGTGCAACGTTTCATGACCATCTGTCATTCATTTTCAAGGGTTTCACCCAGGTCTAAAAACCTATGATTCTGATGGATTTTTTCACAACATTTAAAATGGTGGAGAATCTATCAGAAGGAAGTCATAGGTTCTTGAGGCAGATTTGTTCATCATGACTGTAGGTCAAAGCCTTCCGGAGATATGCTTATTCAAAGTTTGCATTTTGAGATAATGGCGATAGTGACCAGAAAATGTAGCAGAATAATAAAACTAACTATTACAATAGGGTGCCTCACATTATGTGCTTGACCCTTTAATAAAGAAAAGTCAATATTAAATTGTTATTATTAAATAATTATATAGTTGCAGTGGTGGAAGATTACTCTATTAGATCTTTTACTTAAGTACCACACTGTATAAATACTCTGTTACAACTAAAAGTCCTGCATTGACAACAGTTGTCAATGCAGGACCAGTAATGTGATTCTGATTATACAGTAGTACCTTGTTGCAGCTGCTAAATGTGAAGCAAATTGTCGTAAATTATTAAGCATTATTGATATAATTATATATAACACAATTTATTGATTATATTTTGTGTTGTTACTTTTCACCTGCAAATGACTAGCAACGAACTAGTAAGGAACTGTCAGATAAATGTAGTGGAGTAGAAATATTAAAAACATATAATTACTCGACATTAGTACGAGTACCTAAAATTAGTATTTAAGTACAGTACTTCCCACCTCTGCCTTGTTCTACAATATGATGATGAGGATTCTTTCTTCTTTGCTCTACTATTCTGGTTGAAACAGACTGTGAATGGATGAGAGAAGAGCTGGGCTGGACTAGACTCGCCTGCCAGTGTTTTAAACCTTGCCGTGCCAACAGACACTGCTAGTCGTCTGAGAGACGAGGCTCCCGCTCATAACAACTAGACCAAGAGTTGGCTGCCACCTAGTTTGCAGTAAGTGTTACAAATTCTTCGGCTGTTATAGGAGCTGTTTTTCTGAAGGAATCTCATCTATTTAGTGTGGGGCAGATTGAATAGGACGGTTGCTAAAAATCCTTTATTGTTTAAGAATAATTCATATTTGTTTTGCAGATACTACTATACAAGTGCAAACTTATTATTTAGTGCAATGTTATTATTTAGTCTATTAATTATTTCTATTAGTATTTCTATTATTCAATAGACATTGGGATAAGCCTACCCTATCAAACAAAACAGAGATGTTGAGGGTGAGAACCAGAACAAACTGGTGAGTGGTCTGATCTGTTTATCTGTCTTTCTACATTTAATTATGCTTTTCTGATGTTGCCTTGTGGTTGACATCAAATGTACAGATGCAATCATTCAATTGCATAGTGTCTCTGTGATGTTGTTATATAGCTGTATGTTGTAGTCCGTGTTCTATATTTAGGCCTACTCTGCCTTCTCGTCTAAGTCAAATGTACACTTGCATAATAAGTAAGTTTGCTTGAAAGTGTCATATTCTAACTTTTTATATCGTACATCATATGTTTTCCATGTTCTACAAATGATTATACAATACACATTTGTTATAATTAATCAGGATCAGGAACTGACTGTTCCATATTTAGACACAAAGCAGTCAAGGCTGAGGTTTTCAGCAGGAACCTCATCTATTTCCAGCTCTAACTGCTAAAATATAAACCAGTCTCACCATCTCACACTCATTATGTTACACTCTTTATAGAGAGATCTATCTATATGTATTTATCTAGGCCTGTCTATCTATCTACATACTGTATTTGTCTATCTATCGATCGATCTATACAGAGACAACTCTATACCTACCAACATCCTATAAAAAGTTGAATATATGTGTGTGACCATCGCACTACTTTTTTTTATGTTTTATATGTTTTCATCAGGTTTTATTTGCCTTCCTAATGGTCACACTGCCTCATTCTTAATGTCCCAGAATTGTCTAGTTTTCTATACAAAAGTAACATTCTACTATAATATACTATAACACAAAGTCAGTGTGTTTTATTGTCACATTTTCTTCATAGCACAGGGCCATTCTGAACAGTGAAATTGTTGTGACATGGCAGGCAACAGTATGCAAAACTAGTAAAAAAGAATCAATTATAAAATAAAAGCAGCAAGAAGAGAGATTTTTTGGAATATATATATATATATATATGTATTGGAAATAAAAAATACACCCGTGTGCACATACATATATATACATATAAAAGAATATATTATTTTTGTAATCACAATAATAATATGTGACTAATGATGAATAATCACAAGTTTAAAATACTAGTATTTACTTTTATTTTGTTTTTTGGGGGAAGATAAAACAAATACATGTATGGTGTAATAAAGAAATGCATCACAAACTGGTAAGAGAAAGAGGGTTTTTTACTTTCTTATAACATCTCATGACATGACTCCAGTCAACCTAAAATCTACTTCTTTTAACCAGTTCCTCAGGCAGACTAGCTTGATGATATTTTCAGATGACAGAGCTGACTTCTTCTTCTGCACAATGTGGCCTGCCAGAGAAAACGGTCTCTCACATGGCACTGTTGAAGCAGGTGTAACCAAGTACCCTGTGCAATATGGGCCAGCTTAGTGTGGGCACCTTTGTGTGCTGACCACCACTGTAGTGGACATGCCTCTATGCTGACACTGGGCTCTGCCCTATACCTGTCTAGAGTTTTGTCTGTGGACTGTGCCTCATCATCAGATTCTGACTCCATCAGTAGGAGTGCCATCTTCTTTGGTGGCTCAGATTCCATTTCCTCTGTGGAGGGCTATTATGCAGGTTCCCTGTCCTTAAGCACCTCAGTCAGCTTTCGCCACACATGTTCCTTCTCTGCCCTGGGCAGACACCTGAGGTCCTTGAAGATGGGATCTAGAGCAGTTGCTACCTTTAAGCCATGACATGTTTGTGTTCTCCTATTGCCTGTTTAGGTCCTCTGTGAATGCAGCCTTGAAGCACACTACATAGGCAGGGTCAACATCTGAGGCCTCCATTGTACGCAAGAGGTGGCAGAGTGCAGGCAGCACCACAGAGCAGGACATATTTGCCACCACCCAGGAGCTCAGTGACATACCTACAAACACACAATACCAACAGAATTAATGACTTCACTTTCCATTCAGATAACACCCATTTAGGGGACAGGCCTAAAAATGTTTGTAAAATACAATAATATATTATACGAATTGGATTTGTCATAAATTTAAAGAGGATAGCGAAATCACCTTACCTGCATGGCTCCAGCAGTGTTTCCACCTTTGCCAGCCTGTCATATTCAGCTGAGGTTAGTATGGTTAACTTGTACTTCTGCTGTGCCACCGTTGCCTTCAGAGGGTCTTTGTTGTGTTGGACCTGCTTTATCATCTCAAGAGTTAAATTCCCGCACGTCGGTACATCCTGGATGAGTGACTCCTCTTCTTGCCCATGAGAGGCTTGCTGAACTTTCATCTCTGCGGTGTTTGCTGGACTGTGTTTGAAATGTCAGACAATTCTCCGACACTTGGCTAAAGCATCGACAAACCCGCTGTCACGGAGTGCCACTGTGATTACCCTCTGTATAATGTGCGCTACACAGGGCATATGCTCGTATGGCAGTATTCTGCATCATATTGCGAGAACTATCTGTTCCTACAGTGGTGATCTTGTCTGTGATCTCCCACTCCTGTGCAACTTCAATAAACTGGCTAGCGCATGCTTCGGCACAATCCCTTTCATCCACCACACCTAAAGCTAACAAGTGCAGTTGCCATTTGTATTTGATTAGGTGTGCCATTACACCAAGGCAGGTAGGTAGGTTGCTTTCTGATGTCCAGTGGTCTCCAGTCAGTGCAAAATATGTAGCTTGTGCCAATTCCTCCGCTTTCTTTGCCTTTTCACTGCCATGCAATTTGTGAATTCTTGCGACAATAGTTCTCCTTAAATGTGGCTTGTATGATGGGTCGCTTGAGGCGATCTAGATAATGCCTTGTAGCCCCTGGTCTTGAACAATGTTGATGGGCCTACAGTTCATCGCGATTCATTTAGAGATTACATTTGTTAATTTAGCTGTTGTTGCTTGACACTTGAGGCTTGCCCTGGATGCACTCTGCTAGCTGTCACGTGGTGTGCAGAAGGACACAAACGCAAGACCCAGACTCGGAGTTATGCAGTACTTTATATTTATTGATAATACATACAGAGAGGAAATGGGAGTGAAGCCAGCGGGACGGGTGGCGAGCGCGGCAGGCAGATGCGGGAACCGGCAGGCAGGGATAGGCAGGCAGACAGGTAGGCAGGGAGATGAGCTGGCTGGAGACGGACGAAATCCATACGGTGGGGAAATAACGGGTAGTATTAAGGACAATGATCCGACGACGAGTGGGTGGAAAGCCGGGGTTCTTATACGGAGATTAATTGTGAATTGATGGTATTGGAGATATTTTCCGGTATATTCTTAAGAATGTCTTGTCAATATACTGTGTGTGTGAATTAAGTATGGAGAGATACGACCAGAGACACACCTGTCACCCATGTCTATATTGAGGTTTCCAAAATGGTTAAGTTGAAGGTCTTTTGTGTCTAAACATACATATATGATGGTAAGATATGCGGGAGGCAGTCCAGGAGCTAGACTGAGCGACTAGAGACAACAGGAGCCAATCAGAACAGATGGACGTAAGCCAATCAGAGCAGGGTTCTATATTGAGTTGTGTACAGGAGAGCACCTGTGCATAGTACTCTGTTGTAGTTACCATAATGGGATTTTGGAATGTGTAGCATGACCATGTGACTATGACATGTGTAGCATGACCATGTGACGATGACCATGTGACGATGTGTATTTAAGTCAGAGTCAAAGAAGGGTGTGTCAGTCTGCTTCTGCAGAGTTGACTCAGGCTTATCTTTATTATTGGCTATGGCAAATAAAGTCTTTAACCTTCAAACTTTGGTCTCCCCGGCATCTCCCTCTTACGAATGTCAGAGTATTGGTAATTTCCACGACAATGGCAGGTGTGAGCGCAGCGCAGGTGCCACTAATGACGCAGGGGCGGCACCGGAGTCCGGAGCCACTCCCATCCCCCCCCCCCCCCCCCAACGGGAGCCTCCAGGTGAGGCAGGGCAGAGGCCGAGCAGGGACCCTCAGGTGGACGACCTGGAGGCAGGGCAGAGGCCGAGCAGGGACCCTCAGGTGGACGACCTGGAGGCAGGGCAGAGGATACCGGTGACGTCGGAGCGGGGACACAGGTGACGTCGGAGCGGGGACACAGGTGACGTCGGAGCGGGGACACTGGTGACGTCGGAGCGGGGACACTGGTGACGTCGGGGCGGGGACACTGGTGACGTCGGAGCGGGTACACTGGTGACGTCGGAGAGGGGACACTGGTGATGTCAGAGCGGGGAACCGGGGCTGGCTGCGACCCAGCAGCAGGAACGGGAGGCTGCTGCAGTCCACCCTGGACCGGTACGGGGAAGGCTGCAACCCAACCCCAACCCACTAGCGTAATCATACAAACATAAAATGTCATGTGGAATCCAGAAGTATTGGACTGGGAGTATTACAAATGTACAAGTAAGTAAGGGCAGCAGTAACAGAAATATGGCATATGGCATATAATAGCAAAAGTATCCATAAGATAAGATAATCAGAACCATATGTATCCAGAGTATTTAAATATAGCATATGTATCCAGAAGTAGTTGAATAATCAAAATGTTATCAATGTTATAAATATAAAATGTTGTAAATATACATATAAAATGATTGCAGCAAAGTCCTTTTGCCACAATGCCACTTCCGTGGCTTTCCTAGGCTTCAGTCCTGATGGAAGGAGTGTACGGAGTTGGATGACGGATAATCCAAAAAGTTTTAATCAACAACAGAGATCGCTGCCGAACCAGGTAGTAATGCAGCCAAAGACTGCAGTTGCCGAGATTCTCTCGATGGTACACCTATAAATGTCACAATGCAGACTGAGCACAAATGCAGGACCACTGGGTAAGAGGCAAAAATCAAGACTTTATTTTCCATGGCAACTTAGGATTTCTTCAAAAAGGTAAACTGAACTTAAACTACTTACAACCGTCTCCTGGCGGTCTGGGAGCACCAGGATGGTCTCGGTAGAAGTCCCTGATGAGGGATCGGTCCACAATGTAATGTTAAGGCACCCAGCACCTTTCTTCTGGGCCATAGCCCTCCCAATCAACAAGGTACTGCATCCCTCGCCCCACCCGGCATGCATCAAGAAGCCGCCGAACAGTGAATATGGGACGTACTGCTTCAAAACTAAAAGGTGCAGGAGGGGTGGCTCCCTTGTCCCTTGGGGACAAGGGAGAGGTCAGAACGGGCTTCAAGAGTGAAACATGAAAAACTGGGTTCATCCTGAGAATTCTTGACAAGGCAAGCTGATAGGCCACTGGGTTTATACGTCTCACAATCTTAAAGGGTCCAGTGAAGTGAGGTATGAACTTCCTGGACTCCACGTGCAGGGGAAGGTGGACAACCACACCTGCTGGCTGGGATGAAAGGGTGGTCTTACAATCGCTTCTGGTTGGCGTGATGTTGGCCCTGTGCAGAGGTGCGTTTAAGGGTGGCTCTAGCTCTTTTCCAGGCTCTCCTAAATCTGGCCACAGCAGCTTCCGCAGAGGGGACACTGACCCCAGGTTACTCTGTAGGAAATAATGGGGGTGCATATCCACATTGTACATCAACGGGGCACATGCCTGTTGAGGTATTGACCAGCTGTTTATGACCAGCTCTGCCCAGACAAGCATTCAACTCCAACCCTTGGGACTGTCCGAAGCGACGCACCGTTCCTGGTTGATCCTCTCCGTCTGACCATTGGACTGCGGTAGAACCATGAGGAGAGACTGACAGAAGTCCCAAAGAGGGACCAGAACGCCTTCCAAAACCTGGACAAAAATGTATTTGCGTGTTTGATTTGCGGGTTGTGGGAACTCCATGGTACCGGACCACTTCCTTCAGGACAAGATCAGCTGTCTCCTTGACCCAGGGGAACTTGGACAGGGGAACAAAATGAGCAGCCTTGAAAAACCTGTCTACTATGACAAAAATGATGGGGACACTCCAGATATAATGTCCATAGAAAGGTGGGACCACAGACGACTGGGGATGGGGAGAGGGTGAAGCAGTCCTGTTGTCACCAGGTTGGGGGACTTCTGTGTGGCACACACTGACCACACCTGGACCTACGCCGTGACATCCTTGCTCATGAGGGGCTGCCAAATTCACTCCAACGTCCATTATGTCCCAGGTGACCGACCATGGGCTCATCATGGCCCCATCTTAACGCCTCAGAACGAACTGCTGCTGGGATGAACAGACGTCCCGGGGGCCCACCACCAGGGTCCGGTTCTGTCTGCTGAGCCTGGAGGATGGACTCCTCCAATGCAACTCGTACTTGTCCGACGACTCGACAAGGGGGAATAATATTCTCTGGTACAGGTGTTGTGGAAACTAACATAACATTTTGAGAATTCGTGGAGAAGGAGAAGTCGAGGAGACGAAAGTGGCGAAATTGCAAAGACCTTTATTACAGCCTGTTACAGTCATAACAAAGGGAGGCCGGTCAATTGAATATCCTCCTGATCTCAACTCCAACAGATCCTTTTATGGTCTTTCTCTTACCCTGCCCATGTGACACTCCCCTCAACACATGCATACGCCTCTATGGTAATACACATGTGGAGCCCCTCCTTCTGCAGGTAACTCCTCGAATTATCTTTGCAGGGTTTGTTTAAATCACTAAACTTAATCCATATTAGTATTTCTTTATACAGCATATAAACTAAAGTATTATTATAAAGAAAGATTAAACAAGCATATCCTAAAATGAAAACAGAAATGATGTATACTAAAATGAATACAGGAAATGATGAATAGACAAACCAAAACCCCACAATACAAACTCTGATATCACATATATAGTTCAAGTTCAAGTATTTTTATTGTAACTTCACAATTTACACGTGAGTATAAACAGTGAGTTAAAAACTTTTTGTGCAAAATGCCCGACAGCCGACAGTAATTATAAAGAATACAAAATAGAGTAAAACTACAAAATAGAAAATAGAACTATAAATAGAATTCTATATAAAATACGTAAATGAAATCTAAAATGAAATGGAATATACAGTAAAATATCCATACACATATAAATCGATGTACTAAAATATACATTGTTATATGCTGTATGCTGACATTCACAGAATGTCACGGGATACCTTCCCAGACAGTCGACACAACACTAGCACCAGCAGTTGGCACCAGGACTAGCACTAACACCAGCACCAGCACTAGCAGTAACACTAGCACCAGGACCAGCACTAGCAGTAACACCAGCACAGCACTAGCACCAACACTTAGCACTAGCATATAACATATTGAAATACAAATAGCAATGATGAATGAACTACAAATATATATGCTGATAAGTAAACAACTTAAAGAACTGGAATAAGACATTAATGATAGTAAATCAGACTGTTAAAACTAACTTAATCAGAAACATAAGAATATTAAACCAACATATATTGAAAATGACCATAGACATTATGATATATATGCTGAATGAACTGGAAATTAAAAGTTAAGACATAAGTAAAGTTAATAACACGACATATGCTAAATAAAACTAGGAATGTGAAAGAATCTGCATCCCCTGCCGTGACCAGTCATTAACATACAAGGTAGGTGTCTCTGTCACCTCATTTGGCTCAATAGCTCTTCTAGAGTCTCCGTCCTGTCTCAGGGGAAATTGGCTTATCAATAGAGTAAATCTCCTTGATGTGACTGAAGGAAGATGTTTGTGAGATCATGGGTGGGGGTCAGTGTCTCCCCGGTGTCAGCCTCTGGAATCTCCTGCTGTGAATATAGTGGCCAAACACAGTCATGTGAAAGAACTGTCTCTTCAGAGCCTCCAAGGCTGCCTGGGCTTCTGCCTGGGCTTCTGGTGACGACTTATTACACCACAGCCTGCACCTTGCCAGGATCCATGGCTATTCCTGCTGGAGAGATCACTAAAGGTGGTGTTAGTGACGTGGAATTGACACTTCTCCAGTTTGAGATACAGTTTATTCTCCCACAGCAGCCTGAGTACCTCCCAAACATGTTCCTCTAGATCCCTAGAGAAGATGAGTACATCATCCAAGTAGACAAATACACATCGGTTGATCAGTTCCCGAAGTATATCGTTCACTAGAGCCTGAAACACTGCTGGACAGTTTGACAAGCCAAATGGCATCAATCTGTATTCATAATGCCCACTAGGGGTGCTAAAGGCTGTCTTCCACTCGTCCCCCTGTCTCATGCAAACTAAATGGTAAGCATGATGCAAATTAAGGTTTGTGAAAACTTTAAGCAGATCAAACACAATGGAGATCAAGGGGAGTGGGTCCTGTAGTCAATACAGGGGTGCAACCCACCATCCTTCTTCGGAACAAAGAAAAAACCTGCAGAAATGGGGGATGTGGATGGCCAGAGGACCGTGCTTTTAAAATAAAATATAAAGTAATACAGTATTGAATGTCTGTATGTTCATATCGTATCATATCATATGTTCTTATCGTTTTTATTGTTTCTTATTGTCACTTATCCCGAATGATCGACAATCAATTACCAGATTCAATTACCAGATTATGAGCTGTAAACCCTTTGTCCTCCCACTGGTCTGCTGTTTACCAACACACCACTGAAAAAAGAAGAAGACAGGCAAACGTACAGATATTCTATGGTGATCCCGCCGCTCCCAAGGATTTTGCTTGCAAATGTTCAATCCCTGGACAATAAAATTGACAAATTACACAAACGGATTAACTTCCAGTGGGATACTGCGAACTGCTGCGTGTTGGCATTTACGGAGACATGGCTAGATCCTACGGTACTCGACTTGGCCATTGTCCCAGCTGCTTTCTCCATCTACCGGCATGGTCAGCATGGTCCTCTGCCTATAGCTCTGGGGACCCGGAGGCCTTGAGGAGGTCCAGATATGATCTTCAGAGGGCCATCAGAGATACCAAAACAGCCTACAGGGACAAGTTGGAGTCTAACTACCATAGCTCTGATCCCAAATAAACCTTCCATCACCTGCCTGAATGACTACCGCCCTGTAGCACCCCACCTCATGAAGTGTTTCCAGTGGCTAGTTAGAACCCACATCTGCTCCACTGTTCCTGACACCTTGGACCCGCTTCAATTTGCATACCGTCCCAACCACTCTATGGACAATGCCATCACCCTGTCAGTTCACACCGCCCTCTCCCTCCTGGATAAGGGAAACACATATGTGAGGTTGCTACTCATTGATCACAGGTCAGCATTCAATGTCCGCTAAGCTCGTCCTCAAGCTCAGGAGCCTGGGGTTAAACACCTCCCTTTGCAACTGGATCCTGGACTTCCTGACGGGCAGACCCCAGGTGGTGAGAATGGGCAGTCTCACCTCCTCTGTACTGACACTGAGCCGCAGGGCTGCGTTCTCAGGCCACTCCTGTATGCCTTGCTCGCATGACTGTGTCGCCACTCACGGCACCAACACCATCCTTAAGTTTGTGGACGACACCACAATCCTGGGTCTCATCACCAACAATGACCAAGTCCCTGACCGCCTACAGAGAGGAGGTCAGGGACTTGGCAACATGGTGCCAGGGCAACAACCTCTCTCTCAATGTCTGCAAGACTAAGGAGATGATTGTGGACTACAGGAAGCGGCAGTGGGGGGGGGGGGGGGTCATGGCCCTATACACATCAACGGAGCTGAAGTGGAGAAAGTATCATGTTTCCTCTGTGTATTCATCAAAGATTACCTTATCTGGTCTAGGCAAGCAGACTCGGCTGTTAAACCTGCCCAAAAGCACCTTTACTTTCTTAGGAGACACGAGATTTGGCATGTCTGCGAAAACTCTCACTAACTTTTACAGGTGCACCATTGAGAGCATCCTCTCTGGTTGCATTACTGCCTGGTTCGGCAGCTGCTCCACTGCTGACCTTAAGACCCTCCAGAGGGTAGTGAGGACAGCAGTGCGCATCATCGGCTGCCATCTCCCCACCTAGAAGAGTAAAGCCATCCAGGCCATGGACTGTTGTTGCTGCCGTCTGGTAAACGTTACCGGAGCATTTAGACACGGACTACCAGACTCAAAAACAGCTTTTCCCCCCAGGCCATCAGGCTTCTCAACCAGCAACACCAATATCATTGATCATATTGATTACTTTACAATTACAGTATAATATTTATAATATTTTGAATATCGGCATTGTTCCTCCTGAAGCTGAGATTCGACAATCGGCCAGAGCCTCCTTTCCAGCACCCTGGAATAAACTTTCCCGGGGAGGCTGAGCAGTGTGACACCCCGATAATTGGAGCACACCCCTCGGTGTCCTTTTTTGAAAATGGGGACCACCACGGTCTGCCATTCCACAGGTACTGTCCCCAACCTCCACGCTACATTGACAAGGCGTGTCAGCCACGACAGCCCGACAATGTCCAGAGCCTTCAGCATCTCAGGGCGAATCTCATCCACACCTGGCGCCTTGCCACTGAAGAGCTTTTTGACTACATCAGTGACCTCTGCCAAGGATATGGGTGAGGCTTCCCCCGAGTCTTCAGACTCTGCCTCTTCCACAGAGGACGTAATGGTCGGGTTCAGGAGTTCCTCAAAGTGTTCTTTCCACCGCCCGACAATATCCTCAGTCTGGGTCAGCAGTTCTCCTCCCCGACTGAGCACAGCCTGAGCAAAGCCCTGCTTTCCCTTCCTGAGTCGCCGGACAGTTTGCCAGAACTTCCTTGAGGCCAACCGAAAGTCCTTCTCCATGGCCTCCCCGAACTCCTCACGCTTCAGGACGAACAATGTGGATTCCGTCCTGGCCGTGGAACAGTGGACCAGCTCTTTACCCTCGCAGGGTTGTTGGGGGGAGCATGGGTGTTTGCCCATCCAGTCTACATGTGCTTTGTGGACTTGGAGAAGGCTTATGACCATGTCCCCCGGGGAATCCTTTGGGGGGTACTACGGGAGTATGGGGTACCAGGGCCGTTGGTACGTGCCATTAGGCCCTTGTACAAACAAAGTTCTAGTTGCGTCCGTATTCTCGGCACAAAGTCAAGCACGTTCTCAGTGGGTGTTGGACTCTGCCAAGGTTGTCCCATGTCACCGATTCTGTTTGTGATCTTCATGGACAGAATCTCAAGGCGCAGCCGAGGTGAGGAGATTGTCCGGTTTGGGGACCTCAGAATTGCATCTCTGCTCTTTGCAGATGATGTGGTTCTGTTGGCTACATTAGACCGTGACCTCCAGCATGCACTGGGGTGGTTTGCAGCCGAGTGTGAAGCAGTCGGGATGAGAGTCAGCACCTCCAAGTCTGAGGCCATGGTTCTCTGCCGGAAAACGGTAGAATGTTCCCTCCGGGTTGGGAATGAGTTGCTGCCTCAAGCGAAGGAGTTCAAGTATCTCGGGGTCTTGTTCACGAGTGAGGGCAAAATGGAGCGGGAGATGGACAGACGGATTGGTGCAGCGTCTGCAGTAATGCGGGCGCTGTACCGGTCCGTTGTGTTGAAGAGGGAGCTGAGTCGGAAGGCAAAGCTCTTGATTTACAGGTCCATCTACGTTCCAACCCTCACCTATGGTCACGAGCTTTGGGTAGTGACCGAAAGAATGAGATTGCGGATACAATCGGCCAAAATGAGTTTCCTTATATTTATTATGTACCATTATTGTACCATTCTCTATATATATATATACTGTATATATATTTTATTTTTCAATAAATTTGTTTTTGTTATTTTTGGCCTATTTCCTACGTACTGTCGCCTGCCATGTCACAAGAGTTTCACTGTTCAGAATGACCTGAAAGTGTAATTTGGGGTTTTTCAAAAAATTTGTCTTATTGAAACTGTAAACTGAACATATCATATTTAATTTTCAATGAATTAGCAACTTTTCATTATTTATCTTCAATTTGGCTTGTTGACATTTGTATTGTATTTTGTCTTCTATTATGTCTATTGCATTGCTAGAAGGGGGAGCCCTCATTTCTTTCCTACTGTGTTCCTAACTTCACTCGTGAACAAAGGTCCAAATGTGTTATTGTTCTACTCAGGAATAATTAAATACTGCAGTTTCCCACATAAGATAAGATAAGATAGAACTTTATTAATCCCAAAGGAAATTCTTGAATACATACTGTACTTACCAAGAGAGTTATTAGAGAAGAAGAGACTGTGCTCAAGTCTGTGGGCATAGTCTGGGGAATAATCTAAAGGAATTGGTCAGAGAACTGGTACAAAACCCATCAAGAGATACATACTAAGACATTGTCCAGAGAGGTATACGGACACTTTCGGAGCTCCCTCTCTGTCTCTGTCCCCACCAAAGACTTAATCAAATCCGCCTTTAATGTACTCTCGTCCTACGTGTGCATTGTGTGGTGCAACTGCTGTGATCATATTCAATTGGAATAGCCCTTTCTGGATAGTCTCTTACGCCAAAGGGTCCTTAGCAAAAGCTTCCACCTTGATCCCACTGTGTGACAAACTTGAGAATACCTAATATGTACACCATGTTACATAATTTTAAGATTTTCATGTGTGTGTGTGTGTGTGTGTGTGTGTGGCTATGATCTAAAAGGTTCAGCAGCCAAGTTTATAAAAGTGAAACTTAAACATTGTTTAAGCTGCATAGACACAATAGAATCCACTAGAATTAAGGTTTTGTAGAGGCATGTAGTTTTCAGTTGAATTAGGTTATATACGTAGTAGAAATGCGTTAATAGAAATTCTAAATTCCATATTTCAATGCCATGGTATAATAGTATACAGATTGCATTAGATTGCACACATACTAAGTATTACTGTGTCCAAAGAAAAACTAAAAGTTCAAGTGTGTTTTCTGAAGAACCTTTTAAGCCATGCAAGCCTCTATGAAAGAACCAACCACTTTTCTTCCTCTTGAGAAAGTTCGAACATCTACATGCTTACACTAGCAAAGAATGATGGTACACTTTGTTGATATAGTTTGTCACTTAGGCTCATGCACATGAGTGGGGGTTGGCTGACTTCGGTCCTGCTTATTTTTCACTGTCTACACAAGTATAATCCAAGCCATGTATTTTAAAACATGCATCACATTTTGACACATGCCTCCGGCAAACACTGCTTTTTGCTACTGGAATCGTGGCTGAAATTTTTCACAACATAAAAAAAAGTCTCCAAGGATCTCGTGATTCATTAAGTCTCACCATTGTTTCCTGACAGTAAATAGAGAATGATCTCAAATGTATCTCTGATGTTCGGTCATTTGAGATGGATTTGTTTCGTCTGCCTCCCCTTGTACATCCAAATATGTCTCTCTTCCAAATCACTCCATCTGTTTAGTCCTCTCTTAGCTGCTAAGACCTTTTTCTCTTTCCTGCTTTTATCTTTATTACTCTGGGAGAGGCCTTGAAGTGTATAGCTGTAAAACAATGAGTGTAATCTTACTTTGATACAGGTGAACAGTATCTTAGTATATATGTATTGATATGTTATGTGTTTAATACATGCCATTTCTCTGACTTATTCCTTTAGATTCTACCCCAGACTGTGACCACAGGTGGCCATGAGTTTCAACTCCACTGTTGAGCACAGTCTCTTCTTCTCTAACAGCTCTCTTGGTAAGTATGTGGGAAACTGCAGGATTTAATTATTGCTGAGAAGAACAATGACACATTTGGGTCAAAGAATACAAGTCTTTTCCTAGATACTTTTCCTTAACCCCGTCATGAGGTCAAGGAAAGATGAGAAGAATAATTCATGACGACTTAAGAAAAGTGGTGAAACTACAATGATCTGAAGATGGACTACTAAAAGCGCATCTTAGATTAGAAATATATTCATTAATTGAAATAAAAAAGCAATATAGTATAGTATAAGCAACAAAGTACAGTATAATCACAAAAGGGACTATAGGCCTGCTATACTATACAAAAGGGAAACAAAATGCTTGTTACTTTGAGTACGTTTACATGCACACTGATATTCCACTATTAGTCCGAATATGACAATATTCCGAATTTGATATGGCTTGTGTAAACAGCATATTTCGTTTGGATATTCCCAATTAGTCCTTATTCCAAAAGTAGGATTTTCCGATTAAGACATGTGGGATATGTTGATTGGAATATGCACGGCTGCATGTAAATGGAGCCGTGCATATTAGTGGAATATAAATTTTCACGAGACATGTACACAGGGGTGTCAAACTCAAACTCAAAGCAGATGTATAGGAAAGATAATTACAAGCAGACATTCAAGTGTACAACAGTTGTACAATTTAGGGACTGGGAACATCATTCAGACTGGGAAATATATTCCCAGTCAGGCCACCCCAGTCCCAGGGGAATTATGAAATGATGACGTAATGTTCAAAATATTTGTAATTGTTACAAATAAATATTGAGTAGAAGCAGAATACTTAACAACTGCATTAAACATGTATTCACACACACACGTGCCCGCACACACACACACACACACACACACACACACACACACACACACACACACACACACACACACACACACACACACACACACACACACACACACACACACACACACACACACACACACACTCTTCTCGTCCACTCTAAGGCTTACGGTAAAAGATCCTTCCCACACTGCTGTTATCTATTTGTTTGACCGGGCAACTCTATCTGCACCAGATTTGTGTCTGAATCTGGTGCAGATATGATTCAGACACGGAGGGATGGACATTAT
Organism: Coryphaenoides rupestris; assembly: GCA_002895965.2. Taxonomy (NCBI): domain Eukaryota; kingdom Metazoa; phylum Chordata; class Actinopteri; order Gadiformes; family Macrouridae; genus Coryphaenoides; species Coryphaenoides rupestris. The sequence continues at coordinate 820,420 of PIJE02000021.1, forward strand.
AGTTTAGATACCGGTATGTGCCAACTTGTTGGAAACAAGCCATGTAAGCTGTGCTCTCTCTCTGTTTCTCTCTCTCTCTCACGCGCGGACATGACATACGAGTGTTGTGTGAAGTATTCTGCTGCTTGAATGACACACAGAGGATCTAAAACTTGTTTTTGTGTTTCTTTGTTTGTTTTTTTGTTTTTTACAAAAACTGATATTATTTTCACTATTCATAAAACATACAGGGCTCTACGACGCCCTGGCCAAACGACGTCGAGCAAAAACCGGATTATTGTGTGAATGTAGGAGGAAAAGGAAAGCATTGAAGCACCTTTCCTCAGCATGAAGAGAAGTCAAACAGACCTTATCAAGGCTGCCACTTAGATACTTCCAGGTCTTTCACTCAGTTAAGTAAATAACACAATTTTAATGCAGCTTTGGACTCTTCAAAACAACCCTTTGTTCACTAGTGAAGGGAAGAAGTGAGCCCCCCCCCCCCCCCCCCCCTTTCTGGAAATGGCTAGGAATGCAAAAGACAAGACATAATAAGATGAGATAAATGCTCCACCCTCTACTCTGGCATCATCACTCCGGTTCCCCTAACCCCAAGGTCCTCCTTTACATTTACATTTAGGGCATTTGGCAGACGCTTTTATCCAAAGCGACTCACAAAAAGTACATTTGTTGAAGGAGACAGCAATATGTCGCTGTGGTACCTAAAGATAGGAATAGAGCTGTTTTTCGAGCATTCATATTTACGAGACAAATAGAACGAGTTTCATAATTCCTAAGTTGCCTGCATAAGTAGCTGGGCAGGCGTGCAATTCTAAGCATGCTACCAACATCTTAGAATGAACAACAATGCTAAGTGCCATGAATAAATGCCAAGACGTACAAACACGCAGGTTAGTGCTAGGATTATCAAAGGAGGTGTGGGGGGGGGGGGGTTATGCAGAGTCCAGGTGAACTCTGAACAGGTGGGTCTTGAGTCTCTTTCGGAAGCTGGCGAGCGACTCGGCTGTCCTGACATGAGCCGGGAGCTCATTCCACCACTGCGGAGCCAGAACCGTGAAGAATTGAGACTTGGAAGAGCAATGTTTGGCTGTTTGATGGTGGTACTGAAGGTCAGTACCAGTGTCTTGAATCGAATGCGACCGATTACCAGGATGAGTGGAGGTCGCGGAAGAGGGGGGTTACATGGGATAATTTTGGTAAGTTGAATATGAGGCGTGCTGCTGTGTTCTGGATGCGTTGTAAGGGCTTGATTGCTGAGGCGGGGAGTCCAGCCAGGAGAGATTTGCAGTAGTCGAGACAAGTGATGACTGTCCTCAGTGGTGACAAGTAGGTCCATCTGAGGGTCCATCTGAGGGCAGTCAGAAAAGCTCAATCTTGTCTAGGTTAAGCTTCAGGTGGTTGGCAGTAGTCCATTTGCTGATGTCAGCCAGGCATTTAGAGATGCGTGTTGCGATTTGGGTGTCAGAGAGGGGAAGGAGAGGAACAGTTGGGTGTCATCTGTGTCACAGTTATAGGAGAAGTAGTGGGATGTAATGACAAACCCTAGAGACCTAGTGTATAAGGAGAACAGAAGGGGTCCTAGTTCTGAGCCTTGGGGGACTCCGGTGTCAAGGGTGCAGGGTCTGGACAGGGAGCCATTCCATGTGACCTGATAGGTGCGATCTGTCCGGGAGGAAGTGAACCAGGATAACGCAGTTCCAGCAATGCCAAGCTCTGCCAGGGTGGAGAGAAGAATCTGGTGGTTCACTGTGTCAAAAGCGGCAGACAAGTCAAGAAGGATGAGCACAGATGAGAGGGAAGAGCTTCTGTCGTCGTGAAGGGACTCAGTCTATGGGTGAAGGTGCTCTGGTATGACTCCAGTGTGGCGTGCAGGGGATGGGAGGCGTTGTCCATTATACTGAGTAGTTTACTCAGCATCCTCCTCTCCGAGACCTCCACCAAAGACTCCAATTCCACTCCCAGGACAGAACCCGCTTTCCTGATGAGCTTATTGAGTCTGTTAGCATCGGCTTCCTGCACCATGCTGCCCCAGCACACAACAGTGTAGAAGATTACGCTGGACACCACAGAGTGATAGAACATCTGCAGCATGGTTTTGCAGACGTTGAAAGATCTGAGTCTCCGTAGGAAATACAGGCGACTCTGACCTCTCTTATACAGGGCCTCTGTGTTTTTAGTCCAGTCCATTTTATTATCTATGTGAATACCCAGGTCCTTATATTCCTCGACAATGTCCACCTCGGTCCCCCTGATGCTGACCAGTTTCAGGTGAGTCCTTAGTCTTAAAGATGTTCAGTTGCAGGTGATTTAGTCCACACCACTCCACGAAACTGTCCACCACACTCCTGTACTCAGATTCCTGCCCCTTTCTGATACAGGCCACAATGGCAGAGTCATCCGAAAACCTCTGCAGGTGGCAGGACTGTGAGCTGTATCTGAAGTCTGAGGTGTAGAATGTGAACAGGAAGGGGGACAGGACTGTCCCCTGAGGTGCTCCAGTGTTGCTAACTATAGTGTCTGAAATGTTGCTCTGCAGCCTCACATGCTGTGGCCGACCTGTGAGGTAGTTAGTAATCCAGGCCACTAGTGGAGCGTCCACCTGCATGTCCAGTAGCTTATTCCCAAGTAGGGCAGGCTTTATGGTGTTGAAATCGTTTGAGAAGTCGAAGAATGTGACTCTCACAACGCTGCCTGCCTCCTCCAGGTGAGAATAAGCCCTGTGCAGCAGGTAGATGATGGTGTCTTCCACTCCAATGCAGGGCTGGTAGACGAACTGCAGAGGGTCCAGTGATGGTTCGACTAGTGCACGGATGTGCTTCAGGACTAGCCTCTCCAATGACTTCATCACGTGTGAGGTCAAGGCCACAGGTCTGTAGTCACTGTGGCTGCTTGCATGTCTTTTCTTGGGGACAAGAACCAGGCATGATGTTTTCCACAGGACAGGGATGATCGTCATGCTCAGGCTCAGGCACAGACGCCGCACAGCTGAGTCGCACACACCTTGAACACTCTGGGGCTGAGGCCGTCAGGCCCCGCGGCCTTGCCTGGGCATAGTCTGCCGAGTTCACTTCTCACATCCTCCGCCATGATGGTGATTGGCCCTGGAGAGAGGAGAGGGAGGAGAGGAGAGGGGGGAGAGGAGAGGGGGGAGAGCAAGCGGGGAGAGGGGAGGGGGGAGAGATGGGGGGGAGGGAGAGGGGAGGGAGAAGGAAGAGGGGAGAGGGGAGAGCGTCACAGGAGGAGGTGGGGGGAGGGTGGAGAGGAGCTACATCGTCAAACCTGTTGAAGAACAGGTTTAACTCATTGGCCTCATCCAGGTTTCCCTCCCTCCCCTGGATGGTCTTAGCTCCATGGCAAGTGATGGTTCTCATGCCACTCCACACCTCCCTGAGGTTCTTCTGTTGGAGCTTCCTCTCAAGCTTTCTTCTGTAGCTCTCCTTGCCCTCTGTGATCTTTTCCCTCAGTTCTCTCTGCACCTTCTTCATCTCCTCCTTGTCTCCACTCCTGAAGGCCACTTTCTTCCCGTTCAGTGATGCCTTGATGTCTTTAGTCACCCAGGGTTTGTTGTTGGGGAAGCAGTGCACAGTCTTGGTCGGAATCACACAGTCCGTGCAGAAATGTACATAGTCCGTTATGCAGCCTGTGAGTCCGTCTATGTCCTGCCCTTGTCCATCACAGAGATCATCCCAATCTGTCAGCTCAAAACAGCCCTGGAGAGTCTCCTCTGCATCGCGCATTGAGACCAACTCCGAACAGTTCTGGTGACCACTGGTTGCCTCTGAACCGCGGGTTTATAAAGGGGCCTCAGGTAGACCAGGTTGTGATCTGATCTGCCCAGAGGGGGGAGAGCTGTGGAGCTGTATGCCTCCTTAACATTGGCATACAGCAGGTGTGAAAATGGCGCCGTACGTGATGGCTGCTGTGTTGCGAGCTCTCGTATGCCGACGAGGTTTTTTGTTATTTATTCTTTTAATTGTGACTATCTTTGCACAAGAAGTTAGCAGCAAGTTCACTTACGACAGTTGTACACTTCTGGAGATTAGAACGACAGTCGCTCACCGCCTACCGGAGTTTTTCAAGTCTTTCGACTCGGACGTCCCGCCCGGAGTCGCGGCTGGATTATCTCCGTCCATTTTAGGCGCGATCACACGCAAGCGTCGCCGACGGAGAGGGAAGCGAGCCGGCGTGCTGGTCAGGCTGAGACGTCGTGCCAATCGTCCTCCACTACCCACCATTCTGCTGGCTAATGTACAGTCTCTGGACAATAAGTTATGTGAGCTACAAGCTCGTATCCAATTCCACCGGGAAACAAAGGAGAACTGCATCATCTGCCTGACGGAGACATGGATGTCGGAGGGGGTTGCCGACTCAGCCATCGAGCCGACAGGATTTTCCGTCCACCGCGCGGACAGAACAAAGGCTCTCTCCGGTAAAGATCGTGGAGGGGGGGTATGTCTCATGATAAATAGATCTTGGTGCAACCAGAGTCATGTGCAGACCCTCAAGTCTTTCTGTTCCCCGGACCTGGAGTACCTGATGCTTATGTGCCGACCATTCTGGCTACCGCGGGAGTTTACAGCAGTAACCGTGACTGCTGTGTACATTCCCCCTCAAGCCAACACGGACATAGCGCTGAAGGAACTTTATGGGGCTATCAGCGAACAGGAGTCGGCTCACCCGGAGGCTGCTTTCATTGTGGCGGGGGACTTCAATAAGGCGAATTTGAAGAAAGTTCTCCCGAAGTTCTACCAACACATCACAAGCAACACACGGGGTGAACGAATCCTGGATCACTGCTACACCCCCTTCCGGGACGGCTACAAGTCCCTCCTCCGCCCACCGTTCGGCAAATCAGATCACCGCTCGATCCAACTACTCCCCGCCTACAGGCAGAGACTGAAGCAGCAACCAATCGCTGTGAAGGAGGTCCAATGCTGGTCGGACCAATCGGAGTCTATGCTGCAGGATTGCTTCGGTGACGCGGATTGGTGTATGTTCCGGGTTGCGTCGGACAATAACATCAGTGAGTACGCGTCCTCAGTCACCGGGTTCATCAAGAAATGCATAGATGACGTTGTTCCTACTAAGTCGGTTCGGATTTATCCCAACCAGAAACCGTGGATTAATGGCGATGTTCGCGCCGCACTCCGCACGCGTAACGCTGCCTTTGACTCCGGGAATATGGTGGAATATACGAGAGCCCGCTACGACCTCCGCAAGACCATCGGCTCTGCCAAGCGGGAGTATAAGAACAGGGTGGAGGACAAATTCAAGAGCCACGACGTGAGGGGTGTGTGGAAGGGGCTACAGACAATCACGGACTTCAGAGGGAGAACCAGCGGTGTAGAGAACTCCTCTACCTCCCTCCCATGCGAGCTAAACACCTTCTTCGCCCGGTTCGACGTGAACGGCAGCCCGCCGAAGTCAGCGCTGCCTGAGGAGGCCAGCCTGCTGAACATCTCAGAGGCTGACGTGCGCAGAGCCTTCAAGCGAGTGGACATCCGGAAGGCGGCGGGCCCAGACCACATCCCGGGGCGCGTCCTCAGAGCATGCGCAGACCAGCTGGCAGGAGTCTTCGCAGACATCTTCAACCTGTCCCTGTCCCAGGCTGTTGTTCCCGAGGTCTTCAAGATGTCCATCATTGTGCCTGTCCCTAAACACCCCAAGGTAACCTGCCCGAATGACTGGAGACCTGTAGCCCTCACCTCGATAGCCAGCAAATGCTTCGAGAGGCTGGTCAAGGACTTCATTTGTTCCATGTTGCCTGCCACGCTGGACCCATGGCAATTTGCTTACCGTCAAAACAGATCCACCGACGACGCCATTGCCATGGCACTTCACACTGCCCTCTCTCACCTGGAGGGGAAGAACTGTTGTGTGAGAATGCTGTTTGTGGACTTCAACTCAGCGTTCAACACGATAGTTCCTGCCAAGCTCGACACCAAGCTCAGGAGTCTAGGCCTGCACCCGACCATGTGCAGCTGGATACTGGACTTCCTGTCGGGCCGCCGCCAGGTGGTGAGGATGGGCAGCACCACCTCAGAGCCGCTGACCCTCAACACTGGAGCCCCTCAGGGATGCGTGTTGAGCCCTCTCCTCTACTCCCTGTACACCCACGACTGCATGGCTATGCACAGCTCCAACATCTTCATCAAGTTTGCTGACGACACGACAGTGTTGGGTCTGATCGCCGACGACGACGAGACAGCCTACAGGGAGGAGGTTGGATCACTTGCACAGTGGTGCCAAGAAAACACCTCGCCCTCAACGTCAAAAAGACCAAGGAGCTGATCGTGGACTACAGGAAGCGGAGAGGAGAGCACGCCCCCATCTCCATCGACGGAGCTGCAGTGGAGAGGGTCAGCAGCTTCAAGTTCCTCGGCGTGCACATCTCCGAGGACCTCACATGGACCACGCACACCACACACGTGGTGAAAAAGGCCCAACAACGCCTGTATTTCCTCAGGCGACTGAGGAAATTCAACATGTGCCCCCGCATCCTCAGAACATTCTACTCCTGTACCATCGAGAGTGTTCTCACAGGATGCATCACCGTCTGGTACGGGAACTGCACCGCACTGGAGCGTAAAACACTACAGAGGGTGGTGCGGACGGCCCAGTACATCGTTGGAGGTGAGCCAAGGCCAAACGGATTATTAAAGACAATAACCACCCCAGCCACGAACTGTACACACTCCTACCGTCAGGCAGGCGATACCGCAGTATCAAATGCCACACAAGCAGATTCAGAGACAGCTTCCACAGTCAGGCCATCAGGCTGCTGAACAAGTTCGGCATCAATGTCTAAATGCTAGTGCTAAGTGTTGGTGCTAGTGCTGTGCTGGTGTTACTGCTAGTGCTGGTCCTGGTGCTAGTGTTACTGCTAGTGCTGGTGCTGGTGTTAGTGCTAGTCCTGGTGCCAACTGCTGGTGCTAGTGTTGTGTCGACTGTCTGGGAAGGTATCCCGTGACATTCTGTGAATGTCAGCATACAGCATATAACAATGTATATTTTAGTACATCGATTTATATGTGTATGGATATTTTACTGTATATTCCATTTCATTTTAGATTTCATTGCGTATTTTATATAGAATTCTATTTATAGTTCTATTTTCTATTTTGTATTTTTACTCTATTTTGTATTCTTTATAATTACTGTCGGCTGTCGGGCGTTTTGCACAAAAAGTTTTTAACTCACTGTTTATACTCACGTGTAAATTGTGAAGTTACAATAAAAATACTTGAACTTGAACTTGAACTCCAGTGTTTTATTTCCCCTGGTTTTGCAGTCCACAAACTGTTTGAATGTGGGCAGGTTTGATGTCAGAGTGACATGGTTAAAATCACCCGATATTGATATGAACGGAGTGGAGTTGATGACGTCAGCAGCCCGCGACGCATTAGCCGCGGGAGGAAAGTAGACGACAATAACAATGGCCTGGGTAAACTCTCTCTGCAGGTAATATGGACGGAGACTCACTGCCAGCAGTTCGATGTCCGGGCTGCACACACATTCCTTCACTGTAATGTGTCCAGGGTTGCACCGTCTGTTGTTCACGTAAACAGCGACTCCCCCTCCTTTCTTCTTGCCGCTTTCGCTGCAACTCCTGTCCGCCCACACCAACTGAAAGCCGGCTAAGTCCACTACAGTGTCCGGAACATTGTCATGCAGCCATGTCTCCGTGAAACACATAACAGAGCCCTCCCGAAACACACTCTCACTCCTTGTGAATTATTTTAACTCGTACATCTTGTTCACCAGAGATTGTACGTTCCCCATGACGATGGACAGGAGATACGGTCGATATCTTCTCTTCTTTAGCCGTCTTCTCCTCCCGGCCCTGCAGCCCTGGTATCTCCTCCTTAGCTCCCTGGGGATGTCGGGTCTCCCGCCAGTCCCACCACACAGTTGGAGGTTCAGCAGCTGATCTCTAGTGTACACAATGGAGCCCCGCGGCGTCGGGCACAGTAAATGTACTACAAAAATAGCAACTAAAAACAGAGGAAGAACTCGCTGAGCCATCTTGTTCGGCTGTACAAATAACTTATCTTACGAATTAAATAACAAGAATTCTAAAATAAGTAGATGAAGAAAGAAAAAAGTAAAAGAAGTACAAGATTACTAGGAGTAACTCTGGCAGGCAGCTGCCAGAGTTGGTGCAGGACCTTGTGGCGCAGGATCTTGTGAAGACAAGGTCATGTTGGTTCCCGACTCTGTGGGTGGAGAGGAGAGGGAGTGCCAAACCGAATATGGCAAAAAAAGTTTATGAATTCAGGTGATTGTAACTTCTCTGGCTGGATGTTGAAGTCACCCAGAAAGACAAGTGGGGTGCCATCTTCAGGAAAACAGCTGAGGAGGGCATCCATCTCGTCGAAGAAGAAGAAGTCACCAAGAGGACCTGGTGGTCGGTAGATCATGGCAATGTTGAGCTTGCTTGGAAGGGAACACCTGACAGATCTGGTCAGGTGTTCCAGGTGAAGGGCCTGGTATGACCACTTTGGTGAGTCCTGTTCCCCCACCTCGCCCAGAGGGTCGGGTGGTGTGTGTGAAGGAGTAGGTCGTGGAGAGGGCGGCTGGTGTGGCAGTATTTTCCGGGGTGATCCAGGTCTCTGTCAGAGCCAGGAAGTGGAGAGACTGGAGGTCCCCCTCTCACATTGAGGCCTGTGTAGGTTGAGATCGTAGGGTAGAGGAGATTGGAAGGGTTGCAGCATCGAGTGGAGGGTCTTCGGTGACACCTGCTGTGGTAGGATGTCCAGACTGTAATGGATTGTAGGCACATGGCTAGCACAGGAGGAGGGAAGGTGTAGGTGAAGGACTCCCTGGACAGACTCCCATCTTTGTTCTGGATCTTTGTTCGTGGGGCCTGACGCTACAGCTGGCGCTACAGCTGACGCTAAGATACTAGCTCTGTATTAATAGTTAAGTGCACAAGGGGGGCTCATGCAGGGTTAAGCTCCTCCTTGTCATTACCTCAATTGACTACAGCTGATCCCTGTCAAGTCTGCAACAACAACAACAACTCTGCAATAAGTGAGTTCTATATCTCTGCCAACACTGCTACAACAATACTACGACAAGCTTACTTTTAAAGAAAGTATCGACACTACCACAACAAACCAACACTGTTGTACAGGTTACTTCACGATAAATACTTCTACCAACACTGCTACAACATTGGCTTCAAGTATCCTCTAACAGTAAAACCAACACTGCAATAGCTTACTTTAAAAGAAATAGTTCTACCAGCACTGTTACAAGATTAGTTTCAAGTAAAACCAATACTTCAATAGGTTAGTTTACAAGATTACCGTATTTTTCGGACTATAAGGCGCACCGGATTATAAGGCGCAATATCAATGAACGGGTCTATTTTCATACATAAGGCGCACCGGATTATAAGGCGCATTAAGCAAAACAAAACAGTCAGATAAGTCAAACTTTATTCAACTCATTCACAATAACTCAACATTGTTCAGTTGTAACACATAAAATACAAAACAATACACTCACTTTTTCAGTTCATTCCTCTTCCACAAATCCATCAAATTCTTCATCTTCAGTGTCTGAGTTTAACAGTTGGGCGATTTCAGCATCAAGCATGCCCGGATCCCTCTCGTCATTATCCGAGTCAGTCTCGTTGCTGTTACTGAGATGTTCAGTGATGATTCCAGCCTTCGTGAAAGCTCGGACGACACTTGAGACTGATACTTTAGCCCAGGCATCCACGATCCATTGGCAGATAGTGGCGTAACTCGCCCGGCGTTGCCTCCCTGTCTTGGTGAATGTGTGTTCACCTTCTGTCATCCAATGCTCCCACGCAGCTCGCAATTTAACTTTGAACGACCTGTTGACACCAATATCTAGCGGTTGGAGTTCTTTGGTTAATCCACCTGGAATGACGGCAAGCTCCGAATTAGTTTGCTTCACTTGGGTTTTGACAGTATCGGTGAGATGGGTGCGCATGGAGTCGCAGATCAATAGGGACGGAGATTTTTGGAAAAAGCCATCCTGTCTCTTGACGTAAACTTCTCTCAGCCACACCATAATATTACCGGTATGTTGAAGCACAGTACGTATTACTCCGCAAGGCTAGTATTACTCCGCGGTAGCCGTAATGCTCCGACAATCCATCAAGCGGTGCGCCTTCGTAGCTTACCAAAGTCATACTAAAACATTTTGACAGATTTTTGAGCGCCGTGTACCACATAAAATCGGTTCGAGGTCAGTAAGCACAACCAGAATTAATACATAAGGCGCACCGGATTATAAGGCGCACTGTCGATTTTTGAGAAAATTACAGGATTTTAAGTGCGCCTTATAGTCCGAAAAATACGGTAGTTTAAGTACAACAAACACTGCAATCGGTAGTTTAAGATAAATAGCTCTACCAGCCCTGCTACAGGATTAGCTTTTAATAAAAATGGCTCTACCAACTTATCAACAAGAATAGCTCAGAAATCTGAATACTATGCAGCCTTCTTCTAGAACAAATTGTAACCAAACTTCTCAAACCTATGAACAATATCTCCCGCTCCTTCACAGTTGATAAATGTAACTCCTTCCTGTCATTCTACAAAGCAAAAATTGAGACCATCTACAACCAACTTGCCACCTCCAGCCCAGCCCACCCCAACCCTGAATCTGTCACTCCTCCTCTAACCAACCGGTCACTCTCCCAAATCTCCCTGATCTCCCCTTCTGAACTCAACAAACAGATGTAACAGATGTCATCATGCGTTGGGTCATTTAGACACCATAGACGAAGATTCCCAGTTGAGTTGGTTTATTCTGATAACATAACAAACATAATCATTGCCCTGATCTGGAACATGCTTAGGCAATGGTGATCAAGTTGAACTGGGCCGAACTGATCGTGTGTCATTCCCTTATAGGCCACTACACAACACATTTAAAGTGTCAGAACACTCCCCAAAATGTAATGCCCTGCTCTTGACATGGTACGTCTACGTAGCAAGGTTTGTTTGCCACAATGCCACTTCCGTGGCTTGATCATGTTCTTGACCGGGAAGGAGGGATCAGAGTCAGAATCACGCTTCAACACTTTTTAAATTACAACCAAAACTTGCACCTCTGCGTAGAATTGTGGAAATAATAATATCAATAGACTTCTTGGACTTAGTTGGCATTTCAGGGTTTAGCAATGTCTATGCCACAATGCCACATGTGTGGCTTTAGTTCAGGGCTCCTCCAAGGACACAGGCAGGTTGTGGTGTTGTAATCTGTTTTATTGTCAGGTTGTAGGTAAAGTAAAATGATGTGGAGCAGATAGTTACATGTGCTAGCTAGCATGCTAGTGCTGTCCCAGTGTGTGTGGTGGTGGCTGACTTAACCTGTGGTGCACTGATTGCCCAATGCACCACAGGCTTGTAGCCCCCCCCCCCCCCAACACTGAATTGAGGCTGGGGAAAATCCCCAGACAAATCCCCAGACCGGAGACCGGAGGTGCTGCCTTGACTGGCGGAGGTGTCCCTGGATGTGGGAGTTGCTGGGCTGTCTGGGTGGGCTGGATGGGGATTGGTGGAGCTCGTTGGAGGGGCCTGGAACAGTAACCGATAGGGTCACCCTCTACCAGGTGACGTACCACGATCCCCCATCTCTCTCCTGGAGCTTGGGCTTTTGGCTGTTGTCCTACCTGACAGAGGCATGGCTGGATCTCAGGCCACTCCAGGCTGGCTGCAGGGGTCACCGGGGCACCCAATCCCCGCCACCGCGATAAGGTGGCGATTCTTCCTTGATCCTTGAGTCCTCGATCAGCCTCAGCATTTCATGACCACCGAGGAGATGGCCACCAGTCGGTAGGCATTCAGGCAAACTGGATAGGCAGTTTTGGGAACAGGGACAATAGTGGACCACTTGAAGCAGGCTGGGGCCACGGACTCAGCCAGAGAGAGGTTGAATATTATGGTGAACACTGGAGCTAGCTGATTAGCAAATGTCTTCAATACTCATCCAGATATGCCACCTGGACCTGCAGCTTTCCTGGTGTTCACCCTCATCAGAGCCCTCCTCACGTCGTGCTCGGTCACAGAGTTGAGAAGTTGAGAAGAGTTCGGGGAGGAAAGAAGACTCATTGGTGAGTCATTGGAGAGAGAGAGGGCAGATGGGAGAGGGGAAAGGGTGGGACAGGGAGGTTGAGGAGGGGAGACGGTCAAGGAGCTGGGGGAGGGGTGAACAGGAGCCCCATCAAATCTATTGAAAAATAGATTTAAGTCATTGCCCCTGTCCCGGTCACCCCCCGTGGCCTGGCTAGCGGTCTTCTTGTAGCCAGTAACATTCCTCATCCCAGTCCAAGCCTCTCTTGTGTTGTTCTGCTGGAGTTTCTACTCCAGCTTCCTGTAGCTGTCCTTGCCCTGTGTGATCATCACCTTCATCTCTCTCTGTACCCGTTTCAACTCCTCTCTGTCCCCTCTTAAGACCCTCTTCTTCTCATTCAGGAGGAATTTAATGTCACTGGTGACTCAGGGTTTTTTGTTGGGTGTCCCAGGGTTTGTTGTTATAGGTAATAGAAGACAAAATAGAATAAAAACGTCAACAAGCCAAATTAAAGAGAAATAATGAAAAGTTTGTAATTAATTGATAATGATATATGATATATTTAGTATAATTACAACATGCCAAAAAGCCCCAACTTAAAGCGACCAGGGCTATAAAGGCGAGGCATCTGCATGGTTTTGTTTCTGACAGTGTGTTGTGGATGAAGTTGTGCACAGATTTGTGTAATAGCAATTGTAATTGCTTTTGATACTCTTGTGTTAGTATTAAAAGCAATTGCTAGTGACATTCTGGACACAAAATCCAGAATCCTCGCAGAGGTGTCACTTGACCTTTCAAGTGACACCTCATAGGGTGGCACAGAGTGAGTGGATGCGACACAAAACAGGGGTTTAATACAACACAATAACTGACTAGATATACTAGATATATAAAGCACTGACTGATACTCCAACATATGGCGAAGAACCATTGTGTGGTACCAATAGCTAATGGCAGTGTGAGCACATTTAATTTAAGTTCCAGGAACAGTGGTTAATATATCACAAAAGCAAATCCTACTGCACCATTATATTTTAATATAATTTTGTGTTATTAGTATTTTTTTTTTACCAAGCTAGTAATTGTTTTCATAATTTCCATCACTAGTCATGTGCCCGTTCGAAACGTGCCCGTTCGCAGCATGCTTTCAAAATGGACCGACTGCATAGCCCCGGTATTTTTGCTTACAGCTCTTTAGAAAACAGCTAACACAAACAACTTCCCACTCAATACTGCTCTTCCTTGGATGCTCAGCAATACACCAGACAGTGCAGTGCCCGTTCTGGGCCACGGACTAATTGGGCTGATTTTTCTTGAGAACTGCTCATCCAAACAACACACTCGACAATGTAATTCCTTGTGTCCTCAGTTATAAACCCACCAAGTGTGACAGTGACAAGTGTTACAGACACACACACACACACACACACACAGACACACACACACACACACACACACACACACAAACACACACAGAAATATTGTAACCTTTATTTAACCAGGATTGTCCCATTGAGATTCAAATCTCTTTTACAAGAGCCTGGCCTAGAATGGCTCTAGTACATATAGTTTCAGACACAACAATGTAAATGTAAATGTAACATAAAAACTTACATCAAGATAACAGCCAAGCTCAAAGTACAATACAACAAAAAGTGCAGGGGCAAAATATAATAATATTTTAAACATTTGCAATTATCGATAGCCTCAGATTCCATGGACTTTATGATGCCTTTAAATTCAGTAAGAGTAACTAGGTCTTGGAGTTTGAGCCCATTCTGCAGGCTGTTCTAAGTAGATGGTGCACCAAACATAAAGGACAGCTTGCCCAACCAGTCTGAGCTACAGTTACAAGAGTCCTGAGACCGTAACCCATAAGTGCTGTATTCTTGGACAGAAGAGAGGAGGAGATAAAAACTAAGCCGATGTGTTGACACAGCAGGTCAGTTGATTTGAGTACAATACAGTGACGAGTGAGGGCTCCAGAGTGTTTTGCTGGACGTCAATTTGCACCAACTGAAGGAGAATCACTTTTCAGAGGGCTTTGTTGAGGTAGCGGCAAAATATTCCACCTCAATAGGCTACGTGCTATGATTTTCCATTATTCCTTCACTTATTTTTATGTGTGTATTTACTTTTGTATTTTAACATTTGTTTCTTCAAATGTCAGGCAAGTCATCCCATGAGTCTTCCGAGGTGCTCAACATTGTTACTGGATGGGAACAGAATAGTAACAGTTCTAACCTGGGCCAGGGAGGGAACTTGAACCACTCACAAGTCAACATGACTCAAACGTATCCGACTGAAGAGTACGACCCGCTGGGGGGGCATACTATCTTGCAGGTATCCACCACTAACCATGGATGTGCTGTTAACCACTCTATTCTAGTTGTTTTGGCATTCTATGTTTTGCTGTGTCAGACAGCAGACAGAGGCAGATGTGCAAGTCAGAGAGCCGACTCGTTTCTACAAGTGCAACAAACATGTGGAGTCAGGACTGCTGTGCGTGCATTGCTCTCTTGATTCTGTCATCCTCTTCCACTAGCAGCGTCATCCTCTTTCACTAGCCATGTCATTCTCTTCCACTAGCAGCTAATCACTAATCATTTGTTAGCTCAGCACAGTTATTTTTTTCCTGAACAATAACATCAGGACTAATAATGTCATTATTCTAAATGTCAGCAGCACAAAAATGACAAAAATGCATTCAACTTCCATTCCACCAATAAGACGTTTCCCCCTTCTTCTTCCCTCCTTCATTTAGGTGATCATCATTGTTTTCCTCACAGGCTCTCTGTCTCTCATCACCATGATTGGAAATATCCTTGTCTTGGTGTCTTTTAAAATTAACAAGGCCTTGAAGACCGTGAACAACTACTACCTGCTCAGTCTGGCATTCGCCGACTTGACCATTGGCACGCTGTCGATGAACCTTTACACAACCTATATCATCATGGACCAGTGGGCTCTGGGGCCAGTGATCTGTGACCTGTGGCTAGCCATCGACTATGTGGCCAGCAATGCCTCAGTGATGAACCTGCTGGTGATTAGCTTTGACAGGTAAACACTTTTCCCTTTCTGTTTTGTTTGGATTAATTTGCACATAGACATGCCCCATCATATTTTTTCAGACTTGGTAGAAAACAATCTTGTAAGTTTTTATTTCTACCTACTTTTACTTTTACACTTTTACACTTTTTACTTTTACCTATTTTTTTTACTTATTAGGTACTATATTACTAATTGTTCAGAAACTTTTTACTGTACTTTTTACTGTACTAGATACCATTACTAATTGTTTAGAGTTGTTTAGAATTTGTTTAGAAGAATACTGCAGGAGTGAATGGAGAGTAAGCATTCAATTGTATTGAACATTTTACATGCCTTTGAGGAAACCTCATTAAGAGTGAAAATTCACTTTTGTAAAAGAGCATTCTTGATCTTAGGTACTTTTCAGTAACAAGGCCATTGACCTACCGGGCCAAAAGGACCACAAAGCGGGCCATGACCATGATCGGGTTAGCCTGGTCCATCTCCTTCATCCTCTGGGCCCCAGCTATTTTATTCTGGCAATACCTTGTCGGTGAGCGTACTGTCCAGCCCAACCAGTGCTACATCCAGTTTCTCTCTGAGCCAACCATTACATTCTGCACTGCCATCGCAGCCTTCTATCTGCCGGTGACCATAATGTCAGTCCTATTCTGGAAGATATACCAGGAAACTGAAAACAGAGCCAAAGATTTGGCAGGTCTCCGTGGTTCTGGTTCAGTTAAGAGCCAACCCAGAGGCGATTGCAGCACTGGTGCCACTAGCAACATGAGTGGGAGCAGTCTTCAGAATGAGTACTCAGCCAATCTCAACAAGGTAAACAATGTCCATAACTGCAGTGGCGATGAGTCGAGCCAGGCGGTTGCAGTCGGGCACGCCAAGCATGCTGTGGAAAGCCACAGGAGGAGATTTCACTTTTGGTTCTCATTAATGCTGTCTACCTGTCATTACTCAAAGAGGTCTAGCACCACAACAACTGTTGGTGAGACAGAGGGCAGCAGCAGTGAGGGCTGTAACAACAATGACAATGTTACAGACTCAGAGGACGAAGAGGCAAAGGGAAAGACTGAAGCCATTTACTCCATTGTGGCAGATGCTTTTTTGCAAGGGTCAGGAAATGATGAGGACCGGGGTCGGACAGAAGAGGGCACTTCGAGACCATCCAAAGGTTGAACAGTATATATGATATTATATGAATATAATTAATTAATACAATATTGCATAAGGACCTACTTTCATTCAACATAATTGATATTTTATCTCTCTCTCACTTTCACTAGATGAAGTTAACTCTGGACAGCCAAGAGAAAGTAGCGAAAAATCTAACACTGAATATCAACCAGGTATCAGTATTAAAGACGCAACAATGGCAAAAAGATATGCTTCCAATTCTAAGACGCAGATCAACAAGCGCAAGAACGAGAAGAAGGTGAATGAGAAGAAAGCTGCGCAGACACTCAGTGCGATCCTATTTGCATTCATCATTACGTGGAGTCCTTACAATATTATGGTACTGGTCAATACCTTCTGTCAGGACTGTATTCCTGAAACACTGTGGGCACTGGGGTACTGGTTGTGCTATGTCAACAGCACTGTCAACCCCATGTGTTATGCCCTGTGTAACAAGACGTTTCGCAGCACCTTCCGGGACATCGTACTGTGCCAGTGGAATAAAAGGAAAAAGTGCAAGCCTCACTTTCAGCAGAGACAAGCCGTCGGCTTTCGCAAGAATGATCCACTCTAAGAGAGCTGAACATCATTCTGTTGTAATGTATTCATGAAAACTCAAGAGCTGGGCTATGGCTTGTACTGCTCTGCCAAATTGAACTGTGCTAAACCTTTTGAATTGAGTCTAGCGTACTAAAATGCATACTAAAAGACAAACCAGAATTTAATTGGTATGCGTTTAAAGGTGCTGTAGGTAAGATTTAACCGCTATTATGAGTGTTATATTTTAGAAATTTCAGAGCCGATTAATGAGTGAGCTATATGAATATCTGTTTCAATTTGACTGCACCTGCCAATGTATGTGCAAATTTAGGTTTTTGATTGTTCTAAGCTAATTTGTCAGGGTCTGTCTCTGTTCCCCCTCCTATGTAGTTGATTTCTGTGATCTTGTCACACCCCGCTGGACAGTTTATGTATTGTCTGCCATGTGTTGTTTGTTTTCATGCGCCACTGTCTCTGTTGTGTTTCTGTCTCCGCCCCCACCTGTCATAGGATACTTCCGGCATTTGTTTAGTTTCCCGCCATGTTCTACCATCACGTGATTCTGTTTAGTGTCTGTATTGTTTTCAGCTGTCCCTTGTTACCTCTGCCCAATCACCTGTCTGCCCTGTTTAGCTCTATCTGTATTTAAGTTTAGTCTTTGTATCCATTCTCTGTCGGGTCCTTATTGTTTGTCGTGCCTGTTCCGTTAGCTGTTATTCTGTTCCCTGTCGCATTCATGTCGTGTTTAATTGCTTTTTTAGAATTAAAATAACTAAAGTCATTCATGCTGCCTGCATTTGAGTCCTCTTCTTGTTACCAGCCCTGATATAATTGCTGATCAATTAGGGTATCTCTTCCCTGATTGGTTTGGGAACTCTGTTATGTTGGTTATTAATTAAGCAGAGATGAATTAAGGTTGAGTATCTTAAGGCGCTTTCACACCTATAGTTCGGTAGACTCGGACCGATTCAGGGGGGAAGTTGATACTTTGTTGCATTTTTCATTTGGCGTACACACTGGACTTTGTTAAGCGAACTAAACATTGGAAACAAACGCCTTGTGCCCAAGGGGTTGCTCATTGCCCGCCACCCACACATATGGCCAATAGTTCCGCAACCCGACCTGACGGCAAAAGATCTGCAGCCCGACTCGAACCCACATATTCTATAATAACTTTGACAATTACCAGCTCTGTGGCCTAGTGGTAGAGTGTCTGCCCAGAGACTGGGAGGTTGTGGGTTCAATCCCCGGCTGGGTCATACCAAAGACTATAAAAATGGGACCCATTGCCTCCCTGCTTGGTACTCAGCATCAAGGGTTGGAATTGGGGGGTTAGATCACCAAAATGATTCCCGAGCGCGGCACCGCTGCTGCTCACTGCTCCCCTAGGGGATGGGTCAAATGCGGAGAACAAATTTCACACACTCAGGTGTCTGACAATCAGTGGGACTTTAACCTTTAATTGAAAACATCTCATAATGATCACTTACACTGATCAACCACGTATTTGGCTCAAAACGTGTGGGATGGAGGCCGCATGTTCAAACAGACCAACAATGTCAACAGCCACATGCTGAAGAGAGCACACCAGGGGCAGGAGGAGTTTTGGCTGTTTGGTCACATAACTGACACATTGTGCATGACGACACTGTGTGGATGTGTGGCCACCAGTAAAGCTCTACTGTCAAAATGTATTATTGTCACATGTACATCACAACACAGGGCCATTCTGGACAGTGAAATTCTTGTGGCATGGCAAGCAACAGTACGTAAGATGTAGGCAAAAGTATAAAAAAATATATATGTATACAGTATACTGTATATATATATGTATATATATATATATAGAATAACAATATGCACAATAGAGATAACACAATATATAATAAAGATACAAAATGTCATGTAATGTTAAAAATAACTTTAATTTGTATAGCACCTTTAAAAACAGAGTTTACAAAGATTTTAAGACGGTCGGTTAAAATGATCTACTGAGTCAAAAGCTGTACTTAGATTTAAAATAATTAAAATTGCACTCTCCCCCTGCCAGCAGCTAAAAGGTTATTGGTTACCTTGAGGAGGGCAGTCTCTGTGCTATGCAGAGCTCCCAGACTGAAACTTTTATTATGAGAGATAAAACCTAACTTTTTAAAAGTTTTTTAGAAATGGGCTGAAAATTGTTAAGAACAGCAGGATCAAGGTTAGGTTTCTTTAAAAGAGCTTGGACCACCGCATGTTTAAAAATTGATGGAAAAGTGCCATTTGATAAGGAACTATTGATGATCAATAAAATACTGGGCCCAACTGTGTCAATAACCTCTTTAAAAAAATTCTTGGGTATAAAATCAAGGCTGCATGTTGGTTTCATGTGGGATATGATTTCAGATAAAAAGGACAGTGATACCGGTTCAAAATTGCTAAAATAACTATGGGTGTCCCTACAGGTCTGTGAAATGCAGTCTGGGGGGGGGTAATTTGTTGCCTTATTGTTGTGATTCATTAAAAAAATATATATATAAACTTTTCACATAATTCTTGTGAGGGATCGGTAAAGTGACAGGGGGAGATGACAGAGTCTATTACTGTTACAGTTGGTCTCTGTCCCCCTCAAGGGCGATTTATGTTTTGGGGCTTTTGCACTCCCTGCTAGACGATGATTTTTGATCAGAGGTGTATAGTTTGTTTTTATCGACTCCTTGTTGCGTCGTTTGGCGTGCTCAATGGAATTCTGGTTTGTGAGTTTTTGTGTTATCTCTGGTCTTGATTGCCTGTTTGGAATAAATTATTTAAGTTCATCCCGCTGCTTGCATTTGGGTCCTCTCCTTGTTGCTAACCGTGACAATATCTTTTAATACAATTTGGGGGTTATAGTAATGTGCTAAAATGAAATCGGAGAAGAAGGATTTTCTTAACTGCTTTTTGATCATTGCCTCTGATCATTGCCTCAGTCCTGCCACCTGCAGAAGTTTTCGGATGACTCTGCCATTGTGGACTGCATCAACAAGGGAGAGGAGTCTGAGTACAGGAATGTGGTGGACAGTTTTGTGGAGTGGTGTGGACAAAATCACCTGCAAATCAACAATCACAAAGACTACAGAGTTGGTTGTGGATTTCAGGAAGCAACCGACCCACCCGAAACCAGTCAGCATCAGGGGGACTGAGGTGGACATTGTCGAAGTTTACAAGTACCTGGGCATCCCCATAAACAATAAAATGGACTGGACTAAAAACACAGAGGCTCTGTAGAGAGAGGAGAGGAGAGGAGGGAGGATGCTGAGTAAACAATTCAGTATTATGGACAATGCCTCTCATCCCCTACAGGCCACACTGGAGTCATAGACTGAGACTACCGAGGTGCACCACAGAACGCCACCGGAGGTCCTTTCTGCCAGTGGCCGTCAAACTATATAACTCCTCCCCTTCTGCGGGAAGGACAGTTGAAACATAGGACACTTTGAACCCTGAGAACAATAGCATGTGCAATACTACTGTGGGAATGTAGCCTCACCTGGCCCTGTTAGGATCTGGGGGGGGGCTAGTGCACCACAGGTTAAGTCAGCCACCAGCACACACACTCGGGAGCACTAGCATGCTAGATAACATGTAATATCTGGTCCATATCATTTTACTTGCAACTTCACAATAAACCAGACTTTAAACACAATCTGCCTGTGTCCATGGAGGAGCCCTGAACTAAAGCCACTTTATGTGGCTTTAGTTCATGTGCAGTATTCTCAATATCATGTGTAATATTACTTCCTAACATCTGTTGCGTGTTCGCTCTGTTATTAGGGGATCTCAGGGATGATCGAGGCCGTGTCTCCGCCTCACCACCTCTCTGGCCGATATTAACTATGCGACATACGCGGTTTACCTATCGATTGTATGATTTATCCGTATTCCTACCCATGGACTACGCTTGCCGTTTATTAGTTGACACCAACTTATATAATACCTCGCGTCCCTTCAGAGGATTGTATCGCACTCAGTATTTAGGCCTCATTTCACTTCCCGATATTACTGTCCATTTCTGCTAGGCAGGCGGCTACTCGTTACGATTTGTTTTGTGACCCACTTGACAAGTTCTCCCTCCCATATATAGACTTACTTCCTGTATAGTCTTACATATGGGCACTCCTCAACCTCTTACAACGGTTGTTACAGATGAGGTTTAATCAATACCTAAAACCTGCTGTACTTGTATCCGTTAGGTTTCCCGTGCACTCACCTTCGGGGCGCTGGTGTCGATCTGATGTCTCAGTCTTCAATATCTCAGTGGTCCTGGAGAGGGCTCAATAATAGATTGGTTCTACAATACACCCGGTTTTGGTTTACTCCCAGTTCCTTATTTACAATGTGGGATTGGTTTTATTCTTTTGTTACACGGGTTATCTCAAAATAATGAGCAAAGCGAAGCAATGTATGTAATGGTATTTATAGTTTATCTATATTATCTTCCTCTGTTTAGTGTCCTATTCTAATATCCCTTATCCAGGGTGCTAAGTTAGCCTCTTTCGAGGGTTTGTGCTATTGCTAGTTAGTTCTTAAAAGAACTCAGTCTGATAATAGGTATCGAACTCTAACCTCCCTTTTTTTTCCCCTTCCTCCGCCTCCGGAGTCCCTATATTTATACCCCAAGATTGGGTATCTGCATGCGCAGGCTCGTAGACATATTTTTTTCAATGCCCGTTGACAGCATCCTCTGTAACTTTCCATCGTGTACAGATACATGCCTGGGTTTCTGATTTGCATATCACACCTATAGTATGGCAGGATATACATTTATCTTCGTGTTGTGTGCGTAGCTTTGGTACCAAAAAAATAGGTTTCCAAGAAATAAAGTTCTCAGCCTTTCAGTCACATATGTTATACAGAATTACTAAGAAATACAGAATTATGCATTGCTATGAAAATAAGCCTTATAGTCACATATGTCATACAGAATTATTAAGAAATACAGAATTATGCATTGTCAAAACACTTCATAATATAATAATAATAATAATAATAATAATAAGGAGGAAACGTGTGTGTGTGAGTGAGGTGTGAGGTGTGAGGTGTGAGGTATTTCTATTTCTATTGTCATGCCTCGTTGTCGGCGAAACCTTGGTATATAAAAAATAAAGGACATAGGGCCACAATAAGTTCACGGCCTTTCAGCCTCGTTGTAGGCAAAACCTTGGTATAAAACAAAAATAAAGGAAATAGGGCCACAATAAGTTCACGGCCTTTCAGCCTCGTATGTTATACAGAATTATGCATTGCTATGAAAATAAGCCTTATAGTCACATATGTTATACAGAATTATGCATTGCTAAAAAAAGAAGCCTTATAGTCACATATGTTATACAGAATTATGCATTGCTATGGGCATCATTCAATATTCATCATGCAATATTCTCAATATCATGTGCTATATTATTAATCAATTAATTAATCATGTTACCTCGCAATATTACCTTGCAATATTACCTCTCATCATCACATGCAATATTCTTAATGTCATGTGCAATACTTCTTCTCAATATTATCCCTGCTATTACCATGCTACATTACCTTTCATCATCATGTGCATTATTCTTAATATTCTTAATATCATGTGCAATACTACTTCTCACCATTATTATTATTATTACCCTTCAATATTGCCTTGAAATATTACCTTTCATCATCATGTGCAATTTTCTTAGTATCATGTGCAATACTTATCTTGCAATATTACCTTTCATCATCATGTGCAATAATACTACTTCTCACTACCATTGGCAAATTGTTTTGTTGAATATCTTACCTACATTCTTCCTAAGGCTTATTCACAGTACATTTGTAAATGTATTATTACTTTTTTTTAATTTATATATATATTTTTTTATTCTGTTGTTTATTACTCTTTGTTTATTGTTGTTGGTATTGGTATTTTCAGCAACCACAACAAGAATTTCCTTCGGAATTAATAAAGTTATATCTTATCCTTAGTCACAACATTATCAGGACTGAGACCACTGTACAGAACTAAGTCCAAGGTGTGGCCCTTTGAATGTGTTGGTTCCTGTACTGCGTGGGTGAGATTAAAAAGTTCCAAAATATCCATAAAATCGCTGCCAAATTTCTGAGAAGGGCAGTATGTTAAAATCACATAATATAAGAATAACTCGGCAAACTCTTGGATAAAAACATTGTTTGACCTTGGCGGTCTGGAGATTAAAAACTAAAATTATCAGTGGATTTTTAGAATGTACCATAAAACCAATATGTTCAAATGAAGTAAAATTGCTGTGTAAAATGGGAGTGCATTTAAAATCTTTTTTGTGAATAACACATTTCCCCCGCCCCCCGTGTGACAGAAATGGTCGAATAGGAGTGTGTGTTGCCACTGTATGAGGGCATATTGTAGGAGGAGCTAGCGTTTTCTGATTGTCAACAGGTACACTGTAAAAAAAAAAATCGTTAAAAAACTGAAAAAATGTGGCAGCTGGGGTGCCAGAAAAAAATCATTAAATAACAGGAAAGTACTGTGAAACCAAAAAACATTGATAAACTGTAAAAAAGCGGTAATCTTTCGACAGTATATCTCTGCAATATTACATTATAAAACCCTTGAAAAAGTTTAAACAACGGTTTTATAATGTTAAATTACAATACCTTTTTTCTATTTTTAGTGGAAGTGATCTTAAATGTACAGTTTTTTGTTGTTGTAATTATTGCCGGGACTGTTTTTTAAATGTATTTTACTCGGGGGTTTTTTCTGTCTTCTTGCATTTAATTTCAGTTAATTGAAGAAGATATCACTGGCAGAAAACAGCATTTAATGTAATATTGCAGAGATATACTGTAGAAAAAGTACCACTTTTTTAGTTCAGCAGTTGCTGAAGCAAAAACCCGGGTGTGGGAGGAGTTCGGGGAGGCCATGGAGCAGGACTTTCGGTTGGCCTCAAGGAGGTTCTGGCAAACTGTCCGGCGACTCAGGAAGGGAAAGCAGGGCTTGGCTCAGGCTGTGCTCAGTCGGGGAGGAGAACTGCTGACCCAGACTGAGGATATTGTCGGGCGGTGGAAAGAACACTTTGAGGAGCTCCTGAACCCGACCAGTACGTCCTCTGGGGAAGAGGCAGAGTCTGAAGACTCGGGGGAAGTCTCACCCATATCCTTGGTAGAGGTCGCTGAAGTAGTCAAAAAGCTCTTCAGTGGCAAGGCGCCAGGTGTGGATGAGATTCGCCCTGAGATGCTGAAGGCTCTGGACATTGTCGGGCTGTCGTGGCTGACACGCCTAGTCAATGTAGCGTGGAGGTCGGGGACAGTACCTGTGGAGTGGCAGACCGGGGTGGTGGTCCCCATTTTCAAGAAAGGGGACCGGAGGGTGTGCTCCAACTAGCGGGGTATCACACTGCTCAGCCTCCCCGGGAAAGTTTATTCCAGGGTGCTGGAAAGGAGGAACAGTGGACCAGCTCTTTACTCTCGCAGGGTTGTTGGGGGGCGCATGGGAGTTTGCCCATCCAGTCTACATGTGCTTTGTGGACTTGGAGAAGGCCTATGACCGTGTCCCCCGGGGAATCATGTGGGGGGTACTACGGGAGTATGGGGTACCGGGGCCGTTGATACGTGCCATTCGGTCCCTGTACGAACAAAGTGCGAGCTGCGTCCGTATTCTCGGCACAAAGTCAAGCATGTTCTCAGTGGGTGTTGGACTCCGCCAAGGTTGCCCCTTGTCACCGGTTCTGTTCGTGATCTTCATGGACAGAATCTCAAGGCGCAGCCGAGGTGAGGAGAGTGTCCGGTTTGGGGACCTCAGAATTGCATCTCTGCTCTTTGCAGATGATGTGGTTCTGTTGGCTACATCAGACTGTGGACCTCCAGCCATGCACTGGGGCGGTTTTGCAGCCGAGTGTGAAGGCGGTCGGGATGAGAGTCAGCACCTCCAAGTCTGAGGCCCGATGGTTCTCTGCCGGAAAACGGTGGAGTGTTCCCTCCGGTGTTGGGAGTGAGTTGCTGCCCGCAAGCGAAGGAGTTCAAGTATCTTCGGGGTCTTGTTCACGAGTGAGGGCAAAATGGAGCGGGAGATGGACAGACGGATTGGTGCAGGCGTCTGCAGTGATGCGGGCGCTGTACCGGTCCGTTGTGGTGAAGAGGGAGCTGAGCCGGAAGGCGAAGCTTTCGATTTACTGGTCCATCTATGTTCCAACCCTCACCTATGGTCACGAGCTTTGGGGTAGTGACCGAAAGAATGAGATCGCGGATACAAGCGGGCCG
The DNA here is from genome assembly GCA_002895965.2 of Coryphaenoides rupestris. Classification (NCBI taxonomy): domain Eukaryota; kingdom Metazoa; phylum Chordata; class Actinopteri; order Gadiformes; family Macrouridae; genus Coryphaenoides; species Coryphaenoides rupestris. Next base: position 845,479 of record PIJE02000021.1, read on the forward strand.
AAATGAGTTTCCTCCGCAGGGTGGCTGGGCTCAGCCTTAGAGATAGGGTGAGGAGCTCAGACATCCGGAGGGAGCTCGGAGTTAGAGCCGCTGCTCCTCCACCATCGAAAGGAGTCAGCTGAGGTGGTTCGGGCATCTGATTAGGATGCCCCCCCGGGCGCCTCCCTTTGGAGGTTTTCCGGGCACGTCCAACTGGGAGGAGACCCCGGGGCAGACCAGAACCCGCTGGAGAGATTATATATCTCGTCTGGCCTGGGAAGCCTCGGGATCCCCCAGGAGGAACTAGAGAGTGTGGCTGGGGAGAAGGAAGCCTGGGGGGCCCTGCTTAGCCGGCTGCCACCGCGACCCGACCCCGGATAAGCGGACGCTAATGGATGGATGGATGGATGGAAGACATATAAACACGCAGGTTAGTGCTGGAGGGGGTTTATATAGAGTCCAGGTGAACTCTGAACAGGTGGGTCTTGAGTCTCTTGCGGAAGCTGGCGAGCGACTCGGCCGTCCTGACATGAGCCGGGAGCTCATTCCACCACTGCGGAGCCAGAACCGTGAAGAGTCGGGACACATCGCTCTTCACATATGTACATATCACATACTGTATGTACATATCACACAAAGAGAACAAAAACATACAGAAATTAATACACTCCCTCTGAACATAGTTATATTTCTATTTCTAAATGATAACAATTATAATTTATGGAAAGATAGCAAAATTGAAATGTATTAAACATATACTTAATAACAACATGGAAAGAAATGTCATCAATAACTAAAATAAGTATATTTGACAACTTTGCTTAAATCAAGGGTTTATGGGGAACCATAATGTACATAGTTCACCTTGTGATTGTTTAGGGTGGGGGAACGGTTTAGGTAGGTTGTTTTCCCTACGGACTAATTAACTAACTAATTCTCTTATTTAGTGAGTGCGTGCAACTAACGTTTTGGATTTGCGCAAATGGAAAATAAAGTTTGGTGTTCCATTTTTAATACTCCGCCTCCGACTCCCGTTCTTCGGCACTACACTGGTGACCCCGAAGTTTTCGAAGAAGTTTCCAAAAACATATTGAACATGGCAAGCAGCGATATTTTTATTAAACTGCCGGAGTTCTGGGAGCGCGACGCTAGGGCATGGTTCGCGCATGTGGAGGCGCACTTTGCCTGCCGCGGAATAGCCGACGACGAGAAAAGGTATTACCACGTAGTGGCGGCGCTGGGGAGCTCCGTGGCGTCCAGGTTGGTGGGTTACATTGCAAACCCTCCGCACAGAGACAAGTATGAGGCGTTCAAAGCCCACCACCTAAAGACTTTTGAATTGTCCACTAAGGAGAGGGCTCGCCAGCTTTTCGCCATTCAAGGCCTGGGTGACTGCAAGCCATCCCAGCTCATGGAGAAGATGCTGAATCTACTGGGGGAGGAACGTCCCAATTTTTTATTTGTGGAAATGTTCCACATGCCGCCCCGGGTTCAGACGACGTTGGCTAACACTGTCATTACAGAACCTCGCGCCCTAGCTGAGGAAGCAGACCGTTTTTTCCTAGCGGCCCAGCAACCCGGTCCAGACGTATTGGCCCCAACCTTCGGTCCCCCCTTGCCAGTTAAGAGGGCGTGGAACGCCGCAGCTCCGGGCCGGGGTGGGGAGACTGGCCTGTGCTTCTACCACGCGCGGTTTGGCGCCAAAGCGAAAAGGTGCCTTTCCCCCTGCAGCTACAAGCTGACGGGAAACGGGGGAACCGGCGCTCAGTAGTGGCCCTGAGTGTTGGTGATGCAAGCAGGCTGCTCTTCGTCAGTGACAGTATTTCTGGTAGCAGGTTCCTTTGTGACACCGGCGCTCAAAGGAGCGTTATTCCTGCTTCGGAGGAGGACGTCACTCGGGGGGGGGCGGGGGCCGCAGTTGGCAACGGCTAACGGCAGCCCCATCCGCACATATGGTGTGAGGCCTGTTGAACTATGTTTGGGGGGGCAACGGTTCACCTGGGGGTTCGTCACAGCGGACATCGCTTTTTCCCTTCTAGGTGCGGATTTTCTTTGTGCCCATGGACTACTAGTGGACGTTAAGAACAGCCGCTTGGTTGATGCCCTAACCTTCTCCTCCCTCGCATGTACGCGGGGCGAGGCGGAGTACGACGGTCTGTCAGGATCACTGGCAGGGGCGGACAGGTACCTCAGCCTGCTCACTGAGTTTCCTGAGCTGACGCTGCCTACCTTCTCTTGCGCCCACCACCAAGCACGGGGTAGAGCATCATGTCACCATGGAGGGACCCCCAGTCTACGCCAGGGCCGCCGACGACTCAACCCCGACAAACTCGCAGTAGCGAAGGCAGAGGTTCTCGCACAATCGGAGCCACCTGGGGATCATCCCACCCGTTCTGACAGCCCCTTGGGCGTCCCCCTCTTCATATCGTGCCCACAGCCCAACGGTGGGTTGGCGTCCCGTGTGGTGACTACCGCCGCCTCAACGAGGCGACGACTACCTCGACCGCCTGACCCAGTCCCCGCACATCCAAGACTTTTCGGCGCACCTGGCGGGTAATGCTGGTTTTTTGGACCCTAAGGTGGACCTGGTGGTCGGGGGTACCGTACCAGGTGCCTGTGGCATCCCCTGGGACATCCCCAAAATGGCGGTAATGCAGCGCCTTTTGGGTTGTTCGAAGTTCCTGCGGATGCCGTTTGGGCTCAAGAACGCCGCTCAGACGTTCCAGCGCCTGATGGACTCTGTTCTACGGGACATGCCTTTCGTGTTCGTCTACCTGGACGACATACTCGTCGCCAGCGCCTCGGAAGATGAACACCTGTCTCACCTCCGGGCCCTCTTCACGAGGCTCAGCCAACACGGGCTAGTCATCAACCTGGCAAAGTGTCTGTTCGGGTTGTCCGCCATCGACTTCCTCGGGCACCGCGTCACCAAGGGTGGAGCGGCTCCCCTTCCGTCGAAAGTGGAAGCTGTCGCGGCTTTTCCTCGCCCGCACACGGCCCGGTCGCTCCGGGAGTTCCTGGGGATGGTGACTTTTTACCACCGTTTCATCGCCCGGGCCGCCCACATCATGCGGCCGCTGTACGAAGCGCTGAAAGGCAAGTCCCCCAACCAAGCCATTAGCTGGACTGCGGAGACTGAGGCTGCTTTCGTGGGTGTCATGAGTCTGTGCTCATGTGCAATACTACTGTGGGAATGTAGCCTCACCTGGCCCTGTTAGGATCCTGGGGGGGGCTAGTGCACCACAGGTTAAGTCAGCCACCAGCACACACACTCGGGAGCACTAGCATGCTAGATAACATGTAATATCTGGTCCATATCATTTTACTTGCAACTTCACAATAAATCCAAGACTTTAAACACAATCTGCCTGTGTCCATGGAGGAGCCCTGAACTAAAGCCACTTTATGTGGCTTTAGTTCATGTGCAGTATTCTCAATATCCATGTGTAATATTACTTCCTAACATCTGTTGCGTGTTCGCTCTGTTATTAGGGGATCTCAGGGGATGATCGAGGCCGTGTCTCCGCTCACCACCTCTCTGGCCGATATTAACTATGCGACATACGCGGTTTACCTATCGATTGTATGATTTATCCGTATTCCTACCATGGACTACGCTTGCCGTTTATTAGTTGACACCAACTTATATAATACCTCGCGTCCCTTCAGAGGACTTGTATCGCACTCAGTATTTAGGCCTCATTTCACTTCCCGATATTACTGTCCATTTCTGCTAGGCAGGCGGCTACTCGTTACGATTTGTTTTGTGACCCACTTGACAAGGTTCTCCTCCCATATATAGACTTACTTCCTGTATAGTCTTACATATGGGCACTCCTCAACCTCTTACAACGGTTGTTTACAGAATGAGGTTTAATCAATACCTAAAACCTGCTGTACTTGTATCCGTTAGGTTTCCCCGTGCACTCACCTTCGGGGCGCTGGTGTCGATCTGATGTCTCAGTCTTCAATATCTCAGTGGTCCTGGAGAGGGCTCAATAATAGATTGGTTCTACAATACACCCGGTTTTGGTTTACTCCCAGTTCCTTCTTTACAATGTGGGATTGGTTTTATTCTTTTGTTACAACGGGTTATCTCAAAATAATGAGCAAAGCGAAGCAATGTATGTAATGGTATTTATAGTTTATCTATATTTCTTCCTCTGTTTAGTGTCCTATTCTAATATCCCTTATCCAGGGTGCTAAGTTAGCCTCTTTCGAGGGTTTGTGCTATTGCTAGTTAGTTCTTAAAAGAACTCAGTCTGATAAGTAGGTATCGAACTCTAACCGTCCCTTTTTTTTCCCCTTCCTCCGCCTCCGGAGTCCCTTATTTATACCGCCAAGATTGGGTATCTGCATGCGCAGGCTCGTAGACATATTTTTTTCAATGCCCGTTGACAGCATCCGTCTGTAACTTTCCATCGTGTGCAGATACATGCCTGGGTTTCTGATTTGCATATCACACCTATAGTATGGCAGGATATACATTATCTTCGTGTTGTGTGCGTAGCTTTTGGTACCAAAAAAATAGGTTTCCAAAGAAATAAAGTTCTCAGCTTTCAGTCACATATGTTATACAGAAATTACTAAGAAATACAGAATTATGCATTGCTATGAAATATAGCCTTATAGTCACATATGTCATATCAGAATTATTAAGAAATACAGAATTATGCATTGTCAAAACACTTCATAATATAATAATAATAATAATAATAATAATAAGGAGGAAACGTGTGTGTGTGAGTGAGGTGTGAGGTGTGAGGTGTGAGGTATTTCTATTTCTATTGTCATGCCTCGTTGTCGGCGAAACCTTGGTATATAAAAAATAAAGGACATAGGGCCACAATAAGTTCACGGCCTTTCAGCCTCGTTGTAGGCAAAACCTTTGGTAAAAAACAAAAATAAAGGAAATAGGGCCACAATAAGTTCACGGCCTTTCAGCCTCGTATGTTATACAGAATTATGCATTGCTATGAAAATAAGCCTTATAGTCACATATGTTATACAGAATTATGCATTGCTAAAAAAAGAAGCCTTATAGTCACATATGTTATACAGAATTATGCATTGCTATGGGCATCATTCAATATTCATCATGCAATATTCTCAATATCATGTGCTATATTATTAATCAATTAATTAATCATGTTACCTCGCAATATTACCTTGCAATATTACTCTCATCATCACATGCAATATTCTTAATGTCGATGTGCAATACTTCTTCTCAATATTATCCCTGCTATTACCATGCTACATTACCTTTCATCATCATGTGCATTATTCTTAATATTCTTAATATCATGTGCAATACTTACTTCTCACCATTATTATTATTATTACCCTTCAATATTGCCTTGAAATATTACCTTTCATCATCATGTGCAATTTTCTTAGTATCATGTGCAATACTTATCTTGCAATATTACCTTTCATCATTCATGTGCAATAATACTACTTCTCACTACCATTGGCAAATTGTTTTGTTGAATATCTTACCTACATTCTTCCTAAGGCTTATTCACAGTACATTTGTAAATGTATTATTACTTTTTTTTAATTTATATATATATTTTTTTATTCTGTTGTTTATTACTCTTTGTTTATTGTTGTTGGTATTGGTATTTTCAGCAACCACAACAAGAATTTCCTTCGGAATTAATAAAGTTATATCTTATCCTTAGTCACAACATTATCAGGACTGAGACCACTGTACAGAACTAAGTCCAAGGTGTGGCCTTTGAATGTGTTGGTTCCTGTACTGCGTGGGTGAGATTAAAAAGTTCCAAAAATATCCATAAAATCGCTGCCAAATTTCTGAGAAGGGCAGTATGTTAAAATCACATAATATAAGAATAACTCGGCAAACTCTTGGATAAAAACATTGTTTGACCTTGGCGGTCTGGAGATTAAAAACTAAAATTATCAGTGGGATTTTTAGAATGTACCATAAAACCAATATGTTCAAATGAAGTAAACATTGCTGTGTAAAATGGGAGTGCATTTAAAATCTTTTTTGTGAATAACACATTTCCCCCGCCCCCCGTGTGACAGAAATGGTCGAATAGGGTGTGTGTTGCCACTGGTATGAGGGCATATTGTAGGAGGAGCTAGCGTTTTCTGATTGGTCAACAGGTACACTGTAAAAAAAAAAATCGTTAAAAAACTGAAAAATGTGGCAGCTGGGGTGCCAGAAAAAAATCATTAAATAACAGGAAAGTACTGTGAAACCAAAAACATTGATAAAACTGTAAAAAAGGCGGTAATCTTTCGACAGTATATCTCTGCAATATTACATTATAAAACCTTGAAAAAGTTTAAACAACGGTTTTATAATGTTAAATTACAATACCTTTTTTCTATTTTTAGTGGAAGTGATCTTAAATGTACAGTTTTTTGTTGTTGTAATTATTGCCGGGACTGTTTTTTAAATGTATTTTACTCGGGGGTTTTTTCTGTCTTCTTGCATTTAATTTCAGTTAATTGAAGAAGATATCACTGGCAGAAAACAGCATTTAATGTAATATTGCAGAGATATACTGTAGAAAAAGTACCACTTTTTTAGTTTATAAATGTTTTTTGGTTTCACAGTACTTTCCTGTTATTTGATAATTTTTTTCAGGCACCCCTGCTGCCAGAATTTTACATGTTTGTTTTTTTTTCACCTGAGGGAATGACCACAGTCGTGACAACTGGTTCCAAACCAGTTGTGATATGCAAGCCATATATTGGGCGCAATCTTTAGGCTCTTACTCCAGTACAGGCGGTGTAGCAAAAATCTGTATGGAATTAAATGCTCTGAATCTACACATAGAGCACTGGAGTAAGAGCCTGAAAATTGCACCCATTGTCTTTGCTCTGCGGGGTGTATGGAGCAATGATTAAACAAGGTAGAACGTAGGAAAAAATGAATAACATTTTTGCTACACCCAATTTCAAACAGGTACACAGTGAAAATGGAGAAGGGAAATTTTCAGTGTGTAATGTATTTATTTTTAATTGAACACAAACACATCAAACATGGGCAACATTAAACATTCAATCAACAATACATACACATACATTGTACATTTACATTTACGCTTTTATCCAAAGCAACTAACAAGAGTACATTTGTTGAAGGAGAGGCAGCAATATATCACTGTGGTACCTGAAGATAAGAATAGAGCTGTTTTCGAGCATTCATATTTACGAGACGAATAGAATGAGTTTCATAATTGCCAAGTTGTCTGCATAAGTAGCTGGGCAGGCGCGCAATTCTAAGAATGCTACAACATCTGAGAACGAACAACAATGCTAAGTGTCATTAATAAATGTTAAGACATATAAGGCCCCCCCAAAGAATCGTCACCTTATCGTGGTGGGGGGGTTTGGGCGCCCCCGTGACCCTGGGAGCTGTGTTGTCCGGGGCATTAGCCCCTGGCAGGGTCTCCCAAGGCAAAGTGGTCTCAGGGGAGGGGCCAGACTAAGAGCGATTCAAAGACCCCATGAAAAGACTCCCGGAAAGAACAGTCACCTCTCGACATGGAAGTTCAATGCTTTTAATCCACAATATAAATCGCTCATGCGCATTTAAAGAACAAATGATAAAGAATAGTGCAGAGTCCAATTCTATGGTTGAAGAGGGGTTTGGCGTGGAGATGTGGCGGAGTTCTCCCGTGCCATTCGTACCTGCCTCTTAATGTGGGGAGAGTACACATGTGTCAATGAATAGCATTCCGCATTACACTCTTTCCCAACACCTGCATCAATCACAGGTGTTTTGCCGCTCCGCTCCCGTTTTCTTCAATGGTCGACACTAACCACGCCCCCTCACATATCACAATGTACATCTAACATTTATGATATTTACATAATTAAATTACTTCTGGATACATATGCCATATTCCCTATGGTATATTTAATATACTTAGATACATTTGCTTCTGATTCTTTTATCTTATGTATATTTCTGCGATTCCATGCCAGATGCCATATTTCTGCTACTACTGCCCTCACTTGTGCATCTGTCCTTAATTACTTGCACATTTATAATGCTCAACAGTCAATAATTCTCTGTAAAGTTTGTCCTACACTGTAAAAACTTTTTTACCATTTTCTTTTTGTATTTCTGAATTACTGGAAATACTGAGGAAAATTACAAGGATAAACTGTAAATGTATTTATCTCATTTAAAACTACAGAAAAAAAATTTAAATAAAAATTACACTAAAATGTCCCTTTTTTACAATTATTAATACAATTTTCACAAACAATTACTGTTAAAATACAGAATTTTACCTTATCAAAGCCAGATGTATATTTAGATACTGTATTTATTTTAATTTTAAAGAAAAATGGCATAAGTGTGGTGGTTGATAATTGATTAAAAACTGTTAAAAGCAAAGATGAAAAACGAAGAAGAAAGATGTTTTCTATTATTTAGCTTAAATTGACAATTTATTTAAATGATATACAGTAAAAGTGTTGGTATTGTCATGACCTTAGAAAAAGTGAATGACTGCACTTTAGCAGACTTAAACATATCTTTTACCTAACTGCTCCTACACTGTAAAAAAAACCCCGTTATTTTACGGTACAAATTTACAGAAAAAGTAACGTAAAATAACGGTTTTTTTTTTACTGTATATCATTTAAATAAATTGTCAATTTAAGCAAAATAATAGAAAACATCTTTCTTCTTCGTTTTTCATCTTTGCTTTTAACAGTTTTTAATCAATTATCAACCACCACACTTATGCCATTTTTCTTTAAAATTAAAATAAATACAGTATCTAAATATACATCTGGCTTTGATAAGGTAAAATTCTGTATTTTAACAGTAATTGTTTGTGAAAATTGTATTAATAATTGTAAAAAAGGGACATTTTAGTGTAATTTTTATTTAAATTTTTTTTCCTGTAGTTTTAAATGAGATAAATACATTTACAGTTTATCCTTGTAATTTTCCTCAGTATTTCCAGTAATTCAGAAATACAAAAAGAAAATGGTAAAAAAGTTTTTACAGTGTAGGACAAACTTTACAGAGAATTATTGACTGTTGAGCATTATAAATGTGCAAGTAATTAAGGACAGATGCACAAGTGAGGGCAGTAGTAGCAGAAATATGGCATCTGGCATGGAATCGCAGAAATATACATAAGATAAAAGAATCAGAAGCAAATGTATCTAAGTATATTAAATATACCATAGGGAATATGGCATATGTATCCAGAAGTAATTTAATTATGTAAATATCATAAATGTTAGATGTACATTGTGATATGTGAGGGGGCGTGGTTAGTGTCGACCATTGAAGAAAACGGGAGCGGAGCGGCAAAACACCTGTGATTGATGCAGGTGTTGGGAAAGAGTGTAATGCGGAATGCTATTCATTGACACCTGTGTACTCTCCCCACATTAAGAGGCAGGTACGAATGGCACGGGAGAACTCCGCCACATCTCCACGCCAAACCCCTCTTCAACCATAGAATTGGACTCTGCACTATTCTTTATCATTTGTTCTTTAAATGCGCATGAGCGATTTATATTGTGGATTAAAAGCATTGAACTTCCATGTCAGACGACTCTGTCCTCTCCTTGATCTAGGAAGAACCCGAACAAGCAATAGACTTTGCTACATACATTTAAATTATGATCAATGAGATTGGTGTTCCTGGTTGAGAAGCCTGATGGACTGGGGGAAATAAACTGTTTTTGAGTCTGGTAGTCTGTGCCTGGATGCTCCGGTAACGTCTACCAGACAGCAGCAGCGTGAGCAGTCCATAGGTGGGTGTAGTCCTCAATGATTTTCTGTGCTTTGCTAAGGAATCGTGTGTGGTAGATGCTTTGCACGGCGGGGAGATGGCAGCCAATGATGCACTCCGCTGTCTTCGCCACCCTTTGGAGGGCCTTGCAATCAGCAGTGGAGCAGCTGCCATACCAGGCAGTAATGAGAGAAAATTTAGAAAATCTGACTCTGCTGATGATCTCTCTCACTACCTCCACCTCCTCTCATGTTTCACCTCTACTGTGTCAGCAGCCAAATCTGCCTTCTATCTTACAAAGATCAACTCTTCCGCCTCCAACCCCAGGAAACTTTTTTCCATGTTCTCCTCCCTCCTCAACCCTCCCTCCCCTCCTCCTCCCTCCTCCCTCTCGGCTGATGACTTTGCCACCTACTTTACAAAGAAGGTGAAGGACATTACCTCCTCTTTCACCCCTGCTTCTTCCCTCACTCCCCCTTCACCCACCCCTACCAGCCTTACCTGCTTTAACCCCCTCTCCTCTGAAGAAGTCAACAGGCTTGTGACATCCAACCATGCCACCACCTGCCCCCTTGACCCAATCCCATCCTCTCTTCTCCAAGACCACCCTAACTAACACCTCCCTCACTTCAGGCCTGTTTCCGACTGCCTTCAAGACCGCCAGAATCAAGCCACTCCTTAAGAAACCCACCCTGGACACCACCGACGTCCATAGAACATGCTGTCTCCACCCAACTATCATCCTATCTCTCCGAGAACAACCTGCTCGACCCTCATCAGTCAGGCTTCAAAGCGGCGCACTCCACGGAGACGGCCCTGCTTGCAGTATCAGAGTCCCTTTGCGACGCCAGAAGCTCTTCCCTCTCATCCGTGCTCATCCTCCTTGACCTGTCCGCCGCTTTCGACACAGTGAACCACCAGATTCTCCTCTCCACCCTGGCAGAGCTTGGCATCGCTGGAACTGCGTTATCCTGGTTCACTTCCTACCTGACAGATCGCACTTGTCCCGGTCCTGGTTGGACCGCAGCAGCCTCCGGTTCCCGCTGCCAGGTCGCAGTCATCCCGGGTCCCAGTCCCGGCTGGACCGCAGCAGCCCCTGCCGGTTCCTGCTGCTAGGTTGCAGCCATCCCGGGTCCCGGTCCCGGCTGGACCGCAGCAGCCCCTGCCGGTTCCTGCTGCTAGGTCGCAGCCATCCCTGGTCCCGGTCCCGGCTGGACCGCAGCAGCCCCTGCCGGTTCCTGCTGCTGGGTCGCAGCCATCCCGGGTCCCGGTCCCGGCTGGACCGCAGCAGCCATCCCCGGTCCCGGTCCCAGCTGAACCGCAGCAGTCCCTGTTTCCCGCTGCTGGGTAGCAGCCATCCGCGGTCCCGCTCCTGGCTGGACCGCAGCGGCCTCCGGTTCCTGCTGCTAGGTCACAGCCATCCCGGGTCCCGGCTGGACCGCAGCTGCCTCTGGTTTCTGCTGCTAGGTCGCAGCCATCCAGGGTCCCGGTCCCGGCTGGACCGCAGCAGCCCTGCCGGTTCCTGCTGCTAGGTCGCAGTCCTAGCAGCAGGGAGGGGGAGCCAGCGGGAGGGGGATGCAGGAACCGGCAGGCAGGTAGGCGGGGAGGTGATCAGCTTGCTGGAGGCGATCGCGATCCATGCGGGATACGAAACGGGTTGTCTTACGACAGGGAAAATTGACCGATAATAATCCGACACCGAGTCTTTGGATAAAAGCATCTGCCAAATGCCCAAAATGTAAATGTAATGCAGCCAGACAGTGAGAGTTTTTACAGACATGGCAAACTTGTCTCCTCAGAAAGTAAAGGCGCTTTTCAGCAGTTTTTTACCACCAAATCCGCTTGCTTACATCCGCTTGCTGTCAACAAATACTGCTATGATGAACACACCGAGGCACTTGAAGCAGGAGACTTTCCTCACTTCAGATCCATTGATGTGTATGGGGCCATGACCCACCCCTGTCGCTTCCTGATGTCCACGATCTTAGTCTTTCAGACATTGAGAGAGAGGTTGTTGCCCTGGCAGCATGTTCCCTGACCTGATCTCTGTAGGCCACATGTGTCAAACTCAAGGCCGGGCCCGGCACCTCATTTTATGTGGTCCACGAGAGGTTGCAAAGAATATAATTTCCTTTTTCCTTACCATACAAATCAGGCCCGGACTGGCCATCGGGAGCACCGGAAGTTTTCCCGGTGGCCTGGCCATCTATATAAGCACATTCCTTGTTGGCAAAAACTAAGGCAATAAAGCTGTTTCTGATTCTATATGGCCCGCAGGTCGCAGATAAAAATGCCCATATGCCACTGAGCTAGAGGTGGGCCAGGCCAGTGCTTAGTTGCAGCCGCACTGCAACTAAGTCATAACACCGACTCATGCAGGGGACTGAAAAAAAATCACCAGAATGCAGGAAATTAAGCCTTTGTAACAATAATTTTATTGGTGGACAATCTGCGTTGTTTGGCCAGGGCATCGGAAAGCCCCGTATGTTGTATGAATAGTGAAAATAATATATTTTTTTATTAAAAAAAAAAAACAACAACAAACAAACAAAACAAAACAAGTTTTGGATCCTCTGATCCTCAAGCAGCAGAATACTTCACAATTCACACAACTTGGCATGCTTGTATTTTGTATGAGCGCGTGAGAGGGAGAGAAAGAGAGAGAAACAGAGAGAGAGCACAGCTTACATGGCTTGTTTCCAACAAGTTGGCACATACCGGTATCTAAACTATAATGTCTGTGTGTGTGTGTGTGTGTGTGTGTGTGTGTGAATACATATTTCATGCAGCTGTTAAGTATTCTGCTTCTACTAAATATTTATTTGTAATAATTACTAATATTTTGAACATGAAGTCATCATTTCATAATTCCCCCGGGACTGGGGTGTCCTGACTGGGACTATGTTTCCCGGCCTGAATGATGTTCCCTGTCCGGCCCTAAATTCTACAATAGTTGTACACTTGAATATCTACTTGCAATATTTTTTTCCTAGGCATCTGCTTTCAGAGGTAGTTATTAATTAAGTTATTACTAAAACCAATAACAACCGAGTCTCATAGTCTTGTCTGTGCATTTTGGGGAACCCAGTTGATTAAATTACAAGCAAACCTATTACTTTCCTTGATATAACATCTTCAATGTGGCGTTGTCGGACATACCAGTGTAAAAGTAAACTTCTTGCCATGCTCCGGTTACACAGAGGCAACAATATAATATGATAAAGAGTAGATATATGTATATAGTCTTACAGTTACAACCGGCCCTTTGAGGGCAACAATCATGCTTATATTCCACTATAATTCCAAAAATGACAATATTCCAAATTTGATACAGGTCATGTAAACAGCGTATTCCATTTGGCTTTTATTTTGAAAGTGCCATGATCCACTTCATTCTGTAAGTTGCAACTTTCACCGTCATTCAACAAACGACTCCTCAGCCAAATCACTTCCACCTGTCCCTGTATCAATTCCCCGGCCTATATAGGGTCCTCCTCTACACATGCACTCTGCCAGATTGTATCTTAGCTCATGCACACAAGACTCTCCAGCAATTCCCAGATCGATCACCCGTTGCCGGCCCTGCCTGTCCCCGACCTACCTGCCTCGTTTGACTCCCTGTGAGATTGCCGGAGTGGCCAAAGAGGCAAATGAGAAACATACCAAAGGAGTTTTTTTCTGCTGTGTCCACATCCCACCACACTTCTACCACAGAATGAGAGTGTTACATACAGTGTTTGTATGTTGTATGGATGTCTTGTTATGGGCCTGTTTTCTTTTGGTTCTGTCTTGGTGTTGTGTTGTCTCCCCCTTCTGTTCTCATTCTCCTACTCTCCAAATCTCAGATATGCGCACCTTGGTTCCTGTCAATCATCACCACCTGTTCCAGATCAGCAAGTCCCACCCTATAAATCATCCCCTTTGTCTTTAGTAGAGAGAGATTCTCAGATTCTGGTAGAGAGCTGCGGCAAGTCAAGTCAAGTCAAGTCAAGTACATTTTATTTGTATAGCCCTCAATCACAATACAGTCTCAAGGAACTCAGAGTGGGGGATCCCTCCTTCCAGGGATGGTTTGGAGTGCAATGGGTGTCATACGGGCATAAAAAGGGGTAACAAAACAATTATAAGCGACAAATACAAATGGTAAATGGAAGAGTAATATTGTGATGGGGTGCTGGCAGGAGAGCAAGCTGGTAGCCGTCAGGTGGGGTGGCCAGATCACAGCAACACTGTAAAAATTGGAGACAACATGATGGTTAGATGGAGCACAGTGAACAGGGAACATACAAGCAACCTCTACCCTAATATCCATCGGCAGCCAGGGAAGGGTACTGCTGACAGAGTGTTGATTTAGCTGTAATTGAAGCTGAGGGGCACTCCTCAGATAAGATAAGATAGAACTTTATTGATCCTGAAGGAAATTCTTGTGCCAGGTTGCATAGCAATAGAATAAAACAATAGAGACATAAACAGTAGAATAATACAAATAAAATAACAGATTTGCATATGTACAGTAAGTAAGTCCTAGAAGTATACAAATATAGGTAAGATAAGATATTCAGTCAGCAAAAAACAATTTGGGAATAATGAAAGGGTGAAAAGGGTAATAATAATAATGGTAAGAGGAAGTATTGCACAGAATATTAAGAATATTGCACATAATGATGAAAGGTAATAGTAGCATGGTAATATTGCAAGGATAATATTGAGAAGAAGTATTGCACATGACATTAAGAATATTGCACATGATGATAATATTATGGTATTATGGTATTATGGTAATATTGCAAGGTAATATTTAACATAATATAGTCCATGATATTGAGATGGAGAAACCTGGAGGGGAGTGATTGGGATGGGCGGGTGGGGGTTATGTAGAGTCCAGGTGAACTCTGAACAGGTGGGTCTTGAGTCTCTTGCGGAAGCTGGCGAGCGACTCGGCCGTCCTGACATGAGCCGGGAGCTCATTCCACCACTGAGGAGCCAGAACCGTGAAGAGTTGGGACACATCGCTCTTCACATATGTACATATCACACAAAGAGAACAAAAACATACAGAAATGAGTACACCCCCTCTGAACATAGTTATATTTCTATTTCTAAATGATAACAATTATAATTTATGGAAAGATAGCAAAATTGAAATGTATTAAACATATACTTAATAACAACATGGAAAGAAATGTCATCAATAACTAAAATAAGTATATTTGACAACTTTGCTTAAATCAAGGGTTTCAAAAATGAGTACACCCTTGATTGTTTTGGGGGAACGGTTTAGGTAGGTTGTTTTCCCTACGGACTAATTAAGGGGCTGCACCGGGGTTCTCTTGCGGTTTAGTGAGTGCGTGCAACTAACGTTTTGGATTTGCGCAAATGGAAAATAAAGTTTGGAGTTCCATTCTTAATACTCCGCCTCCGACTCCCGTTCTTCGGCACTACACTGGTGACCCCGAAGTTTTCGAAGAAGTTTCCGAAAACATATTGAACATGGCAAGCAGCGATATTTTTATTAAGCTGCCGGAGTTCTGGGAGCGCGACGCTAGGGCATGGTTCGCGCATGTGGAGGCGCACTTTGCCTGCCGCGGAATAGCCGACGACTGGAAAAGGTATTACCACGTAGTGGCAGCGCTGGGGAGCTCCGTGGCGTCCAGGTTGGTGGGTTACATTGCAAACCCTCCGCACAGAGACAAGTATGAGGCGTTCAAAGCCCACCTCCTAAAGACTTTTGAATTGTCCACTAAGGAGAGGGCTCGCCAGCTTTTCGCCATTCAAGGCCTGGGTGACAGCCAAGACATCCCAGCTCATGGAGAAGATGCCTGAAATCTACTTGGGGGAGGAACGTCCCAATTTATTTAATTTGTGGGAAATTTCCTAACGCCACAATGCCGCCCGGGTTCAGACGGACGTGGCTAACACTGTCAGTTACAAGAACCTCGCGCCCTAATGCTTGAGGAAGCAAGACGCGTTTTTTCCTCGGCGGCCCAGCAGCCCGCGGTCCCGGAACGTATTGGGCCCCAACCTTTGGTTCCCCTTGCCAGTTAAGAGGGCGTGGAAATGCCGCAGGCCTCCAGGCCGGGGTGGGGAGGCACTGGCCTGTGCTTCTAACCAGCGCGGTTTGCAGCGCCAAAGCGAAAAGGTGCCTTTCCCGCCTGCAGCTACAAGCCGACGGGAAACGGGGGAGGCATCAGTGTGGCCCTGAGTGTTGGTGATGCAAGCAGGCTGCTCTTCATCAGTGACATATTCTGTAGCAGGTTCCTTTGTGCACCGGCGCTCAAGAGAGCGTTATTCCTGCTTCGGAGGAGGACGTCACTCGGGGGGGGCGGGGGCCGCAGTTGGCAACGGCTAACGGCCAGCCCCCATCCGCACGTATGGGCTGAGGCCTTGTTGAACTATGTTTGGGGGGGCAACGGTTCACTCTGGGGGTTCGTCACAGCGGACATCCGCTTTTTCTCTCCTAGGTGCGGATTTTCTTTGTGCCCATGGAACTACTAGTGGACGTTAAGAACAGCCGCTTGGTGTGATGCCCTAACCTCTCCTCCCTCGCATGTTACGCGGGGCGAGGCGGAGTACGACGGTCTGTCAGGATCACTGGCAGGGGCGGACAGGTACGGTGTCAGCCTTGCTCACTGAGTTTCCAGTGAGCTGAGCGCTAGCCTACCTTCTTCTGCGCCCACCACCAAAGCACGGGGTAGAGCAGTCATGTTCACCTACGGCGGGACCCCAGTCTACCGCCAGTGGCCCAACGACTCAACTCCCTGCAAAACTCGCAGTAGCGAGGGGAGTATCTCGGTCACATGGAGCACCTGGGGATCAATCCGTCCGGTTGCTGACGGAGCCCTTGGGCGTCCCCTCTTCATATCGTCCCCAAGCCCAATGGTGGTTGGCGCCCGTGTGGTGACTACCGCCGCCTCAACGAGGCGACGACACCTGACCGCTACCCAGTCCCGCACATCCAAGACTTTTCGGCGCACCTGGCGGGTAAGCTGGTTTTTGCTAAGGTGGACCTGGTGCGGGGGTACCACCAGGTGCCTGTGCATCCCCTGGACATCCCCAAAACGGCGGTAATCACGCCTTTTGGGTTGTTCGAGTTCCTGCAGATGCCATTTGGGCTCAAGAACGCCGCTCAGACGTTCCAGCGCCTGATGGACTCTGTTCTATGGGACATGCCTTTCGTGTTCGTCTACCTGGACGACATACTCGTCGCCAGCGCCTCGGAAGATGAACACCTGTCTCACCTCCGGGCCCTCTTCACGAGGCTCAGCCAACACGGGCTAGTCATCAACCTGGCAAAGTGTCTGTTCGCGTTGTCCGCCATCGACTTCCTCGGGCACCGCGTCACCAAGGGTGGAGCGGCTCCCCTTCCGTCGAAAGTGGAAACTGTCGCGGCTTTTCCTCGCCCGCACACGGCCTGGTCGCTCCGGGAGTTCCTGGGGATGGTGACTTTTTACCACCGTTTCACCGCCCGGGCCGCCCACATTATGCGGCCGCTGTACGAAGCGCTGAAAGGCAAGTCCCCCAACCAAGCCATTAGCTGGACTGCGGAGACTGAGGCTGCTTTCGTGGGTGACATGGAAGTTCAATGCTTTTAATCCACAATATAAATCGCTCATGCGCATTTAAAGAACAAATGATAAAGAATAGTGCAGAGTCCAATTCTATGGTTGAAGAGGGGTTTGGCGTGGAGATGTGGCGGAGTTCTCCCGTGCCATTCGTACCTGCCTCTTAATGTGGGGAGAGTACACATGTGTCAATGAATAGCATTCCGCATTACACTCTTTCCCAACACCTGCATCAATCACAGGTGTTTTGCCGCTCCGCTCCCGTTTTCTTCAATGGTCGACACTAACCACGCCCCCTCACATATCACAATGTACATCTAACATTTATGATATTTACATAATTAAATTACTTCTGGATACATATGCCATATTCCCTATGGTATATTTAATATACTTAGATACATTTGCTTCTGATTCTTTTATCTTATGTATATTTCTGCGATTCCATGCCAGATGCCATATTTCTGCTACTACTGCCCTCACTTGTGCATCTGCCTCTTACTTGTACATTTATAATACTCAATATTCTCTGTAAGTTTTCAACTGTAATTTAGTTTTTTTTGTATTTCTGAATTACTGGAAATACTGAGGAAAATTACAAGGATAAACTGTAAATGTATTTATCTCATTTAAAACTACAGGAAAAAAAATTTAAATAAAAATTACACTAAAATTCCCCTTTTTTACAATTATTAATACAATTTTCACAAACAATTACTGTTAAAATACAGAATTTTACCTTATCAAAGCCAGATGTATATTTAGATACTGTATTTATTTTAATTTTAAAGAAAAATGGCATAAGTGTGGTGGTTGATAATTGATTAAAAACTGTTAAAAGCAAAGATGAAAAACTAAGAAGAAAGATGTTTTCTATTATTTTGCTTAAATTGACAATTTATTTAAATGATATACAGTAAAAGTGTTGGTATTGTCATGACCTTAGAAAAAGTGAATGACTGCACTTTAGCAGACTTAAACATATCTTTTACCTAACTGCTCCTACACTGTAAAAAAAACCCCGTTATTTTACGGTACAAATTTACAGAAAAAGTAACGTAAAATAACGGTTTTTTTTTTACTGTATATCATTTAAATAAATTGTCAATTTAAGCAAAATAATAGAAAACATCTTTCTTCTTCGTTTTTCATCTTTGCTTTTAACAGTTTTTAATCAATTATTAACCACACTTATGAGTATTTATGAAGCCATTTTTCTTTAAAATGAAAATAAATACAGTATCTAAATATACATCTGGCTTTGATAAGGTAAAATTTAACAGTAATTGTTTGTGAAAATTGTATTAATAATTGTAAAAAAGGGAAATTTTAGTGTAATTTCTATTTAAAATATTTTTCCTGTAGTTTTAAATGAGATAAATACATTTACAGTTTATCCTTGTAATTTTCCTCAGTATTTCCAGTAATTCAGAAATACAAAAAGAAAACGGTAAAAATGTACAGAAAAAGTACCGTAAAATAACCAGGGTTTTTTTGCAGTGTAGGACAAACTTTACAGAGAATTATTGACTGTTGAGCATTATAAATGTGCAAGTAATTAAGGGCAGATGCACAAGTGAGGGCAGTAGGAGCAGAAATATGGCATCTGGCATGGAATCGCAGAAATATACATAAGATAAAAGAATCAGAAGCAAATGTATCTAAGTATATTAAATATAGCATAGGGAATATGGCATATGTATCCAGAAGTAATTTAATTATGTAAATATCATAAATGTTAGATGTACATTGTGATATGTGAGGGGGCGTGGTTAGTGTCGACCATTGAAGAAAACGGGAGCGGAGCGGCAAAACACCTGTGATTGATGCAGGTGTTGGGAAAGAGTGTAATGCGGAATGCTATTCATTGACACCTGTGTACTCTCCCCACATTAAGAGGCAGGTACGAATGGCACGGGAGAACTCCGCCACATCTCCACGCCAAACCCCTCTTCAACCATAGAATTGGACTCTGCACTATTCTTTATCATTTGTTCTTTAAATGCGCATGAGCGATTTATATTGTGGATTAAAAGCATTGAACTTCCATGTCAGACGACTCTGTCCTCTCCTTGATCTAGGAAGAACCCGAACAAGCAATAGACTTTGCTACATACATTTAAATTATGATCAATGAGATTGGTGTTCCTGGTTGAGAAGCCTGATGGACTGGGGGAAATAAACTGTTTTTGAGTCTGGTAGTCTGTGCCTGGATGCTCCGGTAACGTCTACCAGACAGCAGCAGCGTGAGCAGTCCATAGGTGGGTGTAGTCCTCAATGATTTTCTGTGCTTTGCTAAGGAATCGTGTGTGGTAGATGCTTTGCACGGCGGGGAGATGGCAGCCAATGATGCACTCCGCTGTCTTCGCCACCCTTTGGAGGGCCTTGCAATCAGCAGTGGAGCAGCTGCCATACCAGGCAGTAATGAGAGAAAATTTAGAAAATCTGACTCTGCTGGTGATCTCTCTCACTACCTCCAACTCCTCTCATGTTTCACCTCTACTGTGTCAGCAGCCAAATCTGCCTTCTATCTTACAAAGATCAACTCTTCCGCCTCCAACCCCAGGA
The DNA here is from genome assembly GCA_002895965.2 of Coryphaenoides rupestris. Lineage (NCBI taxonomy): Eukaryota > Metazoa > Chordata > Actinopteri > Gadiformes > Macrouridae > Coryphaenoides > Coryphaenoides rupestris. The sequence continues at coordinate 865,337 of PIJE02000021.1, forward strand.
AACTTTTTTCCATGTTCTCCTCCCTCCTCAACCCTCCCTCCCCTCCTCCTCCCTCCTCCCTCTCGGCTGATGACTTTGCCACCTACTTTACAAAGAAGGTGAAGGACATTACCTCCTCTTTCACCCCTGCTTCTTCCCTCACTCCCCCTTCACCCACCCCTACCAGCCTTACCTGCTTTAACCCCCTCTCCTCTGAAGAAGTCAACAGGCTTGTGACATCCAACCATGCCACCACCTGCCCCCTTGACCCAATCCCATCCTCTCTTCTCACCACCCTAACTAACACCTCCCTCACTTGAGGCCTGTTTCCGACCACCTTCAAGACCACCAGAATCAAGCCACTCCTTAAGAAACCCACCCTGGACACCACCGACGTCCATAGAACATGCTGTCTCCACCCAACTATCATCCTATCTCTCCGAGAACAACCTGCTCGACCCTCATCAGTCAGGCTTCAAAGCGGCGCACTCCACGGAGACGGCCCTGCTCGCAGTATCAGAGTCCCTTCGCGACGCCAGAAGCTCTTCCCTCTCATCCGTGCTCATCCTCCTTGACCTGTCCGCCGCTTTCGACACAGTGAACCACCAGATTCTCCTCTCCACCCTGGCAGAGCTTGGCATCGCTGGAACTGCGTTATCCTGGTTCACTTCCTACCTGACAGATCGCACCTATCAGGTCACATGGAATGGCCTCGGTTCCTGCTGCTACGCAGCCATCCCGGGTCCCGGTCCCGGCTGGACCGCAGCAGCCCCTGCCGGTTCCTGCTGCTAGGTCGCAGCCATCCCGGGTCCCGGTCCCGGCTGGGCCGCAGCAGCCCCTGCCGGTTCCTGCTGCTAGGTCGCAGCCATCCCTGGTCCCGGTCCGGCTGGACCAGCAGCCCCTGCCGGTTCCTGCTGCTAGGTTGCAGCCATCCCGGGTCCCGGTCCCGGCTGGACCGCAGCAGCCATCCCCGGTCCCGGTCCCAGCTGAACCGCAGCAGTCCCTGTTTCCCGCTGCTGGGTAGCAGCCATCCGCGGTCCCGCTCCTGGCTGGACCGCAGCGGCCTCCGGTTCCTGCTGCTAGGTCACAGCCATCCCGGGTCCCGGCTGGACCGCAGCTGCCTCTGGTTTCTGCTGCTAGGTCGCAGCCATCCAGGGTCCCGGTCCCGGCTGGACCGCAGCAGCCCTGCCGGTTCCTGCTGCTAGGTCGCAGTCCTAGCAGCAGGGAGGGGGAGCCAGCGGGAGGGGGATGCAGGAACCGGCAGGCAGGTAGGCGGGGAGGTGATCAGCTTGCTGGAGGCGATCGCGATCCATGCGGGATACGAAACGGGTTGTCTTACGACAGGGAAAATTGACGATAATAATCCGACACCGAGTCTTTGGATAAAAGCATCTGCCAAATGCCCAAAATGTAAATGTAATGCAGCCAGACAGTGAGAGTTTTTACAGACATGGCAAACTTGTCTCCTCAGAAAGTAAAGGCGCTTTTCAGCAGTTTTTACCACCAAATCCGCTTGCTTACATCCGCTTGCTGTCAACAAATACTGCTATGATGAACACACCGAGGCACTTGAAGCAGGAGACTTTCCTCACTTCAGATCCATTGATGTGTATGGGGCCATGACCCACCCCTGTCGCTTCCTGATGTCCACGATCTTAGTCTTTCAGACATTGAGAGAGAGGTTGTTGCCCTGGCAGCATGTTCCCTGACCTGATCTCTGTAGGCCACATGTGTCAAACTCAAGGCCGGGCCCGGCACCTCATTTTATGTGGTCCACGAGAGGTTGCAAAGAATATAATTTCCTTTTTCCTTACCATACAAATCAGGCCCGGACTGGCCATCGGGAGCACCGGAAGTTTTCCCGGTGGCCTGGCCATCTATATAAGCACATTCCTTGTTGGCAAAAACTAAGGCAATAAAGCTGTTTCTGATTCTATATGGCCCGCAGGTCGCAGATAAAAATGCCCATATGCCACTGAGCTAGAGGTGGGCCAGGCCAGTGCTTAGTTGAGCCTGGGGGGCCCTGCTTAGCCGGCTGCCACCGCGACCCGAACCCGGATAAGCGGACGCGAATGGATGGATGGATGGATATTGAGAATATTGCACATGATGTTGGGAAGAAATATTGCACATGATATTGTGCAATATCAATATTGCACGTGATATTGAGAAAAATGCACATGAAGAAAGGTAATATTGCACATGAAATTGCTCAGTGTTCATTGTCTTATATTTCAACTGTCCTTCCCACAGAGGGGGGAGGAGTTATAGAGTTTGATAGCCACAGGCAGAAAGGACCTCATGTCGCGTTCTGTGGTGCACCTCGGTAGTCTAAGTCCACGGCTGAAGGTGCTCTGGTATGACTCCAGTGTGGCGTGCAGGGGATGAGAGGCGTTGTCCATCATACTGAGTAGTTTACTCAGCATCCTCCTCCCCGCGACCTCCACCAAAGACTCCAATTCCACTCCCAGGACAGAACCCGCTTTCCTGATGAGCTTATTGAGTCTGTTTGCGTCGGCTGTCTTCACCCTGCTGCCCCAGCACACAACAGCGTAGAAGATGATGCTAGCTACCACCGAGTGATAGTAGAGTCTCCGTAGGAAATACAGGCGACTCTGACCTTTCTTGTACAGGGCCTCTGTGTTTTTAGTCCAATCCATCTTATTGTCTATGTGGACACCCAGGTACTTGTATTCCTCGACAATGTCCACCTCAGTCCCCCTGATGCTGACTAGTTTCGGGTGGGTCGGTTGCTTCCTGAAATCCACCACCAACTCCTTAGTGTTTGCAATGTTGAGTTGCAGGTGATCTAGTCTACACCACTCCACAAATCTGTCCACCACACTCCTGTACTCTGACTCCTGTCCCTTGCTGATACAGCCCACAATAGCAGAGTCATTCGAAAACTTCTGCAGATGGCAGGACTGTGAGCAGTATCTGAAGTCTGGCGGCCAAAAGCAAGGGTAAATAGGTGAGTTTTAAGTCTAGCCTCAAATATGTCAGCAGAGTCACCCTCCCTGATTACAGGTGGCAGACGGTTCCACAGATAGGGTGCTCGATAAGAGAACACCCTGTTTCCTGCTCATTTTTTATTCACTTTTGGAATTGATAGAAGGCCAGCCCCTGAAGACCGGAGCGACCGAGAAGGACAATAAGGTCCTTCAGGTACGATGGTGCAGTCCGCAGTGGATAACATTGGATAACACAATATTTCTAAGATGAAAAAATGCAGTTCTGGTAATACTTTTCACATGCTGATCAAAAGAAAGCATAGGATCAAACATGTTAGTGCCATTTTACGTTCATGTTTAATTTTACAGTCAAGCAAGCATTATTATTGTTAGGACAGTGATTATAGTTAGTTTAAATTGTTTAGTCTAGAATTAATATACTTACCTGTTTATTTTGCCTGAAAAGAGAAAAGTTACTTACCTTAGATAGATACACCTGTGCTTTTTGTACTAGTGAGGCTTCGGCAGTCGGGACCTGAAATTCGGCCGTATTGTGTCCTTTCAGGAAGTTGTGAATAAAGACGGGAGCAACACATTGTTTCTACCGTCGTGACTGGTGCATAGAATCAGATTCCTTCAAGTTCAGGATCCATGTGAAGGCCATGCCCACCACCAGAAGAGGGATTCTCTCTGTCGTCAGCTCGATATACGACCCCCTGGGTTTTTTGTCTCCTTTCATTCTACTTGCGAAGATCATCGTCCAGGATTTGTGTAGGATGAAACTTACCTGGGATGAAGACATTCCGGAAGAAATCGAAAACAGATGGTTGTGTGGCTGTCCGACCTTAGCCAGTTTGCCAGCTTTTCAGTCCAGAGGCTGCGTCAAGCCAGAGGGATTTGGTTCAGCCACATCAGCGCAACTGCCAACAAATTTTTCTGCAACCGCGAGCGGAGAGGGGGCTACGGAGTTGGTCACTTACCTCCGCTTAGAGAACAGTCATGGTCGAGTCCACTGCTCATTTCTTCTTGGAAAATCCCAGAGTGACGCACTCAAACCAGTCACTGTCCCACGTCTGGAGCTAGCTGCAGCTGCCGCTTGCAGCCAAGATGGCACAAGCTCATGAAGAGGAGCTTCAGATGGAACTGAAAGAGTCTGTGCTGTGGACAGACAGCACTACAGTTCTTAGATACATCGACAATGACAGCACTCGTTTCAAAACGTTGTAGCAAATAGAGTGTCAGCTATCAGAGGAGACACCAGGCCAGCTCAATGAAGTAGCGTCAACACATCTTTGAATCCAGCGGACCACGCATCCAGGGGAAATGAAGGCAGATACCTTCATAAAGTGTCGAAGCCTGGTTTGAAGGTTCCCGACTTCTTGACCCAGAGTGAAGCTCACTGGCCTGTCCCGTCAGACTTCTCAAGAGAAATGTCAGAAGACGATGCTGGAAGTTAAACGAACGGCCAACATGAATGTCATCAAGGCCAGAAGACACAAACATAGACCCTCTTAACAAACTTGTGCATCACTACTCAGACTGGCACAGCCTGAAGAAGGCAGTCGCATGGATGTTAAAGCTGAAGGAGCTGCTTAGAAGTCTGTGTGAAACAAGGAAAGTGTTTGAGTCACAAGTTCAGTCTTCAGCAAGCCACGACGTGAAGATCAATAACAGTCGAAAACCTGATTGCAAGAAATGGAGATTTAAATAGTGAAAGGAGATCATCTGACAGTCAAGGTACGGCCAGAAGAGCAGAAACGGCAATCCATCCAGTTTAGCCAAAGACAAACCTTCTGTGAAGGAAGTTACAGCGCCTGCAGGAAAGGTTGAAAAGATCAAAAGGAGCAGTGCCCATTGTTGAAACTGATCCATTCCTACAGGACGGGGTGCTGAGAGTTGGCGGGAGACTGCATCAGGCTGCCTTGCCAGAACACACAAAGCATCCAGCTATCATAGCAAAAGGTCATCACATAACAACTCTGATCATCAGAAATGCTCACAAGGAAATCGGACACAGCGGAAGAAATCACACCCTCTCTCGGCTGAGACAAAGGGTTTGGATCTGCAAGGGAAATGCTGCTGTCAGGAGTGTGTTGTCAAAGTGTGTTAGATGCCGGAAGACTCAAGCTACTGTGAGTGAACAGAAGTTGGCGAATCTACCACCAGATCGTGTGTTACCTGACAATCCACCGTTCACCAATGTAGGTGTCGATTATTTCGGGCCTTTCGAGGCTAAGCGTGGACGTGGGCTAGTTAAAAGATATGGAGTTTTGTTTACATGCCTCACAGTAAGAGCAGTCCACATAGAGATCGCACACTCTCTGGATACCGACTCGTGCATAAATGCATACAGGCGATTCATAGCCAGAAGAGGACAAGTGGAGGTTATGAGATCGGATAATAGGACGAACCTGGTAGCAGCAGAACGCGAGATCCGCCAAGCAATGAAAGAGTGGAACCAGTCCAAAATCTCAGAAGCCCTACTTCAAAGAGGAGTCACTTGGATTTTCAATCCTCCAGCTGGGTCGCACCACGGTGGGATCTGGGAGAGACAGAAGAAAAATAAGAACAGTAAGGAAAATACTTACCAACCTCTTGAAGCTTCAGTCTCTGGATGATGAATGTCTGCAGACGGTGATGTGTGAAGTAGAGGCAGTGATCAACAGCAGACCTCTTACCAAGTCATCTGATGACGTTGACGACCTTGAAGCGCTGACACCGAATCATCTGCTTCTTCTCAAGGGGAAACCAGCACTACCTCCAGGCATCTTCCAGAAGGAGGATTTGTACTCCAAGAAAAGGTGGAGACAAGTGCAGTATATCTCGGACATCTTCTGGAAGCGCTGGACCAGAGAATACTTGCCACTTTTACAGGAAAGGCAGAAGTGGTTAGAGAAGAGGAGAAACGTAAAGGTGGGAGACGTTGTCCTTATTGTGGATGAAAGAGCTCCAAGAGGTTCCTGGTTGATGGGAAAGGTAGAAAAGACCATTCCAGATGCCAAAGGATTCGTACGTCGGGTTCTTGTCAAAACGAAGACCAGCACTCTGAAGAGACCAATAGACAAGTTGTGTCTACTGCTTGAGATGAAAAACTAAAAAGGGGGACATTGATAGTTCAGTCTCAATAACCTAGATTTAGTCTATAGGTTTTTTTGTTTTTGTTAGTTTCGTATTTAAGAGTCAGTATTAGAATAACATGAAAATGGCTCTTGTTAGTTAAGTATGTGTAATTGTCATGCCCATGGACAATTAGGGGCCGGAAATGTTAGTGCCATTTTACGTTCATGTTTAATTTTACAGTCAAGCAAGCATTATTATTGTTAGGACAGTGATTATAGTTAGTTTAAATTGTTTAGTCTAGAATTAATATACTTACCTGTTTATTTTGCCTGAAAAGAGAAAAGTTACTTACCTTAGCTAGATACACCTGTGCTTTTTGTACTAGTGAGGCTTCGGTAGTCCGGACCTGAAATTCGGCTGTATTGTGTCTAGGGATGGGTACCGAGAACCGGTACCACTATGGAACCGGTTCCCGTACAACCGGTACTAACCTTACCGAATCAAAACGCATATTTCGGTGCCTCATTTCCGTGCCAGTAGTTAAAATGCCATTTGAAATATCCACTGCATTTTAGCGCCCTCTAGTGCGCGAAACGAAATATCGCTGATGCTCACGTCACGCTGCCCAACCCACACCAACTTTAGTAAACATTTCAATCAGACAGTGACAGCAAGTACCCGCAAAATGCCGAAACCACGACAGTCGAAAGTCTGGCTGCATTTTACCCCAAAAAACGCGAACAATAGTACCTGCAACAAATGTTTAAAAACCATTGCATGCAAAGGGGGGAACACCTCCAATTTGATGAAGCACCTTTTGGCGAACCTGAAGGCCAAAGCATGCACAGTGTTCGACCCTTGAAATCGTCAAGCCCAGTACCAAGCACCTCAGCCCAGTACCAAGCACCTCAGCCGGTGGTGTGGGAGACCCCGACGACGAGACGATTGACGAGGATTCCAGCCGCATTTCCTCATGTTAGTAACGTAACATTAACGATGCAAATCTTGAATTTATAAATTAATCAACGTTTTTATGTGTTTACGGTTACATATGTTAATAATAAATAAATAAATTAACTAATTAATTAATGAACGTAATATATATTATTATTGCAGTAGTGGGATGGGGTATTCACCTTGGCCAAGAAGGGAACCTTAACAAAAGAGAAGGTGGAACAATGCCACAGGGCTGTGACCAGATTTGTGGTCGAGGGACTGCATTCTTTTTCCACTGTGGAATCTCCATGGTTCAGTTAAATAAATAAATACCATATCATTGTTTTAGGTAATTGCATTATGTGAAAATAATATTTGTTTATTTAGTGTGTATAATCTAGTTATGTGCCATTAAGACAAATCTTATGTGCATGGTACTCTGTTGAAAAGATTAACTTTAATTAATTTCTCCTTTCTTCATACTTCTTAGAAAAACTGGCTAATACTAACTCTAGTGACTGCAAAATAAGAATGTTTATACACATTGAGCTAATACTAACTGCTATATACCTGGACTACCAGTGTACAAACTCTAGGACTTGACAAATACTAACTCTACTTTACACTTGCTTTGTTTGAACTGTTATTAACTCTTATGTTATTAAAGACTTGACTGTAATTACTTACTCAAAACTGCATAGTAGAAACTATATGTGACTAATATTAACTTAAAATCTTAATGACTGGTTAATTCAAGAACTAGAAAATACTAACTCTAAGGGACTGCTAATACTACTCTAGGACACCACACACCACCTATACTCTCATTTTCACTTAGTGGCGTAGGGGAAGGAGCCCGCAGGCCATGCACTGCAGGGCACATCAGGGTGTGAATTTGCACATTATGACTGTTTGATGCAAATAAACGCACCTGTAGATGTTTATAAAGTGGGTGATACAGCTATAGCAGGCGGCGCTCGCACCTGCGGACAGGAATCAATTGTGGGCAAGGAGTCTCTTTTTTTCTTTTTTTCTCTACATTATGTGTTATGCGGTGGATCCATGTGCAGTTTATCAATGCCATATTTGTCGTTTTCGAGTGAACTTTTAGATTGATTGGTTGGAGTCATGAGGGCCACCAGAGGTGTCCCGATAGGCTGGTAACTGTGTAAGTCATCATTATGCATTTTGGTTGTATTCATCCTCGTTCTGCGATAGGGGTTATACCATTTAACTGGTAAGCATCAACACTATCTGGATTATAGAACATTCAAATCCGGGAGATATGGTCTACTAGGTTCTGGTATCTCGTGATTTGAGGAAGGGGGATGCATAACAAGCGCTTCATTAACTGACAGTGTAGACATTGTTTTCTTCAAACAAACCCTCAAACACGTCAGTCCGATACAAAATGCCATGAAACCCAATATGACAGGTGCTATTATGGGAATGAGCCATGACAGAGCGATTGTACCTGGTGGTGGTGTATTTATTACTTTTTGCTTAACTAGGTGAACACAGTATCAGGCAGCAAAGTTGTCTATATTATGAAAAACTCAATTATATTGTGATAGCTTGCTGTGCAGCACCTCTGTACTCCTGGAGGGTCCTTCTATATCTCGCCCCTAGCTCAGTCTCAACTAAGACAGCGGTCACTACGTAACACCTTTCAGGCCTACTCAACCACACTCTAGTATCCACTTCTCAGAGAAAGCTTGAAACTGGAACACCACACAAGCTAGACTCAAACAGTTACACTCACCGGCCACTTTATTAGCACCTGTTCAACTGCTCATTAACGCAAATATCTCATCAGCCAATCACATGGCAGCAACTCAATGCATTTAGGCATTTAGACATGGCCAAGACAATCTGCTGAGGTTAAAACCGAGCATCGGAATGGGGAAGAAATGTGATTTAAGTGACTTAAGTGACCGGCAGTTCTCTGGGCGAAATGCCTTGTTGATGCCAGAGGTCAGAGGAGAATGGCCAGACTGGTTGGAGCTGATAGAAAGGCAACAGTAACTCAAATAACTACTTGTTACAACCGAGGTATGCAGAAGAGCATTTCTGAACGCACAACACGTCGAACCTTGAAGCAGATGGGCTACAGCAGCAGAAGACCACACCGGGTGCCACTCCTGTCAGCTAAGAACAGGAAACTGAGGCTACAATTCGCACGGGCTCACCAAAATTGGACAATTGAAGATTGGAAAAACGTTGACTGGTCTGATGATTCTCAATTTCTGCTGCGACATGCAGATGGTAGGGTCAGAATTTGGCGTAAACAACATGAAAGCATGGATCCATCCTGCCTTGTATCAACGGTTCAGGCTGGTGGTGTAATGGTGTGGGGGATATTTTCTTGGAACACTTTGGGCCCCTTAGTACCAATTGAGCATCGTTTAAACACCACAGCCTACCGGAGTATTGTTGCTGACCATGTCCATCCCTTTATGACCACAGTGTACCCATTTTCTGATGGCTGCTTTCAGCAGGATAACGCGCCATGTCACAAAGCTCAAATCATTTCAAACTGGTTTCTTGAACATAACTGTGGTGGCTGAATCTTCTTGATATCTTAAACATTTCTATAGCATTCTTATGACAGCCACTTCGCTGGCTTGACGGGAAAAAACGAGTCTACTCGTGTCAACTGTTACGACGACGGTAGAAACAATGTGTTGCTCCCGTCTTTATTCACAACTTCCTGAAAGGACACAATTAGGGTTGGGTATCGTTTAGATTTATCCGATACCGGTGCCAAACCGATACTTTTAAAACGATACCGGTGCCAAAACGGTGCCAGAACCGATACCTTCTTTAAAATAAAGAGCAAACAACAACGTTAAAGAATGTCTTTTTTTATTGCAAAGGCAAAACAATTGAACAATATATTAACTCTTCACTCTAACACCACAATTGCAATTAAATACAAAACACTATTAAACATTACTAATAAATATTAAATGAACAATATCTACAAATATCAACAATAAATAAGTAAAACAGTACAACTACTAATAATAAATAAGAGCAAATAACAGCAAACAAAGCAAGTGAAAAGTAGTGCACAGTGACTGTCAAATAATGGTCCTGTGCCACACTGGTCCACCCATCACAGGTAATAGCAGCCTTAATCACTTGTGCCAATGCCTGAACAACATTCTGCTTTTCAACAGAGTACCATGCAGGAATGAGGGTATTCATCAGAGTATCCCTGGACGGGGGGCGGTAGCGAGGATTAAGGGCACTGGTCATCTCTCTGTATTAAAGAAATTTAAGGATGTGTATTAGTCTTATTTGT
>PIJE02000021.1:875594-968094 GCA_002895965.2 Coryphaenoides rupestris
GTCTATTGTTTGTTAGTTTCGTATTTAAGAGTCAGTATTAGAATAACATGAAAATGGTTCTTGTCAGTTAAGTATTTGTAATTGTCATGCCCATGGACAATTAGGGGCCGGAAATGTTAGTGCCATTTTACGTTCATGTTTAATTTCACAGTCAAGCAAGCATTATTATTGTTAGGACAGTGATTATAGTTAGTTTAAATTGTTTAGTCTAGAATTAATATACTTACACTGTTTATTTTGCCTGAAAAGAGAAAAGTTACTTAACCTTAGCTAGATACACCTGTAGCTTTTTTCTACTAGTGAGGCTCGGTAGTCCGGACCTCTGAAATTCGGCCTGTATTGTGTCCTTTCAGGAAGTTGTGAATAAAGACGGGAGCAACACATTGTTTCTACCGTCGTCGTAACAGTTGACACGAGTAGACTCGTTTTTTCCCGTCTAGCCAGCGAAGTGGCTGTCATAAGAATGCTATAGAAATGTTTAAGATATCAAGAAGATTCAGCCACCACATTAAGTAGAAACAATCACGCAAGAAAGACGAGACAAAAGCCATGAAAGTGTGACGACTGGAGGCGCGTGAGAAGATGAAGAGGCATGAATTAGCTCGTTAAATAGCTAATTGAAGACGAGCAGATGTCCAGACTACCTCCACGTTGATGAATAAGTACCAATTGAGCCACTAGCAAGTGGAAAGTGGATGAGCTAGCAACAATAAGCTAGCCACAGCTAAATGAATCATCACACTTGCACTCATATAACCGGAGTTGTGTGCTTGAGAAAGTAATGGTAGCTAGCATTAGGCATGTTGAGACATGTTGTGCTGCTAAACCCAGCTAGTCATTTTGAGTCTATGAAGAAGCAGAAATTCAACTCTGAAGATAAACAGCCTTTTTGTGGAACCTTTTTTATTGAAAACAGTTGCCTGTTTTGAGGTTAAGGACTGTTTAACTTAGATTTCAGACGTCAGAGCTTGCAAAGCGATTAACATGGAGAAAGATCAGAACGAAGCCGAAACATACGCCAATGCCGATAAAGGCCAAAAGAGGGCGACAAAGCCCACTCCAAAAGCCCTAGAAGAGAAACTTAATAAGCAGATGAGTGCAAGGAAGCGTGCATCAGCACACCTCACCACCAAAACTAAAGACATTGAGAGACTAATGGAAAATAATTCCAATGCATACATTGTTGAAAGGGACCATCTTAGCGATTACTCAAAATTCCTGAGAGAGTTTATTCAAGCAAATGATGCAATAAGCCAGTTGTTGCCAGAAGATGAAAGGGAGGCTGATCAGCTTTACTGGTGTCAGCCTAACCTAGCCAAGTATGAGATTTTCCTGACCAACATTGAGCAGTGGATAGTTGATGCAAGACAGCAAGCTGAGGCTGCTGAAAATATAGATCCAGGTGATAGTGCATCCGTAGCCAGCCTAAAGGAAAGACATGGTTCTGTGATGGTTACAAGTGTACATAGCAAACACTCTTCACGCTCATCTAAAGTCTCATCTAACTCGTCTATTCGTCGAAGAGAGGAAGCAAACCGTGCAGGTCTGCTCGCACGCGCGGCTGCGCTAAAGCAAAAACAGGCATTACAGTTTGAAGAGGTTCAGTTGAAGGTTTTGCCTGAAAAGAGAAAAGTTACTTACCTTAGATAGATACACCTGTGCTTTTTGTACTAGTGAGGCTTCGGTAGTCGGGACCTGAAATTCGGCCGTATTGTGTCCTTTCAGGAAGTTGTGAATAAAGACGGGAGCAACACATTGTTTCTACCGTTGTCGTAACAGTTGACACGAGTAGACTCGTTTTTTCCCGTCTAGCCAGCGAAGTGGCTGTCATAAGAATACTATAGAAATGTTTAAGATATCAAGAAGATTCAGCCACCACAAAACAAAACACCAAGATTCTTGATGCAGGGGCTTCCTTCTTGTTCCAGATCAGCAATCACCAGTCCCACCCTATAAATTGTCCCCTTTGTCTTTAGTTGAGAGAGATTCTCAGATTCTGGTAGAGAGCTGTGGCAGAGCTCTGTTTTGGGTGTAGTTCATGTTTAGTGTTTTGTTATGCTTAGCTTTTGTGTTTGGTGTTATGTACGCTTGGTTAATGTCTTCCTTTAGTTCTTTCTTTTGTTGTTATGGTTATTTGGTGCTCAGGGACAAGAAGATAGGTAAGATACCCTAGGGTCTACATGTTTACATCACATAGGTTTACCTGCTGTTAGACACACTAGGATTAGAGCACCACCCGCTGTGTTTTGGGGTGCTTTGGAACCTGTCAAGGGGGGTGGGGTTATTATTTTTTATTTTGTCTTTTTGTTGGTTGCCACTGTTTAGCTCCTCTTGCTCCCTGTGTCCCTGTGCTCCCTTGCTTATTGTAAATAAATATTAATTATTTTGCATATGTTTTTCATGCCTTGTATGATTGCACTCTCTCATACTATACCCGTTGCCTTATGTTGGGCCCTCCAAGCCACCTGGGGGCTTGGAGGGGCTCCTTCCTTGCCTTCTCGCTGAGAGACGGACAAAAAGGAAAAAGATGTGTTTCAGGTTGGATTTGTGGAGTCAGCGTATTCGTACCATGCCCCATTTTTCTCCTCTCTCCCCTACCAGAGAGAGCATTTGTCTTATGAGGTGATCAACACAGCTGTGTTTCGTGCCTATGAACTAGTGCCTGAGACATATAGACAAAAGTTCAGAGCTCATAAAATGTCACCTGGCAGAGCCTTTATGGAGTTCGCCCGCGAGAAAGAGACTTTTTTTTAAACGCTGCTGTAAAGCCTATAGAGTGTCTGATTTTCATTCTCTATCAGAGTTGATTCTCCTCAAAGACTTTAAGAATAGCGTATCGGAATGTTTAGTGACATATCTTAACAAACAAAAAGTGGGGACGTTGGCACAAGCTGCTGTGCTTGCTGACAAGTTTGTGGTAATGCACAAGCTGACCTTTGGCACTCCTCGAAATCAGAGTAAGACTGTTACACCCTTTGCTGGCACCAGAACACAGTCTAGTCCACCCCGCTCAGTGCCTCCACGCTCCAATGAGCCAATGCCACCAAACACATCAAGGCTGACTGCTTTATGTTGAAACGCAAGCTGGCCCAGCCAAGTAAACATCCAAAAGAGGTTGGTTTAGTGCAAATGGTGGGTCCATTGTCAGTAGTTCCGGAGGTGGTGTGTGACTTGCTAGAGCCACACACCATTTATGTTATGTGTTATGCACTGTTTATGTTGGATGGTCTGGTTTCTCTCAGTGGTAATATGGTGGACCAGTGTAAAGTACGCATATTAAGGGATACTGGAGCAGCACAGTCCTTTTATCTGAGGTGTTAGCTTTTCTGGATGTGGTCAGCAATTGGCTCTAGTTGTTGGTGGCAAGGGCATTTGAAAATGGGTTTTGGTGTCCGTGCCCCTCCATCAGGTATACATAAACTGTGGCTTAGCAAATGGAGTGTTCAAATTGGCGGTGCACCCGTCTTTACCAGTGAGAGGTATCACTTTTTTGCTTGGGAATGACATTGCTGGTGGCCCAACGTTATGCTCTAGTTTAGAGGTTATTAGAACGCCCTGAGATTTTGTCCAGCCCGATTGTGTTTGGCTCAGGACTTTCCCTGAAGTGTTGCCGGTCAAATCATCGGCTCAATCAGGTAGTTTGGGTAAAGGAGTGGATTTGTCAGAAAACATGTTTGTGACTGAGTGTATGATAAGACTGCTTCTCCACCTGTGCCCATTCAGCCTACTGAAGACGCGAATGCCAAACTACCGCTTCAGTGTGACAATCTTACTTCTGAGACCACACAGTTGCCTATGACTCGTAGTAGTTTCTCATTGCTCAGAAGGAAGATGCTAGTTTAAACAAATGTTTTGCTACTCGCCTCTTGCCCCAGAGATGGCTAAAAAACAGAGAAGTGGCTTACTTTGTGGAAGAATGAAATCTTCTGATGCGGAGGTGGAAGGCACGTGTTGATTTGGTAATGAGTGGAGTAATGTATTCCACATTGTTGTGCCTACACCTGACAGACAGTGTTGTCTCTGGCTCATGATAATCTCTGGTCTGGTCACTTGGGATCACAAAAAGAGTATTGAAACATTTCTTCTGGCCAGGCTTGAAGAGAAGATGTAGCCAGATTCCGTCAACACCTACCATGTATGTTAAGTCACGGGGAAGCCTAATCAGGTTATTAACCCTGCTCCTCTTCACCGATCCCGGCTATGGGGGAGACTTTCGAACACCATACTGGTACATTGTGTTGGTGTCAAACAGCGTTTGCAAGCTGTAGAGCCCTCTTGTGCAGTGCCCCGGTTCTTAAGTGCTCCTGATTTTACGAGGCCATTTTTTATTGAGGTTGCCAGTTTGCATTGGTGCTGGTGGCGGTTTGATTCGTATGCACTCAGATGGTCCTGTCCACCCAAACACGGTACTCTACAATAGAGCAGGAAACGGCCAGTTTCTTCCAGGTGTATGTGGGGTCTAGTTTGGAGGCCTGTGGGTTGTATAGTACAGATCACAACCCGCTGGTCTTCTTGTATCGCATGTTCAACCAAAAGTCAGGTGGGCTCTGATTATTCAGGCTATAACTTGGTCATCCATAATAAGAAAGGCACAGAAAATTGTCTTGCGGATGCCATTTCTGTGGTATGTAGCTTAGTCATTGGCTATTGTGTGTTAGTATTAGCCTTCTGTTATCTTAGATTATTATAAGGATCTGTTTATTGGTAGTAGCCTGCTATTGGAATTATTGGGATGTACTGTATTTGTTTGGGGTTAACAGGTTGGTTTGGTATGTCGTCAGCCGTGGGCTGTAGTGATGTGACGTTCGCGAACGATCCGATTCTTTTGAACGGCTCTTTGGAACGAACGAAGGGAACCGACTTGGTGAGAGCCGTTCTTTTTATCGTTCGTTCACCTGGCTGCCCTAAACGCGAAAACGCAGCAGCATTTGGATGCACTTCAACCAAAACATAAGCAAAAAATAAGGTGTTCTAATATTAAGAGTTGCATGAATTGCATTCAAGGCAAGGCAACTTTATTGACATAACACATACAGAGGGTACATTCAAAGTAGTACATTCACTGATAGAAGTGTGTACAGTTCGTGGCTGGGGTGGTTATTGTCTTTAATAATCCGTTTGGCCTTGGCCACGCACCGCCTGGTGTAATATATATCCAGGAGGGAGGGAAGCTCACCTCCAACGATGTACTGGGCCATCCGCACCACCTCTGTAGTGTTTCTTACGCTCCAGTGCGGTGCAGTTTCCCGTACCAGACGGTGATGCATCCTGTAAGAACACTCTTGATGGTACAGAGTAGAATGTTCTTGAGGATGCGGGGCACATGTTGGAATTTCTCAGTCGCCTGAGGAAATACAGGTGTTGTTGGGGCTTTTTCACCACGTGTGTGGTGTGGCGTGGTCCATGTGAGGTCCTCGGAGATGTGCATGCCGAGGAACTTGAAGCTGCTGACCCTTCTACTGCAGCACCGTCGATGGAGATGGGGGCGTGCTCACCTCTCCGCTTCCTGTAGTCCAGTTGGTCTTCTTGACGTTGAGGGCGAGGCTGTTCTCTTGGCACCACTGTGCCAGAGATCCAACCTCCTCCCTGTAGGGCTGTCTCGTCGTCGGTCGGCGATCAGTCCCCAACACTGTCGTGTTGTCAGCAACTTGATGAAGACGTTGGAGCTGTGCATAGCCATGCAGTCGTGGGTGTACAGGGAGTAGAGGAGAGGGCTCAACACGCATCCCTGAGGGGCTCCAGTGTTGAGGGTCAGTGGCTCTGAGGTGGTGCTGCCCATCCTCACCACCTGGCGGCGGCCCGACAGGAAGTCCAGTATCCAGCTGCACATGGTCGGGTGCAGGCCTAGACTCCTGAGCTTGGTGTCGAGCTTGGCAGGAACTATCGTGTTGAACGCCGAGTCTGAAGTCCACAAACAGCATTCGCACACAACAGTTCTTCCCCTCCAGGTGAGAGAGGGCGGTGTGAAGTGCCATGGCAATCGCGTCATCGGTGGATCTGTTTTGACAGTACGCAAATTGCCATGGGTCCAGCGTGGCAAATTAAGTCCTTGATCAGCCTCTCGAAGCATTTACTGACAATCGAGGTGAGGGCTACGGGTCTCCAGTCATTCAGGCAGGTTACCTTGGGGTGTTTACGGACAGGCACAATGATGGACATCTTGAAGACCTCGGGAACAACAGCCTGGGACAGGGACAGGTTGAAGATGTCTGCGAAGACTCCTGCCAACTGGTCTGCGCATGCTCTGAGGACGCGCCCCGGGATGTGGTCTGGGCCCGCCGCCTTCCGGATGTCCACCCGCTTGAAGGCTCTGCGCACGTCAGCCTCTGAGATGTTCAGCAGGCTGGCCTCCTCAGGCAGTGCTGACTTCGGCGGGCTGCCGTTCACGTCGAACCGAGCGAAGAAGGTGTTTAGCTCGTCTGGGAGGGAGGTAGAGGAGTTCTCTACACCGCTGGTTCTCCCTCTGAAGTCCGTGATTGTCTGCAGCCCCTTCCACACACCCCTCACGTCGTGGTTCTTGAATTTGTCCTCCACCCTGTTCTTATACTCCCGCTTGGCAGAGCCGATGGTCTTGCGGAGGTCGTAGCGGGCTCTCGTATATTCCACCATATTCCCGGAGTCAAAGGCGGCGTTACGCGTGCGGAGTGCGGCGCGAACATCGACATTAATCCACGGTTTCTGGTTGGGATAAATCGAAACCGATTTAGTAGGAACAACGTCATCTATGCATTTCTTGATGAACCCGGTGACTGAGGACGCGTACTCGCTGATGTTATTGTCCGACGCGACCCGGAACATATCCCAGTCCGCGTCGTCAAAGCAATCCTGCAGCATAGACTCCGATTGGTCCGACCAGCATTGGACCTCCTTCACAGCGATTGGTTGCTGCTTCAGTCTTTGCCTGTAGGCGGGGAGTAGTTGGATCGAGCGGTGATGTGATTTGCCGAACGGTGGGCGGAGGAGGGACTTGTAGCCGTCCCGGAAGGGGGTGTAGCAGTGGTCGAGGATCCCCTCGCCCCGTGTGTTGCTTGTGATGTGTTGGTAGAACTTCGGGAGAACTTTCTTCAGGTTCACCTTATTGAAGTCCCCCGCCACAATGAAAGCAGCCTCCGGGTGAGCCGACTCCTGTTCGCTGATAGCCCCATAAAGCTCCTTCAGCGCTATGTCCGTGTTGGCTTGAGGGGGAATGTACACAGCAGTCACGGTTACTGCTGTAAACTCCCGCGGTAGCCAGAATGGTCGGCACATAAGCATCAGGTACTCCAGGTCCGGGGAACAGAAAGACTTGAGGGTCTGCACATACTGGACTTCCTGTCGGGCCGCCGCCAGGTGGTGAGGATGGGCAGCACCACCTCAGAGCCGCTGACCCTCAACACTGGAGCCCCTCAGGGATGTGTGTTGAGCCCTCTCCTCTACTCCCTGTACACCCACGACTGCATGGCTATGCACAGCTCCAACGTCTTCATCAAGTTTGCTGACGACACGACAGTGTTGGGTCTGATCGCCGACGACGACGAGACAGCCTACAGGGAGGAGGTTGGATCACTTGCACAGTGGTGCCAAGAAAACAACCTCGCCCTCAACGTCAAAAAGACCAAGGAGCTGATCGTGGACTACAGGAAGCGGAGAGGAGAGCACGCCCCCATCTCCATCGACGGTGCTGCAGTAGAGAGGGTCAGCAGCTTCAAGTTCCTCGGCATGCACATCTCCGAGGACCTCACATGGACCACGCACACCACACACGTGGTGAAAAAGGCCCAACAACGCCTGTATTTCCTCAGGCGACTGAGGAAATTCAACATGTGCCCTCGCATCCTCAGAACATTCTACTCCTGTACCATCGAGAGTGTTCTTACAGGATGCATTACCGTCTGGTACGGGAACTGCAGGGTGGTGTGGATGGCCCAGTACATCGTTGGAGGTGAGCTTCCCTCCCTCCTGGATATATACACCAGGCGGTGTGTGGCCAAGGCCAAACGGATTACTAAAGACAATAACCACCCCAGCCACGAACTGTACACACTTCTACCGTCAGGCAGGCGATACCGCAGTATCAAGTGCCACACGAGCAGACTCAGAGACAGCTTCCACAGTCAGGCCATCAGGCTGCTGAACAAGTTCAGCATCAATGTTAAGAGCTAAGTGTTTACTGCTAGTGCTAGTGCTAGTCCTGGTGATAAGTGCCAGTGTTACTGCTGGAGCTAGTGCTGGTAGTAGTGCTAAGTGTTGGTGCTAGTGCTGGTGTTACTGCTAGTGCTGGTCCTGGTGCTAAGTGCTAGTGTTACTGCTGGTGCTAGTGCTGGTAGTAGTGTTAAGTGTTGGTGCTAGTGCTGGTGTTACTGCCAGTGCTAGTGCTAGTGTTACTGCTAGTGCTGGTGCTAGTGCTGGTGTTAGTGCTAGTCCTGGTGCTAATTGCTGGTGCTGGTGTTGTGTTGACTGTCTCTGAGAAGGTATTCTGTGACATTCTGTGAATGTCAGCATATAACAATGTATATTTTAGTACATTGATTTGTATGTGTACTGCTCACCTGGATATTTTGTATTCCATTTCATTTGATTTTATTCTTATTTTACACAGAATTTATATTCATAGTTCTATTTCTATTTTGCTAGTCCTACTTCTATTTTGTAGTTCTATTTCTATTTTGTATTCTTTTATAATTACTGTCGGCTGTCGGGCGTTTTGCACAAAAGGTTTTTCACTCACTGCTTATACTCACGTGTAAATGTGACAAAGTGACAAGTGACAATAAAATACTTGAAACTTGAAGCATGTAGGGTTTGGGAATTATAGTAAGAAAACAGCACAAACCAAACATTGGCAAAAAAAAGGAAAGAAATTAACCAATATCAACCTAAACAAAGCAGCTGTGGTGAGTTCTGAAGTCGTCCGCAATCTCTCTCACCGTTCCCTCACGCCACACGAGTCAACCCCAGCACAGCAGTGGATCAGAGACCACCACAAACACCAATGCATGGTACACGGCAGGGTGCACCAGTAGATTGGTGGGGCGTGGTGTTGTAACTGAACAGCAGTTGTGGGACATACTCTGGCCAGCAAAGTTTGTGCTCAATAGGTAAGGTACGGAGTAAATTATGCAATGTCTGGTCTCTCACATTGTCCATTACTTAGGTTTGGATGCCACCAAATGACCCATAGGTGCCCTCACCCAAGGCTGGGTGTCTTTGGAGAGACTACATCTTTCCACACAGCTGGCACCATCTTATAATCATCAGCCCCATACCAGTCCAGTAGTATCTCTGCCGAAACAGCTCAGTGGTCCAGTCAGTTCCTGTAGACCGTGGTTGTGGTGAAGCTGGTGGAAAACCTCCTCCCTCAGACACTCTGAAAGTAATAGCTGGTGGACTTGGCTACCTCAGGCCTTCTGTACACCCCTGTCCAGCAGGCCCATCTACCAGGGTGAGGTGATCCCATTCCTTCAATAAACCCAGGATTTTCAGAATGGAAGGCCTTGATTCTCAACCGTGCCCAGGCATTCGTTTGTTCCTGCAAGAAAGGAAGGAGTGCAGCAAAAGATGTATCCAGCTGCCTGTAAGACTGCCAGGTCAGCATTTGACCATTCTGGAAGGGCAAAAGTGGCTGCCTGGGTTGCTTGTAAAAGCTGGTATATGTCATGCATCTTGCTGCACGGGTCCACAGGTAGCGGGGTGCCGGCATGGGCTTTCAAATCCATTGCAGATGGGTTGGATTATCTGGACAGGGCATCAGCATTCTGGTTGATGCATCCCAGATGGATGGTATAGTAAAATGCAGCCAACTGGGACGCCCAGCACTGTTTGGTGGCACCCAGCTTGGCGGTCTGTAGGTGGCTCAATGGGTTGTTGTCAGTCCAGACAACACATTTCTGGCCCAGCAGGTATTCACAGAATTTTTCAGTCATGACCCATTTAATTCCCAGGAAATCCAGCTTCATAGAACTGTAGTTCTTTTGAGCCGGGTGTAGACTGCAGCTGGCATATGCGATGGGCATGACTTTTCCCTCTTGCTCTTGAGAGAGGACGGCCCCCAAACCAGCCATGCGGGTTTGGGGGCCGTGCCATCTAAAGTCGTCCGCAAGCTCTCTCACCGTTCCCTCGCGCCACATGAGTGAACCCCGGATCAGAGACCACCACAAACACCAACGCAGCTTAACGCATGGTAGAAGGCAGGGACCAGAGTTCTTTCACTAATCCCACTTGCCCCATGAGTCAACCCCAGCACAGCAGCGACGCAGAGACGCAAACACACCGTTGGCAACACCCGCCCCAGCTTAATGCTTGTGGATGGCAGGAAGGTATATATGTATAATAGTATATATAGGTATGTATAGATATAGGTATATATATATACCTACTAGTTACGTTCCCTGAGAATATAATAAAAACCCTTGAAACCTTATACACGTGTCTGAGTCAGTCTCCTCTCTTTTGGTTTTGTCACACTGGCTTCTGTTTTTGGGTACGGGCCTAACAATAACAAAGCAAACAATGATTGTCCAGTTTGCATTTTTCGATGGAAAATATAGTGTATATATGAGGAATATATATACTGTATATATAAAAGCTAATATATGATGAGATCACAAACACAACAGGC
This sequence comes from Coryphaenoides rupestris, assembly GCA_002895965.2. Classification (NCBI taxonomy): domain Eukaryota; kingdom Metazoa; phylum Chordata; class Actinopteri; order Gadiformes; family Macrouridae; genus Coryphaenoides; species Coryphaenoides rupestris. Next base: position 886,192 of record PIJE02000021.1, read on the forward strand.
CGAAATGGACGTAAAATGAGAAAGGAGAAAAGTGATTGCAGAACAGAATTGTTGACTTGAAATGACTTTATGAATATTACTAATGAATGTTCATGATTACTATATGAATATAAACATGTATAATATGAATAATATGACAAAGTTTTTACAAACCTCCTGAACGTTGTCTCATTGTGTCATTACAATATTTCCATAATTGCTATGGCCCTCCCCCTTAGTTTCAAAACATCATACAAATCTGTCACTTGGGTATGATCGATAATTTATCTGAGTAAATACAGGACATTTTACTGTACCCATTTTTTTATTCGCCTCTAAACATGGCATGTCTTTCTCTTTGTGTAAAATTGCATGTTCAATTTGAAGACATTTGAATTTTTCATGAACTGGTTTTTATTGTTCCTTTTTTATTCTGATATATTTAAAGACTAAGAAAGAGACACTGATACCAGACAGTGAAGTGTGTGTGTGTGTGTGTTTTGTGTGCGTGTGTGCATGTGTTAAAAGTAGGGCTGGGCGATATGGCTGAAAACTGTATCACGATATAAGTGTTTCATATCGGTCGATATCGATAATTATTGATAATTTGTATGACCTATTTAAAATAAGGACCAGGAGAACAATATACTAAATTTAAATTTTTTTATTTTAAACTTAACCTTCAGTTTGTAGGCAGACTGAATATCTTATCTTACCTATATTTTTATATATATTTTTTTATATTTCTCCTAGGACTTAGACTTTAGAATTTGTAAAATAAATTATTATTCTGCTGTTTATTTCTCTATTGTTTATTATTATATTGCTATGCAACCTCTGGCAGAAGAATTTCCTTCTAGTTCTACCTTATCTTATCTTCGACAACCCTTTCTAGAAACAGCGCTTTCTGCCACCAGCTAGGCACCGCCCACTAAAGACGTCACCAGTTTTTAACACTTATGCTGCGTTCCATTGACCATATCCACATGGTGGCCATTTTAGCTGTGATGTCACACTCAGGGTGGGAAAACAAAAGAGCCTCTAGGAAGAAATGTGTCACTGCTGTGTGCCAGATTGTAGCTCATACAAACGTAGAGAAAGAGATAAACATCGTTTCACCAGTTCCCAAGCGAACAAAAAGAATGGATTACCAAAATCCGCAGGGACTTTCTCCCAACTCTGGGCCAGTAGGTGACTCAAAGTAGTTGGGCCAGGGACAGTATTTAACTTGTAAGGATTGTACATTTTATTAACTTGTATCTTTTTTTAAGTTATCTTTTTTGTGACATACTGTACATTTAAGAGGATTTAAATACTCAATTGTTTAATAAATATGAAACCAAAATATTAAAAGATTTGCTGTGTCAGATTCTCTGCTATTTTCCCGTTAACGTCATTATTAAGATCAGAGACAGTATTTCATAAATGTACATGGCCTGTGCAAGGGGCTTCATTATCCATCACAAAGAGCCAACAGTTTTATTGGATTCTCATTTTCAGCTACATTTATTGAATATTTTACAAAATGTAAACAAACACAATCTCAAAAAAGCAATGACAATACCATGCAGCCTTTATTTAAACTTGTAGTTCACTGAGGTTGCCCTCATTTACAGTGAAGACAAGAAAACAGTTAAGAGCAATAACAAGATGAGATAAGGTTAAAGATAGGGATGCACCGATACCGATACCAGTATTCGGCATCGGTCCGATACTGTGCTCATGTACTCGTACTCGTACTCGTTAAACTACTCCGATACAACCTCACCGATACCACTTTGGCAATGCAACGTTAACCTTGTAATATTCTTAGCCAAGGAATATTGAAATAAAGAGATGCAACCGAGTTGTTATGGATGTTTAATAGCAACTGCGCATGGTACCGAGTGTAACAGGTTAAAGAATGACAAATATTTTTGTAACCTTTCATTTTATATTTTTGTGGTTATGTGAGTTTTATTTCACCAAAATCTTCTATTGGTCATGGTAGCTTATAGGTATTGGGAGATGTATTTGTTGTGTAACTGCACTCTCTATTGGATAGTGGTGGCTATAGGCTGCATTTTCGTGTTCCTTTCCTCAGTCTGGTTCTACTAGTCTGAGAGGTACGTGTCCACAGCAGTGCAATGTAAACTTGAAACATACCTGTTGTAACTTTAGTTTGAGTGCACATGGTAACTTGTACATGCATTTCATGATGAGTGCACATAAATTTAGTTGTGCTTTTGTCGAGAACATTGATGTGTTGAGAGCTTTAGAGATTGTTAACATAGCTAACCACGTGGTTTGTTTTGCTGTATGCTAGCGCTCGCCATTCTATCTTCATGTAATATAGCCCAAATGTTTCAGTTGTCCTTTTTTTTATGTTAGGCTGATTCTCTGTGAAGATAGAATCCTGAAGTGTTGTTCTCGTGAATTTGTACAGGTATGTACTCCCAATACCAGGTTTAGAATATAATGTGTTCATTTAAATGTTTTCTTGTACTGTATGTTGTTCTATGGCACTGAACAGCCCAGATGTAAAGCACGTGCATTTTGTGACATGCATGTTAACACATGCTACACATGAGCCTAATGCGATATATTTATTTTCCATGATAATTCTTCTATATTTTATTTTCTGGTTTTTAAATACTATTAGATAGTAGTGAGTGTGTGTTCTACTAGTCAGAGAGGCTGATTCTCTGTGAAGATAGAATCCTGAAGTTTTGTTCTCGTGAATTTGTACAGAATAAATGTCACGGTTGCGACCGTGTCATCGGGGTTCCCCGACGTGTTGGTGGGCGTGGCGCCAGACTCCGGTGCCGCCCCCGCGTCATCAGCGGCACCTGCCCGGTGTCCACACCTGTCATCGCTTGGCAATCAACCACCATATAAGAACCCCGGCTTCCCGACCACTCATCGCCAGATCGTTGTTTCAACCAGTATGGTTAGAGATCCGTCACATATGGTATCTCTGTGTTTCACCTTGGATAATAACCCGTTTTAGTGGTTATAGAACGCCCTGAGATTTTGCAGCCCGATGTGTTGGCTCAGGACTTTCCTGAAGTGTGCGGTCACTCATGCTCAATCAGGTAGTTTGGGTAAAGGAGTGGATTTGTCAGAAAACATGTTTGTGACTGAGTGTATGATAAGACTGCTTCTCCACCTGTGCCCATTCAGCCTACTGAAGACGCGAATGCCAAACTACCGCTTCAGTGTGACAATCTTACTTCTGAGACCACACAGTTGCCTATGACTCGTAGTAGTTTACTCATTGCTCAGAAGGAAGATGCTAGTTTAACAAAATGTTTTGCTACTGCTCTTGCCCCAGAGATGGCTAAAAACAGAGAAGTGGCTTACTTTGTGGAAGATGATCTTCTGATGCGGAGGTGGAAGGCACGTGTTGATTTGGTAATGAGTGGAGTAATGTATTCCACATTGTTGTGCCTACACCTGACAGACAGTGTTGTCTCTGGCTCATGATAATCTCTGGTCTGGTCACTTGGGATCACAAAAAGAGTATTGAAACATTTCTTCTGGCCAGGCTTGAAGAGAGATGTAGCCAGATTCCGTCACACCTACCATGTATGTTAAGTCACGGGGAAGCCTAATCAGGTTATTAACCCTGCTCCTCTTCACCCGATCCCGGCTATGGGGGAGACTTTCGAACACATACTGGTACATTGTGTTGGTGTCAAACAGCGTTTGCAAGCTGTAGAGCCCTCTTGTGCAGTGCCCCGGTTCTTAGTGCTCCTGATTTTACGAGGCCATTTTTTATTGAGGTTGCCAGTTGCATTGGTGCTGGTGCGGTTTTGATTCGTATGCACTCAGATGGTCTGGTCCACCCAAACACGGTACTCTACAATAGAGCAGGAAACGCCAGTTCTTCCAGGTGTATGTGGGGTCTAGTTTGGAGCCTGTGGTTGTATATACAGATCACAACCCGCTGGTCTTCTTGTATCGCATGTTCAACCAAAGTCAGGTGGGCTCTGATTATTCAGGGCTATAACTTGGTCATCCATAATAAGAAAGGCACAGAAAATGTGCTTGCGGATGCCATTTCTCGTGGTATGTAGCTTAGTCATTGGGCTATTGTGTGTTAGTATTAGCCTTCTGTTATCTTAGATTATTATAAGGATCTGTTTATTGGTAGTAGCCTGCTATTGGAATTATTGGGATGTACTGTATTTGTTTGGGGTTAACAGGTTGGTTTGGTATGTCGTCAGCCGTGGGCTGTAGTGATGTGACGTTCGCGAACGATCCGATTCTTTTGAACGGCTCTTTGGAACGAACGAAGGGAACCGACTTGGTGAGAGCCGTTCTTTTTATCGTTCGTTCACTGGCTGCCCTAAACGCGAAAACGCAGCAGCATTTGGATGCACTTCAACCAAAACATAAGCAAAAAATAAGGTGTTCTAATATTAAGAGTTGCATGAATTGCATTCAAGGCAAGGCAACTTTATTGACATAACACATACAGAGGGTACATTCAAAGTAGTACATTCACTGACATGAATGACATGGATATGGCGCCAACTTGTGTCATGTTTACAATGCAGATCATTGACATTAAGGTCTGGCAATACAGTCAATCATTATCCTTTAATAGTCAATCTGTCACGATCGCGGTCGTGTCTCCGGGCTCCCGGGCGCCAGTGCCGCCCCTGGAGGATTAGCGGGGCTCCCGTGCGCCAGTGCCGCCCCTGGGTGGTTAGCGGCACCTGCGCTACTTTCGCGGCTGCCCGCAATTAACAATTACGCACGGCATAAAAGCCCCAGTTTTCCACCCACGTGTGTCGGACCATTGCTATTGTCATGGTTGTTTCGTGGTACACATTACTTGTTGAATCTTGGACTTATGAACACCTACCTGTCGGTTCCTCGCCTGCCTGTCCCTCACCTGTCTGTCCGCCCGCCTCTATCACGGTAAATAAATAACATTATTGTATTGCATAACCCCGAGTCCTGAGTCTTGCGTTTGGGTCCTCCTGCCCCACACCGTGACAGAATGGTCCGACCAACAATGTACCCAGCAGACTCAGGCTTGGGGTTAATCCGTCATTGGCAGGACATTATCACCCAGATCCGATCGCGCCCTACGGTCGAGACCCCGCCGGCGCCGAGCTACGAGGGGACCCGCCTGGCCCTGGGGGGTCCTCGGAGCGTCCAGCGGGCTCACCGGCGGTGGGGCAGGCAACCCCCGTCTCCCCGGGTCCCGGTCCTGGCTGGGCCGCAGCAGTTCTGTTATCCCGCTGCTGGGTCACAGCCGTCCCGGTCCTGGTTGCACCGCCGCAGCCCCTGCCAGTCCCTGCTGCCAGGTGCCAGCCGTTCCGAGTCCCGGTCCCGGCTGGACCGCAGCAGCTCCCATCAGTCCCTGCGGCCAGGTCGCAGCCACCCCGGGTCCCGGTCCCGGCTGAACCGCAGCAGTTTTGTTTTCCCGCTGCTGGGTCACAGCCATCCCGGGTCCCGGTCCTGGTTGCACCGCCGCAGCCCCTGCCAGTCCCTGCTGCCAGGTGCCAGCCGTTCCGAGTCCCGGTCCCGGCTGGACCACAGCAGCGCCCGCCAGTCCCTGCTCCCAGGTCCCAGCCACCCCGAGTTCCGGTCTCGGCTGGTACCACAGCAGCGCCCGCCAGTCCCTGCTCCAGGTCCCAGCCACCCGAGTCCCGGTCCCGGCTGGACCACAGCAGCTTCCCGCCAGTCCCTGCTCCCAGGTCCCAGCCACCCCTAGTCCCCGGTCCCGGCTGGTCCACCGCAGTTCCCGCCAGTCCCTGCTGCCGGGTGCCAGCCGTCCCGAGTCCCGGTCCCCGGCTGGACCGCCGCAGCTCCCGCCAGTCCCTGCTGCCGGGTGCCAGCCGTCCCGAGTCCCGGTCCCGGCTGGACCGCCGCAGCTCCCGCCAGTTCCCTGCTGCCGGGTGCCAGCCTTCCCGAGTCCCGGTCCGGCTGGACCGCCGCAGCTCCCGCCAGTCCCTGCTGCAGGTGCCAGCCGTCCCGAGTCCCGGTCCCGGCTGAATCGCCGCAGCTCCTGCCAGTCCCTGCTGCCAGGTCGCAGCCTCTCCCGGTCCCGGCTGCAACGCCGCAGCCTCTCCAGGTCCCGGCTGCACCACCGCAGCTCCTACTGGTCCCTGCTGCCAGATGGCAGTCATCCCCGGTCCCGGTCCCCGCTCCGACGGCACCGGGTGTCCCCTGCCTTGCCTCCAGGTCGTCCACCGGAGGGTCCCGGCTCAGCCTCTGTCCTGCCTCCAGGTCGTCTACCGGAGGGTCCCGGCTCGGCCTCTGTCCTGCCTCCAGGTCGTCTACCGGAGGGTCCCGGCTCGGCCTCTGTCCTGCCTCCAGGTCGTCTACCGGAGGGTCCCGGCTCGGCCTCTGTCCTGCCTCCAGGTCGTCCACCGGAGGGTCCCGGCTCGGCCTCTGTCCTGCCTCCAGGTCGTCCACCGGAGGGTCCCGGCTCGGCCTCTGGTCCCGGTCCCCGGTCATCGTGGGTCGCCAGGAGGCTCCCGTTGAGGGGGGGTACTGTCCACGATCGGTCGTGTCTCCGGGCTCCCGGGCTCCCGGGCGCCAGTGCCGCCCCTGGAGGATTAGCGGGGCTCCCGTGCGCCAGTGCCGCCCCTGGGTGGTTAGCGGCACCTGCGCTACTTTCGCGGCTGCCCGCAATTAACAATTACGCACGGCATGAAAGCCCCAGTTTTCCACCCACGTGTGTCGGACCATTGCTATTGTCATGGTCGTTTCGTGGTACACATTACTTGTTGAATCTTGGACTTATGAACACCTACCTGTCGGTTCCTCGCCTGTCTGTCCCTCACCTGTCTGTCCGCCTGTATCACGGTAAATAAATAACATTATTGTATTGCATAACCCCGAGTCCTGAGTCTTGCCTTTGGGTCCTCCTGCCCCACACCGTGACACAATCATTATCCTTTAATACAGTCAATCATTATCCTTTAATACAGTCAATCATTATCCTGGTGATTATTTCGCAGATAAACCTAGTAACCCCGCCCCATAAAAAAAAAAACAGTGAACGGCTCTTTTGAACGGCTTCTCAGAAAGGAACGGAGACATAAGATCCGGCTCCCTTCAAAGAGCCGTAATTCCCATCACTAGTGTGGAGAGAGGGGAGTGTACTGTAGGTGTGGATGATGAAGATGATGAAGTTACTGGTGGTTATTCCAGTATGGTTATGATGGGGAGGACTTCATAGTCTTTGACCTGAAGACTCTGACATGGATCGCTCCGACACCGCAGGCTCTCTCCACCAAGAGGAGTTGGGATCTTAATAAAGCTGGTAATCAATACAGGAAGAACTACCTCACCAAGGAGTGTGTTGATTGGCTGAAGAAGTACCTGACCTATGGGAAGAGCACTCTGCAGAGAACAGGTAGAGTCACATGACCTGGTGGGCGTCGACAGACACTTGTCTCTGCCCCCCCCCCCCCCCCCCCCCCCCCCTCTGAACAGACATCACATGACCAGGAACACACGTGTTTTATATTCACAAATACATTCTCTCTCTCTCTCTCTCTCTCTCTCTCTCTCTCTCTCTCTCTCTCTCTCTCTCCTCTCTCTCTCTCCCCCCCTTCTCTCCTCTCCTCTCTCTCCTCTCTCTCTCTCCCCCTCTCTCTCTCTCTCTCTCTCTCCCCCCTTCTTCCTTCCTCTCTCTCTCTCTCTCTCTCTCTCTCTCTCTCTCTCTCTCTCTCTCCCCTCTCTCTCTCTCTCTCTCTCTCTCTCTCTCTCTCTCTCCTCTCTCTCTCTCTCTCTCTCTCTCTCTCTTCTGTCCTTCTCTCACTGTTCTCCTCTCTCCCTCTTTCTCTCTCTCTCTCTCTCTCTCTCTCTCTCTCTCTCTCTCTCCTTCTCTCTCTCTCTCTCTCTCTCTCTCTCTCTCTCTCTCTCTATCCCTCTGTGTGTCTCTCTGTCTCTGTGTCTCTCTCTATCTCTAACAGGCTTCTGACCTGATCAGGGTCAGATTGTTTGTATCTTGGAATAGAGGATACGATTCCATCTATTGGCATCTGAGAATGCTAGCACCGTCTCGTGGTGGAGGTGACCTCCCTCGCAAACCCCTAGACGATCGCTGGGACCTTTCACAGGTCAGCGTGTGACCTGACCATTGAGATCCGCGGGTGTACATTGGGTCCCACCTGGATGCAAGACATTTGCGAGCGCGGATAACGCGCTTTTATTCTTGGATTAGCTCCAGGTCGTGACTGGCTGGCTTCTTTTACCCAGTAATTCCTGGACTAGGAGCATATCCACTTAACCGCCCAAAGAGGACAAAATCCAGGGACCCGAGGGCTGGCTGAAACAGCGTCCATCATCTTGGAGGCAACTGGGGAAAACCTAAGAGCAGTGGCTAGGTGACTTCGTTGTCTTCCTCCACATCCGCAGTGCAGCACCACCTCACTGCACGCCTCTTGAAAACTTGTTCTGTAACAAGCTCAATGTGGATGTCATTACTTGCAATTAAACTGCCCACTCGCTCATCGCTGGTGCACGGAATTACTACGCTCGACTCCAGACGTTGATCCATCATCTAACTTCAATTATTGTGCCCAGGACCTTACTCCAGGAGGTGTCGAACCAGAGCCTGCAGGATCACTGTACATATTTATAGTAGCATTTCTATTTTGCTAGCTCTACTTCTATTTTGTAGTTCTATTTCTATTTTGTATTCTTTTATAATTACTGTCGGCTGTCGGGCGTTTTGCACAAAAGGTTTTTCACTCACTGCTTATACTCACGTGTAAATGTGACAAAGTGACAAGTGACAATAAAATACTTGAAACTTGAAGCATGTAGGGTTTGGGAATTATAGTAAGAAAACAGCACAAACCAAACATTGGCAAAAAAAAGGAAAGAAATTAACCAATATCAACCTAAACAAAGCAGCTGTGGTGAGTTCTGAAGTCGTCCGCAATCTCTCTCACCGTTCCCTCACGCCACACGAGTCAACCCCAGCACAGCAGTGGATCAGAGACCACCACAAACACCAATGCATGGTACACGGCAGGGTGCACCAGTAGATTGGTGGGGCGTGGTGTTGTAACTGAACAGCAGTTGTGGGACATACTCTGGCCAGCAAAGTTTGTGCTCAATAGGTAAGGTACGGAGTAAATTATGCAATGTCTGGTCTCTCACATTGTCCATTACTTAGGTTTGGATGCCACCAAATGACCCATAGGTGCCCTCACCCAAGGCTGGGTGTCTTTGGAGAGACTACATCTTTCACACAGCTGGCACCATCTTATAATCATCAGCCCCATACCAGTCCAGTAGTATCTCTGCCGAAACAGCTCAGTGGTCCAGTCAGTTCCCTGTAGACCGTGGTTGTGGTGAAGCTGGTGGAAAACCTCCTCCCTCAGACACTCTGGAAGTAATAGCTGGTGGACTTGGCTACCTCAGGCCTTCTGTACACCCTGTCCAGCAGCCCATCTACCAGGGTGAGGTGATCCCATTCCTTCAATAAACCCAGGATTTCAGATGGAAGGCCTTGATTCTCAACGTGCCCAGGCATTCGTTGTTCCTGCAAGAAAGGAAGGAGTGCAGCAAAAGATGTATCAGCTGCCTGTAAGACTGCCAGGTCAGCATTTGACCATTCTGGAAGGGCAAAAGTGGCTGCCTGGGTTGCTGTAAAAGCTGGTATATGTCATGCATCTTGCTGCACGGTCACAGGTAGCGGGGTGCCGGCATGGGCTTTCAAATCCATTGCAGATGGGTTGGATTATCTGGACAGGGCATCAGCATTCTGGTTGATGCATCCCAGATGGATGGTATAGTAAAATGCAGCCAACTGGGACGCCCAGCACTGTTTGGTGGCACCCAGCTTGGCGGTCTGTAGGTGGCTCAATGGGTTGTTGTCAGTCCAGACAACACATTTCTGGCCCAGCAGGTATTCACAGAATTTTTCAGTCCATGGACCCATTTAATTTCCCGGAAATCCAGCTTCATAGAACCTGTAGTTCTTTTGCAGCCGGGTTGTAGACTGCAGCTGGCATATGCGATGGGCATGACTTTTCCCTCTTGCTCTTGAGAGAGGACGGCCCCCAAACCAGCCATGCGGGTTTGGGGGCCGTGCCATCTAAAGTCGTCCGCAAGCTCTCTCACCGTTCCCTCGCGCCACATGAGTGAACCCCGGATCAGAGACCACCACAAACACCAAACCGCAGCTTAAACGGCATTGGTAGAAGGCAGGGACCAGGAGTTCCTTTCACTAATCCCACTGCCCCAGTGAGTCAACCCCACAGCACAGCAGCCGACGCAGAGACGCAAACACACCGTTGGCAACACCCGCCCCAGCTTAATGCTTGTGGATGGCAGGAAGGTATATATGTATATAGGTATATATAGGTATGTATAGATATAGGTATATATATATACCTACTAGTTACGTTCCCTGGAAATATAATAAAAACCCTTGAAACCTTATACACGTGTCTGAGTCAGTCTCCTCTCTTTTGGTTTTGTCACACTGGCTTCTGTTTTTGGGTACGGGCCTAACAATAACAAAGCAAACAATGATTGTCCAGTTTGCATTTTTCGATGGAAAATATAGTGTATATATGAGGAATATATATACTGTATATATAAAAGCTAATATATGATGAGATCACAAACACAACAGGCCGAAATGGACTGTAAATGAGAAAGGAGAAAAGTGATTGCAGAACAGAATTGTATGACTTGAATGACTTTATGAATATTACTAATGAATGTTCATATTACTAATGAATATAAACATGTATAATATGAATAATATGACAAAGTTTTACAAACCTCTGAACGTGTCTCATTGTGTCATTACAATATTTCCATAATTGCTATGGCCCTCCCCCTTAGTTTCAAAACATCATACAAATCTGTCACTTGGGTATGATCGATAATTTATCTGAGTAAATACAGGACATTTTACTGTACCCATTTTTTTATTCGCCTCTAAACATGGCATGTCTTTCTCTTTGTGTAAAATTGCATGTTCAATTTGAAGACATTTGAATTTTTCATGAACTGGTTTTTATTGTTCCTTTTTTATTCTGATATATTTAAAGACTAAGAAAGAGACACTGATACCAGACAGTGAAGTGTGTGTGTGTGTGTGTTTTGTGTGCGTGTGTGCATGTGTTAAAAGTAGGGCTGGGCGATATGGCTGAAAACTGTATCACGATATAAGTGTTTCATATCGGTCGATATCGATAATTATTGATAATTTGTATGACCTATTTAAAATAAGGACCAGGAGAACAATATACTAAATTTAAATTTTTTTATTTTAAACTTAACCTTCAGTTTGTAGGCAGACTGAATATCTTATCTTACCTATATTTTTATATATATTTTTTTATATTTCTCCTAGGACTTAGACTTTAGAATTTGTAAAATAAATTATTATTCTGCTGTTTATTTCTCTATTGTTTATTATTATATTGCTATGCAACCTCTGGCAGAAGAATTTCCTTCTAGTTCTACCTTATCTTATCTTCGACAACCCTTTCTAGAAACAGCGCTTTCTGCCACCAGCTAGGCACCGCCCACTAAAGACGTCACCAGTTTTTAACACTTATGCTGCGTTCCATTGACCATATCCACATGGTGGCCATTTTAGCTGTGATGTCACACTCAGGGTGGGAAAACAAAAGAGCCTCTAGGAAGAAATGTGTCACTGCTGTGTGCCAGATTGTAGCTCATACAAACGTAGAGAAAGAGATAAACATCGTTTCACCAGTTCCCAAGCGAACAAAAAGAATGGATTACCAAAATCCGCAGGGACTTTCTCCCAACTCTGGGCCAGTAGGTGACTCAAAGTAGTTGGGCCAGGGACAGTATTTAACTTGTAAGGATTGTACATTTTATTAACTTGTATCTTTTTTTAAGTTATCTTTTTTGTGACATACTGTACATTTAAGAGGATTTAAATACTCAATTGTTTAATAAATATGAAACCAAAATATTAAAAGATTTGCTGTGTCAGATTCTCTGCTATTTTCCCGTTAACGTCATTATTAAGATCAGAGACAGTATTTCATAAATGTACATGGCCTGTGCAAGGGGCTTCATTATCCATCACAAAGAGCCAACAGTTTTATTGGATTCTCATTTTCAGCTACATTTATTGAATATTTTACAAAATGTAAACAAACACAATCTCAAAAAAGCAATGACAATACCATGCAGCCTTTATTTAAACTTGTAGTTCACTGAGGTTGCCCTCATTTACAGTGAAGACAAGAAAACAGTTAAGAGCAATAACAAGATGAGATAAGGTTAAAGATAGGGATGCACCGATACCGATACCAGTATTCGGCATCGGTCCGATACTGTGCTCATGTACTCGTACTCGTACTCGTTAAACTACTCCGATACAACCTCACCGATACCACTTTGGCAATGCAACGTTAACCTTGTAATATTCTTAGCCAAGGAATATTGAAATAAAGAGATGCAACCGAGTTGTTATGGATGTTTAATAGCAACTGCGCATGGTACCGAGTGTAACAGGTTAAAGAATGACAAATATTTTTGTAACCTTTCATTTTATATTTTGTGGTTATGTGAGTTTTATTTCACCAAAATCTTCTATTGGTCATGGTAGCTTATAGGTATTGGGAGATGTATTTGTTGTGTAACTGCACTCTCTATTGGATAGTGGTGGCTATAGGCTGCATTTTCGTGTTCCTTTCTCAGTCTGCATTCTACTAGTCAGAGAGGTACGTGTCCACAGCAGTGCAATGTAAACTTGAAACATACCTGTTGTAACTTTAGTTTGAGTGCACATGGTAACTTGTACATGCATTTCATGATGAGTGCACATAAATTTAGTTGTGCTTTGTCGAGAACATTGATGTGTTGAGAGCTTTAGAGATTGTTAACATAGCTAACCACGTGGTTTGTTTTGCTGTATGCTAGCGCTCGCCATTCTATTCTTCATGTAATATAGCCCCAAATGTTTCAGTTGTCCTTTTTTTTATGTTAGGCTGATTCTCTGTGAAGATAGAATCCTGAAGTGTTGTTCTCGTGAATTTGTACAGGTATGTACTCCCAATACCAGGTTTAGAATATATATGTGTTCATTTAAATGTTTTTCTTGTACTGTATGTTGTTCTATGGCACTGAACAGCCCAGATGTAAAGCACGTGCAATTTTTGTGACATGCATGTTAACACATGCTACACATGAGCCTAATGCGATATATTTATTTTCCATGATAAATTCTTCTATATTTTATTTTCTGGTTTTAAATACTATTAGATAGTAGTGAGTGTGTGTTCTACTAGTCAGAGAGGCTGATTCTCTGTGAAGATAGAATCCTGAAGTTTTGTTCTCGTGAATTTGTACAGAATAAATGTCACGGTTGCGACCGTGTCATCCGAGGGTTCCCCCGGACCGCTGTTGGTGGGCGTGGCGCCAGGACTCCGGCGTGCCGCCCCCGCGTCATCAGCGGGGCACCGTTGCCGCGGTGCCACACCATGTCATCGCTTGGCACATCAACCCACCATTATTCAAGAACCCCCGGCTTCCCGACCAACTCCATCGCCCAAAGATCGTTGTTCAACCAGTAATGGACTTAGAGATCCGTCTCCCGCCAGCCCGCTCCGCTACCCGCTTGTCTGCCAGCCCGACTGCCGGTCTGCCTACCTGTCTGCCCGCCTGCCTGGCTGCCTACCCGTCGGTCTGCCTGCCCGCCCTGCCTGTCTGCCAGCCTGCCTGTCTACCAGCCTGCCTGCCTGACTACTTGTCTGCCTGTCTTTCACTCGCGTGCCAGTCACCTGACCTTGCCTGTCACGTTGTTAGTGTCCTGGTTTCCCCCTGCGACACCTTCCAATTAAAGGACTATTTGTGTCTGAACTCCGAGTCTGGGTCCTGCGTTTGGGTTCTCCGCCACCCCCTAACAGAACGATCTGGCCAACAATGGACCCAGCGGACCCAGGCTCGGAGTCGACCCGTCTAGAGCGAATACTCACCAGCCAGGGCGAGTTCCTGGGCCGTCATGAGCAGGCTCTTTGCAGTCTCACGGACACGAACCAGGCGATGCTCCACCAGATAAACCTACTCACTACACAGGTCTCCAGGTTATCCGCAGCCGGATCCTCGCCAGCCCAGCCCGAACAGCCCGTTCCGACAGTTCCCCCGGCGTCTCCACCCACCTGGGAGTCCTACGCTCCGGACCCCGAACACTTTTCGTGGGAGGCTGGACGGAGGCGATCTTCTCCCATCGGCCGATCACGGAGGTTACGTTCGACGAGTTCAGTGCTGAATTCAGGGATGTTTTTGATCACCCCGACCACTGGGGCGACGCTTCCAAGCGGCTGGCGAATATTCGCCAGGGAAAGAGAAGCGTAGCCAACTTCTCTATTGAATTCAAGACTTTGGCGGCTGACGCGGGGTGGGACGACGCAGCACTACGCGGTACGTTCTTAAACTGTCTAGATGAACAATTGCAGGACGAAATTGCTGTCCGTGAGGAGCCCAGTGATTTTAAAACGCTGGTCACAATGGCAATTTGGCTGGACAACCGGTTAGAGGGGCGCCGCAGGCAAAAAGCGTGGATCCCACCTACCACCACCCCAGCCGCTCATTGGTTCCGTCCCAGGGCGGGAGTCTCCACCCAAGCGCCGTCTCCTGCGCCTCCTCCAGATGTGGAGCCCATGCAGTTAGGAAACACAAGTGTGTCGCCGGCGGAGCGACAGCGCAGGATGCAGTCGGGGGCGTGCCTGTACTGCGGGGAGTTGGGTCATCGGTTGGTTACCTGCGCGGCTCGCCCAAAAGGCAGGGCTCGCCAGTAGCGGTGGGGGTACTGGTGAGCCGAACATCTGCTGATAGATTCCCTCGCATGCAGTTGAGGGCAAGCCTGTGCTGGGACCAAGAAACTCTGCCTCTGGTGGCGTTGGTAGACTCTGGGGCTGACGAGAACTTTATCGACGCCGCTCTAGTGGCCCGGACCGGTCTAGCCACAGAACCGATCGATACGCCCTTGGACGCGAATGCATTGGATGGGAGACTCCTGGCTCGGGTTACCCACCGTACAATACCGCTACACCTCATTCTCTCTGGTAACCATCGGGAGACCATTCAGTTTCATATTATACCCTCACCCAATGCCCCGATTGTCCTCAGCTATCCCTGGCTGCAGCGGCACAACCCCCACCTCGACTGGGCCACAGGCAAGGTAATGGGCCTGGAGTTCACATTGTCTTTCTATTGTCTGCAGTCTGCTCTCTCTCCTCCAGATGGCGTGGCAGCCCTGCCGGTGCTCCAGTGTCCAGACCTGTCTTTCGTCCCTGCAGTCTACCACGACCTCGGGGAGGTATTCAGTAAACAGAAGGCACTGTCGCTGCCTCCGCATCGACCGTATGACTGCGCCATCGACCTCCTCCCGGGGGCTACTCTACCGACCAGCCGCCTGTTTAGCATATCGCGTCCGGAGAGGGAGTCCATGGAGGTATATATCAGAGACTCGCTGGCGGCAGGCATTATCCGTCCCTCCTCGTCCCCGGTAGGGGCGGGATTTTTTTTTGTCACGAAGAAGGACCATTCCCTGCGTCCGTGTATTGATTTGCGGGGATTAAACAACATTACGGTCAAGAACACTTACCCCCTGCCCCTGATGAACTCCGCGTTCGATCCGCTAACTAACGCCACGGTATTTTCGAAGTTAGACCTTAGGAACGCCTATCATTTGGTGAGGATGAGGGAGGGGGACGAGTGGAAGACGGCGTTCAACACGCCATTGGGGTACTTTGAGTACTTAGTCATGCCTTTCGGGCTCATCCTGACAAGCCGGGGGGGTCGCCTGGAGGCTCCCGTCGAGGGGGGGGTACTGTCAAGGTTGCGACCGTGTCATCGGGGTTCCCCGACGTGTTGGTGGGCGTGGCGCCAGACTCCGGTGCCGCCCCCGCGTCATCAGCGGCACCTGCCCGGTGTCCACACCTGTCATCGCTTGGCAATCAACCACCATATAAGAACCCCGGCTTCCCGACCACTCATCGCCAGATCGTTGTTTCAACCAGTATGGTTAGAGATCCGTCACATATGGTATCTCTGTGTTTCATCTTGGATAATAACCCGTTTCTCCTCTGCCCAGGATCGCGACCCGTCTCCCGCCAGCCCGCTCCGCTACCCGCTTGTCTACCAGCCCGACTGCCAGTCTGCCTACCTGTCTGCCCGCCTGCCTGGCTGCCTACCCGTCGGTCTGCCTGCCCGCCTGCCTGTCTGCCAGCCTGCCTGTCTACCAGCCTGCCTGCCTGACTACTTGTCTGCCTGTCTTTCACTCGCGTGCCAGTCACCTGACCTGCCTGTCACGTTGTTAGTGTCCTGGTTTCCCCCTGCGACACCTTCCAATTAAAGGACTATTTGTGTCTGAACTCCGAGTCTGGGTCCTGCGTTTGGGTTCTCCGCCACCCCCTAACAATAAAGTGCCTTAAAGAACGTCAGCGTCCTGTCTTGAGAGCACCGGAACACAACGCAGTAGTCGGAGAAGTGCAGATCGCGCCGGCTACACGAGCATGGGCGTAGTGGGGATGCTGGGGACATGTCCCCACCAATTAACGGAGCACCCGCCCCCCCATCAGAACCGCGAATTAACGGAGCACCCCCCCCCCCATCAGAACCGCGAATTAACGGAGCACCCCCCCCCCATCAGAACCGCGAATTAACGGAGCACCCCCCCCCCCATCAGAACCGCAAATTAACGGAGCACACCCCCCCCCCCCCCCATCTTAATGGGAAAGTGAGCCAATGCAGAGAGAGATGCTGGCCTACAGGAAGCAGCTTCCATTTCAAGCCAAACAGGCTGGGAGTGATGTGAATCAGAGTGCAGCCAGCATTGTATTGTTCTCAGATTGGCAGCCCAATAATAAAACCCCAAATTCGGTAGAGACGTTCCACCCAGCGCCTTTGGTCTCTGTAAGAGTTTTCTTGTTCCAAATAAAGTCTGAGATAATGGTGTCAATTCTACGGAAAATTTTTTGGGGGAGGAAAATGGGTATACATTGAAATAAGTATAAAAATTTGGGGAGGGTGTTCATCTTGACAGAATTAATTCGGGCAGCTAGAGATATTCAGCACTGACCAGCGGTGAAAGTCCACCTGTACACGGGTCAGAAGAGGGGCGAAATTAGCTTTATAAAGGTCTTTAAACTTATCAGTTACCTGAATCCCTAAGTAAGTGAAGTTGTGTGGCGCAGTTTTAAATGGCAGACTATGTAAGGGGTAGTCACGTGCTGCTTTATTTAAAGGGAATAGTTCGCTTTTACTTAAATTTAGTTTGTAACCAGATATAGCACCACTCCATTCCATTTCTGAAGATACCTATGATACGTGGATCACAGCGAAGTGCGATGGAGAGGGGCTCAATGGCTAGGGCAAATAAATGAGGGCTCAAGGGGCAACCTTGCCTGGTGGAGCGATGGAGGGGGAAATATTCCGATTGGATATTGTTTGTCCTCACTGAGGCTAGGGGGGAGGAATACAACAACTTCACCCATGAGGTAAATTTCTCACCAAAGCCAAATTTCTCCAACGTATAAAAAAGATATTTCCACTCCACGCGGTCAAAGGCCTTTTCTGCATCCAAGGATATCACAGCTTCAGAGTTTGTGGAAGGTTGGTAGATTGTGTTAAATAATCTTTCTTTAACGTTAAGTTAAAGAAAGAATGTCTATTTTTGATGAATCCGGTTTGGTCGGGGGAGATAATGGTCGGTAGTACGGTTTCCAAACGTAGGGCGAGCATTTTAGACAACAATTTAAAATCGACACATAACAAACTGATTGGTCTGTAAGAGGAGCATGCAAGGGGATCCTTATTCTTTTTTAGAATGAGAGAGATAGAAGCCTGATTGAGCGTTGGGGGCATACTAAGGGAGTGAAATGAATCATTGAACATATCTATCAAAACGGGCTAGTTTATGTTGAAATTTCTTGTAGAACTCTATTGGGTAGCCGTCTGGCCCCGGGCATTTACCACCCTGCATAGATGTAATAGCAGTGGACAGTTCAGTGACAGTTATTGGTTTCTCCAGCTCTTCAATCATATCAGGATGTACTAGAGGAACCTAGAGGAAAATAGTCAAAATCCTTTGTGTCGGAATTAGTTTCAGATGTGTATAACGAGGCACAGTAGTTCATTCTAAATTCATCATTTTTTTAGGGTCGATTGTGGTGTCCGAGGCTGTTTGGATTTTGGGAATTTGGTGAGAGGAAACGGTCTGTCGCAATTGATGGGCCAGTAGTTTGCCAGCTTTGTCACCTTGTTCGTAATAATTACTTCTGGACTTAAGGAGTAGTTCAGCGGCCTGGTCTGCAGTCAATGTATTGAATTCCGAGTGTAGAGAGAGGCGTTCTTTATACGCATCTGGGGTTGGTGAAGTGGAATAGAGGTCATCCAGCTGAGCAATACGCCTCGTTAGTTCAGTTAATCTCTCCCTTTTCTGTTTCTTTTCGTAACTTACATAGGAAATTATTTGCCCTCTAATAAAAGCTTTCAATGTTTCCCACAACAGAGATGCGGAAATGCCAGGGGTCTTGTTAATAGTTAGAAACACATCAATGTGGTTGGAAATCATCTCTACAAAGTTTTCATCTGAAAGCAAACGCGTGTTTAAACGCCATGGGGTTTGCGCGTGTACATAGCCCTTAAATCGGATACTCATAACGACAGGGGCGTGGTCTGAAATGGCTATAGCCTCATACGAACAGGAACTAACTGACGGTAAAAATCTGTCATCTACCATAAAGTAGTCTATCCGAGTGAACGTGTGATGCACATGGGAGAAAAAGGAGTACACCTTACCGGTGGGGTTAAAGAAGCGCCAGGGATCTGTGATTGCAAACTCACTCATGAAGTCTCTAATTGTCTTAACAGACCTTGAAGGCGTAGCAGTCTTCTTGGAGGTGCGGTCAAGCTGTGGACTAAGCCAACAATTAAAGTCCCCCCCTAAAATAAGGAAGTGTGAGGAAATGTCAGGAAGATTAGAAAAGAGCTGCCGAAAAAAATCCACATCGTCCCAGTTAGGGGCGTACACATTTACTAGTAGGACAGGGGTGTCATATAACCTGCCGTTAACTATTAGATATCTGCCATTCGGATCAGAGACCACTTCAGAGCAAGTAAAGGGGACCGATTTGTGTAACAAAATAGCAACCCCTCTAGATTTGCTGTGGAATGATGAATAGTAGGCCTGACCAATCCATCCACTCCTAACTCTTGAAAGAGCGGGTGTTTTAAAGTGTGTTTCTTGAAGGTACATCACCTGAGCCCCCAGGTCTATAGATCCTAACAAATACAAGGGAATTATTGGACCCACGATCAATATTAAGAGCAATATATTCAAAACAATTTTTAAAACAAAGAGTCAGCTGGGCACACACAAATCATAACTCGTTGACTGTCCCCAGGAGAGTGGTAATCCATTCTTTCTGTTGTTTTTGGTCGCTTGGGAACCGGTGAAACAACAGATGTTTACCACTTTCTCTCCGTTTGTATGAGCTACAATCTGGCACAAAGCAGTTGTTTTCCCACCCTGAGTGTGACGTCAGAGCTAAAATGGCCGCCGTGTGAATATGGTCAATTTATCTCGGAGCTGGGAATGACGTCACACCCGAGTTGACCGCGTTCCAGTTAACAAGTCGGACAACCTAGACGGACTCCTCCAGGAAAACTTGTGTTATACTTGGGTTTGCTCTAGCCAGGTTAGCCATTGTTAGCAATACCAGTTGATAACAAATTATTACACAGCATTTTGCACATACAAACACTGTAGCAACATGTCCACTGATAGAAGTTGGACAGTACTGTGTGTATGACTGTTTTAATGAGACGCAAATAGACAGAAGTGATAAATAACAGTATATTACTACAGCTTTCACTACTGTTGATGCGCAGAGCAGTCATCTTGGATTTCAAAGTCGGGGTTGTGAGATTCTTCCGACTTTCCGAGTTCAGGGGGTGTTCCAGTTGCAAATTCCGACTGGGAACTCAGAAATTCCGACTTCTGAGTACAAATGGAATGCAGCTTGTGAACAGGACTGTGTGTATGTGCGTGTGTGTGTGGTGTGTGGTGTGTGTGTGTGTGTGTGTGTGCATGCGCTTGCGGGTGCGTGCATGGCAGTAGACGTTGTCGTGGCAATTCTCCGATAAAATAATTGTACATTGTACACAAACGTACATCTTTTTTACAAAGTAAGCTAGACAGTTAATTTAATCGTGTGATAAATTAATCGTCTCACTTATACAAATTAATAAGAACGCGTCAATGGAAATAATAATGAATAATGTATCAAGTAGGAGCTATTTAGGTCATTCAATGACTTCTGGATACATATGCCATATTCCCTATGCTTTATTTAAATACTGTGGATACATATGCTTCTTATGTATCTTATCTTATCTTATGTATGTAACCAAGTGGTATTGCGCTTTGGCTTTGTTACCCTCTGACATACTGTACACTCTACCACCTCGGCCACAACAACACAGGTTGAACAAAAAACAGGCCAGAGATGTGAATAGCATTTCAGATGTTTATAAAAATGGACGAGAAGCAGATATAGAAAAATTATTACCATATTTTAATGTTAAAAGAGTCCTTGTGACTATGCAGCTCAAAACACACAACAAAAGTACAGAATGATGACAGACGTCTGACAGACAGACCTAAAACACAGAAAATCCATTAAAACATGGCAGAGATGGGGCTGTAAATATTACCATTATCAACAGAGCACCACTGTCATCACCAGCACCCATATTACCTGCGCAAGTCAGTATTCAACAACAAAAACCCGGAGGAGGGGAGGCTGCCATGGAGTCACAGCCTATGGCTGTATTAGGACAAGGGAGCGAGATGCCAAACGGTGTGATCTAAAGGAATGAGACAGTACATACACTTTAATAAAAACACTAAGACGGACAATTACCGTCCATACCATTGTGCACCTGCCCCGTGTAAGCCATGCAATACTTGCTTACTTAGGCCCTTTGCCCCTGCAGAGCATAGGCCATCGATGATCCCTTTCCAGCAAACACGATTCTGGGTCTTTCTACCTCTATCAGTCCAGCTCAAACCCTTTTCCTTCAACTGGCATTCTGCATCTCTCCTCCAGCTGATTCTAGGCCTCCCACGCTTCTGCTTCCCTTGGGGATTCCAGGCCAAAGCCTGACGCGCAATGTTGCTTGCAGGCTTGCACATATTATGACCAATCCATCCCCATGCTCTTCTCTTTATCTGCAGAGACACAGGCTCTTCTCCTGCATGCTTCCAAAGTTCCTCATTGGACACTTTCTCTTGCCAATGTATCCGCAAGATTCGTCTAAGGCAGCTGTTGATGAAAGTCTGGATTTTCTCATGGACCTGCTTAGTTGTCCTCCATGTATCTGCCCTGTACAACAGCACTTCACATTGAAGGTTAAGATTCTGAGTTTGGTTGTTGTTGTAAGCTCCTTCGATGCCCATATGTTCTTTAACATAAGAAAAACGGACCTGGCCTTCCCCACCCTAATTGCCACATTCATATCAGTACCTCCAAGATGATCTACTACACTACCAAGATAAGTAAATTAGTCCACATCTTTCAGGGGCTCTCTTTCAACTATGTAGGGTACCTTGTTTGTAGTGTTCATCCTAAGCACTTTCGTCTTTCCCTTATTAATCTTCCCACCAACCTTAGCCGAGGTTTCTGCCAGCTTTGATGTTTTCTCCTACATCTGATGATAGTTATGTGACATCAGAGCTAAATCGTCTGCATAATCCAGGTCATCGAACAGCACCCATGGTGTCCATTATGTCCCGTTGTTACCATCTTTTGTTATTGCTCTCATGATCCAGTTAATCGCCAATAGAAATAGGAAAGGTGATAACAGATATCCCTGCCGGACTCCAGTTTTCACTCCAAAAGGCTCCGATAGCTGTCCCCCATATACCACTCTGCATGACATACCCTCATAGCTGGCCTTGATCAAGGATATGAACTTCTCTGGAATTCCATAGAACCGCTTTTTTCATAAAATATAACATTGATGTAAAGCCTACATATTTTATCTATCGGTCTTGTCTAAAGGATGCCTGCTGGTCTCGTAGCATCAACTGCTGAATTAATTCTCTCTAGTATTATTCTGTTCAACACCATTCCCGGAACGGATGATGCCCCTGTGGTTGTTACACTCTCCCAGATCACCTTTTTTTAAGAACCTTTACAATAAGCCCCTCCCTCCACTCCTCTGGAACGCTTTCCTCCTCCCAGATCCTGGCAAAGAGCCTGTGGAGAATATCTACTGATGTTCTCATATTTCACTTCTTTATGCCAATTGTTTTCGCTGTCGGAATATCTTATCTTGCCCACATATTTGTATATTTAACTGTAATTTGCATATACGTTCGTTATTTTATCAATCTGTGGTTTTTTTACTGTATCGCTATGCAACCTGGCACAAGAATTTCCTTCGGGATTAATAAAGTTGTATTCTATTCTATTCTATTCTTCTATTCTACCTTCATTGCCTCGGCTGGTACATCATCTGGTCCTGCTGCCTTTCTGTACTTTTATCGGCATTTATAGCCCTTCGTATCTCTGAGTTGCCTGATTTATCGCAGTTCAAAGGGAGAGTAGTGTTGGGTGGTGGAAGCTCTGGTGAGTTCTCTGGCGCTGGTCAAATTACCAGTTCTCCAAAATGCTCGGCCCAGCACTTCAGCTGCTCCTCAGTAGTTAGAGGTTTGCCTTGCCTGTCCTTGACTGGCTTCTCTGCTCGCTGATACTTGCTATTTTCCTTGTGGAACTATAAAGATCTTTCATTTTTCTCTTGGCAGCCGCCTCCTGCTTTTTTAGCTAAATTGCCCATGGATGCTCTTTTGTCTCTGCGGATACTCCATCGCACTTCTCTATGGGCAACACCATGCCGCTAAAGCTTTAGTAGCTCTCGTATGACTATGGTTTAACTCTGCTCTCTTGTATTTTCTCCATAGTATCGAGTGACATCCAATCCTTGTGGGTATATTTATTTCTCCCAACTATTTCTTCACAAGCTTCAATCCAAAACTACCTGGTACCTATTTGACACTGTCAGTCGGTCTACATTGCAACACATCCTGGATCCTGCTGGTCTTACATGGTGCTTAATGCGCATTTTCAGGGTTGCTAAAACAAGGTGATGGTCTGATGCTATAACTGCCCCCCTTTTCTGGGAACCTTAAATGGTTCCCAGCTGATGATTGCCTTCTTTGACAGCATCAGTGCAACGTAGTGAGAAGCACCCTCCGTTTCATGACCGGAATACAAAACCATTTCTCCTGATGATAACCTCAACTGGCCAGATTGAAGCCTTGTTTCGCTCAAATCTAGAACCAATATGTTGTCATTCTTAATTTCTTAGCTATCTGCGCCGATTTCCTCGCCTCATACATGATCCTGACATTCCAATTAGCAATTCTAATTGTTTTCCTCTGCGACGGAAGGAAGTTCGACCCCACAGCTTCCATCTGGCTTTCACTGTGCCACGTCATAAAACTTTGTGATGAAGACCCTTCTTTACCCAGTTCCTGTTGCTGTGAATTTCTCATCGATGATTCTGTAATATCTCTGTTTACAATATAGGGTTGTTAACCCTAAACCAACCTCTCACAAGAGGGAAGGGGGTGTTCATATCGTCTGGTCTCTACCCTTTGACTTGTCCAGCTTGGGTGGCCCTACCAGCAGCGTTAGCTCCCACAGGCATAGCTCTCAGGGTCATTGAGATACGCAAGCAGTCCCACCAGAACAAGGCGTGAACATTAGGACTGAATGTCATGCAATGTCTCTGTCATTTTCAATGTCTCCGCAATGTCTCTGGTGTAGGTAAGATGAATCTTTCTCTCTTGACCTCTTCATTTAGTTTCTTTAGATCCACACATCCGCACCTTGACAATTCAGTTTACGCTCTGGACTGCATAGTGAGATGCTGGTCTGCTGTCTCTTTCTGGAATTAGCATAACAGTCTCTGACAGACACACTGTCTGTATTGTTTGTGCTAACATGAGATCTGTCATGAGTTGCAACTTAAGGGACTGCTCATCTCGATTCATTCTGAACTTGCAGTGCTCTGATAGCTCATAAATGTCTCTGATAAATGTCTCTGCCATCTCACTTGGCCGTTTCGCTGATAGAAACAGCCATGCTTCTGGATTACCTTCCGTTTTGGGAAAAGGTAACCATGATATTTATCGATGACGATGTTGTAGTCATTCTTGTCCATTTCTCCCACAAATGTGACAGACTTACAAATATTTTCAGCTTCACTCCCCATTGCATACGTATATTATAGAATTGACTTGTACTTCACCAGTTTCCTTATTGAGCTTTGTTGCTGTTCTGAATCACTCAAAGCGTCTTTTCCAGTCAGTCCATTCCGTCGATTTATCAAAATAAAAGTTTTCTGGTGGGTTAAACTTATAATTCACTATCTTTGTGTATTTATCCCGCTTCTGATACCATGTAATAAACATGGAATGTCCAGTCCTATGGAGTATGGTTGAGAGTCATCTTTAACAGCATATCACAGTTCCGCCTCACACGCATGTGGACCGTTCTCACTTACGGCCACATCTCATGTGCTACGTCACTGTCGCACATAGCACCTGTCGTGCACACACTATTAACTGCAATTCCATGATAGCAATGAGCTGAGTGCTCGCCCCGCCCCCCTGACGTGCACAACCGGTAGTGTACGTCATCGATACACTACATGTATATTTCTGCTATTACATGCCATATGCCATATTTCTGCTATAACATGCCATATGCCATATTTCTGCTACTGCTGCCCTCACTTGTGCATCTGCCCTTACTTACTTATACATTTATAATACTCAATATTAAATTCTTCTGGATTCAACATTACAGCTAAGTGTCGAGGTGTCCCCTGAGCAAGACACCACCTAACCCTAACTGCTCCTGATGTGTTGGTTGCATGGTTGGCACCACCGTCGGTGTATGAATGGGTGAATGTGAGGCAATACTGTAAAGCACTTTGGATAAAAGCGTTATATAAATGCAATCCATTTAATATTTATTATGTATATTATGTTATCATTAGGGTGCCTTTGCAATGCAAAGCACACTATTACTCTCCTGCATACTTCTTTATTTATTCTTCCGTACACATTTCCGGCGCGATACTAGTCTCACAGCGTTGCCAGCACAAAATACAAAAAATACATAACAACGTGCGCCTTGACCGGGAATAGCGTGCTATTACTTTTCTTATACATATACTTCATACTTTCCGAAATATTCAACATTTTCCAGCAATTTTTCCCCATTGAAATGAATGGGGTGAATGTTCAAAATTTGTCCAAACCCACTCATATTCAACCTCTTCCCATTCAGTCATACATTCAGGTAGAAACTCCATTCAAACATTAAAACGTTTAGGACACTTGGATGAATTCACACATGATTTCAAAATGTTCATGTACATTCATACTTTTTACACAATCACAGTTCAAACTTAATTGATCTTTCAGCTCCTCAGACACTTTAACATGGGTGTGTATTGGGCTGGCCAGAGCGGGTGACGTCACCGTTACAGCGTAGAGCAGACGAAAAAAGATACAACTATATTTTTAAAACTGCCATCCCGCCCACAATATTAAATCCACATACGTAATTTACACATCAAAACGTAGGTGAACTTGGGACGGTCACATATATGTAACTATGGAAACAAACGGACTCACACTTTTGGATTTATGAGTGTCGTAGTGACAGGAGTCCAGCCACTCTGTTTCAAGCAGTATTCATATTGGCGCCATTTTCTCGCGGGGATCGTTCTAGAACATTCTCGAGCCCCCACAGAAGGGGCGTGGCTATGGCGGTGACATAGCCACGCCCACTCGCCACACACACCCATATCCAAACACACACACACGTGTGTGGCGAGGGGGCGTGGCTATGGCGTCACCGCCATAGTTACGCCCCTTCACACACAGAGAAGGGGCGTGCCCCTTCTGTGTGTGTGTGTGTGTGTGTGTGTGTGTGTGTTTGGATATGTGTGTGTGTGTGTGTGTTTGGACATGTGTGTGTGAGTGTGTTTGGATATGTGTGTATGTGAGAAGGGGTGTGGCCGTAATTTCATATAACACACAATCTATTTTTTTGTCTGTATACTGTGTGTGTGTGTGTGTGTGTGTGTTTTTGAGTATAGGCCTATGTATTCCCCCAAGGGAATCCAAGTCAACGTTATATTTTTGATGGCAATGAAGGTGACTGTCCACCCGGTGGCGACAAAAGACAACCTAAATCGTCTAAATGGCTCACTTGGAGAAAACTTTACGAAAACACATGGTCAGTAACAATAAAGACAAAATACATTCGTCGAAGTAACGTAACGTGGAACAGGTAGTCTCGTTAGTAAACTACTCATCGTTATTATTTTAACGGACCTTTAACGGACTGACGGACTGCAATATTTAGGCCTCGGACTGATCAACACTTCTTTAAGGCCATCTATGTTGTGATTCTCATCAGAGTGATGATGATGATGATTATTATTATTGTTATTACTATTATTATTGATCATAATAATAAAAATAAAATAACGAATTGACAAATTTACAGTGAGTCTAAGCCAAGGAGAAATATACAAATATAGGTAAGATAGTCAGCAAAACAAGTTGGCAAGAAGAACAACTCTGGCAGGCAGCCAGAAGTACATTCTATGCCATATGCTATATTTCTGCTATTACTGACCTCAATTGTGCTTCTGCTCCTACTTACTTGTACATTTCAAATACTCAATATTCAATACTTATTCAGCTGATGAGTTTAGTTTTTTTCGTTATATTACATGTTTTATCTTTATTATGTATATTGCGCCGTTCTCTCTCTCTCTCTCTCTCTATATATATATATATATATACATATATATACTGTATATATTGTGGCAGCCGGCCACCAAGGCGTTTTCAGGGCCGGTTCGGAGCCAGAGCCTAAAACGAACCAGTTCTTCCTGTTTCCACAGACAAAGAACTGGCTCCCGGCCAGAAAAACTGGTTCGTTCTTGGCTCCAACTCTTTGGGGGGCCAGAGTTGAACCAACTAAGAACCGACTACGTCAGAGGCTGGGGGCGGGATTAGCAAGTCCGCCAAAAACTTTCTGAGCTCCATTTCACAACAAACCCCGACAATAGAAGTGACTACTCCGATACAACCGCACCGATACCACTTTGGCAACGCAACGTTAACCTTGTAATATTCTTAGCCAAGGAATATTAAAATAAAGAGATGCAACCGAGTTGGCGTTTATGGATGTTTAATAGCAACTGCGCATGGTACCGAGCATGGGCGTAGAATTTAGTGGGGACGCTGGGGACATGTCCCCACCAATTAACGGAGCACCCCCCCATCAGAACGGCGAATTAATGGAGCACCCCCCCCATTAGAACCGCGAATTAACAGCGCACCCCCCCCCCCCCCCATCAGAACGGCGAATTAACAGCGCACCCCCCCCCATCAGAACGGCGAATTAACAGCGCACCCCCCCCCCATCAGAACGGCGAATTAACAGAGCAGCATTGTTTTTTCTAAATAAACATTTTGTTAACATGTCTGCTTCAGTATACTTAAAGAACAGAGAAACAAATAAGATTCAGTTCAGAGTTATGACAGAACAAGTAGTAACAAAATATACAATTACAAAAACAAGATCACTCGTATCGCGATGTAGTCCGCCATTGTTCTTGTTGTGCTCGCGTTGCTGGGAAGGCGGAGACTTATACAGACGTACAGTGACGTAATGACGTGGGGGCGGGTTGGCTCTCGAGGCTCTCTAGCCGGTGGAAAAGCAAACCGGTTCTTAAATTGAACCAGCTCCGAACTGGCACTAGCACCAGCCCAGAACCAGCTCTCGGTTCACTTTGGTGGAAAAGCCCCCTACGAGGAGAGCTATGGAAGTATTATGTGGTCCCGGCATTCCCACTTCGGCCCCCAGAGGGAGCCAGGGCGACACAGCCGCCTAGACCGGCATTCCCACTTCGGCCCCTAGAGGGAGCCCGTGAGACACGGCCGCCGAGACCGACAATCAGCCGTATTGGAGAAACCTGCGCCTCGTTAAAGGAACTCGGCGGCAGCCAATCAACGCCCTGTAGTCAGGACATAAATAGGAGAGGACCTGGGAAGTGGGGGTCGAGGTGGAAGTGTTGAAAGTGGAAGAGGAAGAAGTAGAGGAAGAAGTAGAGGAAGAAGTAGAGGAAGAAGTAGAGAAAGAGAAAGAGAAAGAGAAAGAGAAAGAGAAAGAGGTAGTGAAAGAGAAAGAGAAAGAGAAAGAAGTAGTGAAAGAGAAAGAGAAAGAAGTAGTGAAAGAGAAAGAGAAAGAGAAAGAGGAGGAGTGGAGACAAAGACGCCGTGTGAGTTCTGTTGAAGTACAAGAAGTGGCTGTGTGCCTTTACCTTGGAACGTATGAGAACCCGTCTTGTGTATGACCCTTGCCTGCCTGACTACCCTCCCGCCTGCCTCGCCCTGATCTGTATGAGACTTCATTCCGTTGTGATAACCCCTGCTTACGGACTAAGACCCTTCGATTGGATTACGGAATTGGGACTGCTATTGACCCTAAACTTTCCCTCAGTCTATAAAAGTGGCTCACAAGGCCACCAATGAAGAGGCAGAGATGGGGGCTCCCCTGATGCCTGAGACCAGGGCCAGGAAGGCGTTCCCCCCATCGCTACCAGCGGCAAGAAGAAGAACTCTGCCAAGAAGCAGAAGGCTGAGTCTGCTGCCAGGGCTGACCCACAGGTCCAGGAGCGAGAGTGACTCCTCATCACTCTGCAGGAAGAGGCCTCGCTCGCCAAGGACCAAGTGAAGCAGCTCAGCCAGGAGCTGCAGGTGGAGAAGCAGAAGGCGGGCCGGGTGGAGGCCATGATGAAGGAGCTGGGGGGCATGCAGGCTAAAACCCAGAGTGGATACCAGGATCTGCAGGCCATGCAGAAGGAGCAGGAAGGCATGCAGATGAAGTTGAGGGAGCAGCTGGAGGGCCGGATCAGTCGGCCGCAGCAGGAGAATAGCATCCTGAGAGACGCCTTCAGCCCCGCGGCCAACCAGATGGAGAGCATGCACTCTGCAGAGCTGAAGAAGGTGCGCTCTGAGTACTCGGGGCTGCGGGAGCAGCTGGATGCTGAGCAGAAGCATAGCCATGAGCTGCAGCAGGCCTGGGAGCAGAGCCGGTCCTCTCTGGAGCAGGAGCTGGCCGCACGAAGCCAGCGGCTCCAGCAGCAGGACCAGACCCTGCAGGAGCTGCAGAGACAACAGTGTGTCTCTACGGAGGAGCTGGGGAAAGAGAGGAGTCGGGGGGATGAGCTGGTGAAGGCCCAGAGTGCGTTGGAGCAGGAGCTGGTGCCTAGCTCCAGGTTGACCTCCGAACTCCAAGTGTTGACCGCGAAAAGCCAGAAGGAGCTGGCCGGCCTGCAGGAGGCCCAGCAGTGCTTGATCCAGCAGAAACTGGAGGTACAGGGCCAGCTGGAGGCAGCGCAGGCTGGGCTGGAGCAGGAGCAGCGGGAGCACCAGGCCACCCGGGATACCATAGCCCAGCGAGAGGAGCAGGCCCTGGGACAGGCCAAAGAGCTCCAGGCCCGGCTGGCTGTAGCTGAGCAGGCCATCGCGGAGAAGGATGCGGAACTGGGGCGCAGAAGCCTGGAGCTGCACAGGCTGAAGGAGCAGAGCACGCTGGACTCTGACCCTGGCTGTGGATCTCCACAGGAGAGACGAGGAGAAGGCCGACCTCCGGGAGAAGCTGGCCGACTGGTGGAGGCGCGCTCCCAGAACGAGGAGCTGACCTCCCTGGCCGACGAGGCCCAGTCCCTCAAGGACGAGATGGAGGTGCTCAGGCATTCCACAGACAAGGTGTCCAAGCTGGAGGGGACGGTGGAATACTACAAGAAGAAACTGGGGGACGCCAACCGCCGCACGAATGAGCTGGAGACCGAGAACAGGCTGATCAACCAGCGCGGGATCGAGGGCCAGGGCCAGGTGGAGGAGCTCCAGAAGGACCTGCAGGAGCAGGCCCTCAAGGCAGATGATGCTACTATTCTAAAGAAGAAAAACCAAGAGTACATGGATAAGCTGCGAGAGCTGAACGATGATCTGCTGAACGATGAGCTGCTGAAGAAGAGTGCTTACATTGATGACTTGGAGCCCGAGTATAACACCAACACCCAGCGCGTGGATGAGCTGGAGGAGGCGCTGAAGAGGAAGGACCACAAGAGTATGCAGGACATGAACCGCCTGCTCAAGCAACTGGAGGAACTGAATAGCAAGATCGACGAGATCCAGAGCCTCCACGGCAGTCTGACGGAGGCCCTCGTCTCCAAGGAGTGGGTGAAGCAGAGGGTCCTGCAGGTGCTGGATGCCACCCAGCACAGCATACCCAAGGAGGTGCCGCAGATTAACCGAGAGGAGGAGGTGCAGGTGAGCCGAGACGAGATGATGCAGACGAACCGGGAGGAGGTGCAGGTGAGCCAAGAGGAGGTGCAGCAGACGAACTGAGAGGAGATGGAGGAGGTCAACCTCACCAGGAGCCGGCTGGCCGACCGGATCCGGGGGACCGAAGAGACGGAGAGGGCCTTCCAAGAGATAACGGACGCCCTCTGCTCAGGACCAGGTTTGGTGACCCCGGATTTCTCAAAGCCCCTCATGGTCCAAACGGTCGCATCCGAAGCAGGGGTGGGTGCCGTCCTAGCCCAACTGTAAGAAGGTCTGGGGCCGCGCATGGGACCCCAGGCGCCATGTCCAGGAGAGACGCCAGGCTGGGCCGCCCCTCCCTCCCAGTCGGAGCTGAGGGGGGGAGGGTATGTGGCAGCCGGCCACCGAGGAGCATAAGAGGAGAGCTATGGAAGCATTATGTGGTCCCGGCATTCCCACTTCGGCCCCCAGAGGGAGCCAGGGAGACACAGCCGCCTAGACCGGCATTCCCACTTCGACCCCTAGAGGGAGCCCGTGAGACACGGCCGCCGAGACCGGCAATCAGCCGTATTGGAGAGGACCTGGGAAGTGGGGGTCGAGATGGAAATGTTGGAAGTGGAAGAGGAAGAAGTAGTGGACGAGGACTAGGAGGTGGAGGAGGATGAGGAGGAGGAAGAAGAGTACAAGAAGTGGCTGTGTGCCTTTACCTTGGAACATATGAGAACCCGTCTTGTGTATGACCCTCACCTGCCTGACTACCCTCCCGCCTGCCTCGCCCTGATCTGTATGAGACTTCACCCCTGCTTACGGACTAAGACCCTTCGATTGGATTACGGAATTGGGACTGCTATTAACCCTAAACTTTCCCTCCCCTTTACAGTCTATAAAAGTGATATTTCATTGAATCCTGGTGTGGACCTTGAATTGATTATATTTCAGTCACGTGAACACAATAGTGTGTCACAATATGTATATAATGTACAGTATATGCATGTTCTCAATGCATATATATATTTTCTCTTCTTGTTATATTTTTTTACTACCTACATACTGTCGCCTGCCATGTCAAGATTTTCACTGTTCCGAATAGCCCTGTTATGATGTACATGTTACAGTAAAACACTTTGACTTTGATTTTGAAAATAGATCTGAGTACTTCTTCCACCACTGGTAGTCATTAACAAGGTCCAAACAAGGTCCCTGTGGCTGTGATGTTTTTATTGTTTGAGTATTTGATTGTGTGCAAATGGGACATATTATTAGTAATCCCCTGGGCCTTGGACTCAAACCATGCTCTGTATCCTATCAGAATCAATCTAGCCTGACCAGACACTGTTTGGAAACGTTTTAATCACAAACATGTTGATGATATCCCATTATTATCTCTATGTTCCATGTAAATGTGTGTTTATTGTGCGTTTCGCTCCAATGTCATGATGTGTGTTTACAATTCATTGAGGTGTCACAGCTGTACAGTGTGGAGGGAACTTCCTGTCTGAGGAAGGAGCTCATAAGAGCCCTATTGAGAACAGGACGACAAATGGAGTGTCAGAGAGAGAGAGAGAGAGAGGGGCAGGGGGAGTATATACCAGAGAGAGAGTCTTTTTTTAAACTGCTGTACATCCCCCACCCCACCCAACACACACACACACACACACATAATGTTGAAGTAGTAACTGGTTCAGTGTTGATGAATTGAGCCACTTTTGACTGCTGCTACAATCCGTCATTTAGCGGAGGATGGACCGATGCTTTATGGTCCTATCAGAAAGATGAAGAGACAGAGAGAAAAACAACTATATAAGATTTATGAAAACTCTAAAATAATGTATCCAATATTTCCACATCGTTGAGTTCCATCTTGATGCTCTTTGATCGATAACCACCCACACACATGCATGCACGGCCACACACACACACACACACTCATTACACACACAGTTACTATGAAATGATGAAAAGTATTTTTAAGACATTGAGGCTTTTGCATGAACTATGTATGTCCAATTACACCTTTGTCCGCTTATATTCCTCTGGATTGAGAGAGTTCTGCATTGTTTCCTCACTCATATTGTAGTAATATGCATAATAAACTATTGAAAATGTATTGTAAAAAAAAAAGAAGAACAAATCTACCGGCTAATTCCTACCTGTGAATTATCTCTTGTCACCCTGTAGTTTAGAGACTTGACTCTGGACAAACAAGGAGATATCTGCCTCTCTCTCCCCCTCCCCTCTCCCCCCTCTCTCTCCTCCTCTCTCTCTCCCCCACACCCCGCTCCCCCCACCCGCTCTCGCTCTCGCTCTCTCTCTCTCTCTCTCTCTCTCTCTTTCTCGCCCGCTCTTTCAACCACCTCTCTCCTTCTCTCTCACCCCCTCTCTCTCTCTTGCTCGCTCTCACGCCATCTCTCGCTCCCACTCCTCCATCTCTCTTCTCCTTCTCTCTCCCCCCATCTCTGTCTATCTGCCTCAATCCATCTCTCCCCCTCTCCCTCTCTCTGCCCCCAATCTCTCTCTCTCTCTCTCTCTCTCTCTCTCTCTCTCTCTCTCTCTCTCTCTCTCTCTCTCTTTCTATCTATCTCTTCTACTTCCCTTCTATCCTGGCCTCCATTCCTCCTTGGCAGCTTTACCCAGAACAACCCCAGTCATTCCAAGAATGTCCTCTGCATCGCATCACAGACAGGAACCGGAAAGCCAGGAACCCTCCTGTCAGCCGGCCCACAATGACCTGCCTGGACATCCCTGACAAGTCACCCATCCCTCCGTCCATCTACTCCTCTGCTCCGTCCATCCATCATCCGTCCGTTTGTCCGTCCGTCAGCTGGTGGCAGGGCACAGCACAGCCCAGCAGACGTGAGCACTGTCAGGACCTCAGAGTGTCCCGCCAACTCCATCTTGGTAGTGGACAAAGCGGGGGCCCATCCGTCTCCATTATAGGGACAGCCGTGTTGCTGTGCTGTCGTGTTCCTGCCATCCTCCAGGGGAGACGCTGTCTCGTACATCATCCTGGGACAAAGGTGTGGGGGGAGGGTGTGTGTGTGTGTGTGTTGATTGGTGTGTGTGTGTGTGTGTGTGTGTGTGAGTGAGTGAGAGAGAGAGAGACACCCGCAATAGGCAGAGAATTGAATATGCCTGACAACATTTTCAGATACATATTGGCTAATAAAATTGGTTGTAAAATGTGATTCTGCTTTAGCTTTTCTTACAGATTCAGAATTCACATTTTCGCTGAGAAAAATGTCTGTGACAGTAACAATAAGCTATATTATAATATAGTGTAGCTTTTGTTTCAACATTTTAGAAGAGAGTTTTTGACTTACTTAAACTACCCCACGTTTCAAGAGTCTCTGCATGAGAGAAAATATCCACTAAGTTGCTGACAAGCACAACATTAGCATAGTAATGGAAAGCTACATTGTCAATGACAGTAAGGGGCACCCTTTCCTCCAAACATCCATTGTCAAGCCCCCACCCCCAGCCCCTGTCAATGACTACAGTATATGTAGTCATTGACCCCCCCTGTCCTCTCAGAGGCTTTCAGCAACCCCAACACTAAATGATAAACAACATCAACATCCAAACTCCTCCAGGCCTACCGCAGCAAACCAAGCACCGAGCAGCACCAGAACCCAAACCGTAGATCATCAACATATACAACACGTTAGGCCATCAGTCATAACAACAGTCATTTACCTTGCTTCAATATTCTTGTGTACTTCATATGGGTTGTTGAAATACTCAAACCCACTCATACATCCACTGGGTTGTATACAAATGTGTAATGCAATGTATACTGTATATCATGTATTAATTGATGTGCTTTAGCTTCATGGATGCATATCTTTAACTCATGACAGATCAATAAT
Organism: Coryphaenoides rupestris; assembly: GCA_002895965.2. NCBI lineage: Eukaryota > Metazoa > Chordata > Actinopteri > Gadiformes > Macrouridae > Coryphaenoides > Coryphaenoides rupestris. The sequence continues at coordinate 920,431 of PIJE02000021.1, forward strand.
ATATTAAGCAGTGACGGCAGTATTGGTGTCTTGCCAATACATAACTGTAGCATTTGATGTCAGAATCAAAATCAGAAAGAGCTACATTGTCTTAGTTTTTGCAAACAAGAAATTTGCTTTTGTGAAATTGGTGCCCAACATTGAACATTAAACAGAGAGTAATAAGTTGTATCCCTGATGTTTAAAAGCTCTTCTCTGGTGAAAGAGCTCCCAGTAGTGAAGCAGAACACTGCATTAAAAGACAAAACAAGACAAAACAGTGTGCACCAAAACACAGAGGCAGCCATCCGCGGCGCCCTCTTAGGTCGAGAAAATCTTGACCTGTTGAAAGGGATTACTGTTTAATTCAACAAGAAACAGGTCTGATTAAAAGGCTTTGATTACAGCTATTTGGGCTTCTAGCACTTGCAGTGGGCCTTTAGGCAGTGGGCAGATGTGCCTGCAGGTAGACAAAATGAGGGCTATCGCAACTTCTGAGACCAAATAGTAGGTGAGGGCATTCCTGGGACTGGGTAGGCAGTTCTTTCCCACCTTTTCCAAGCTGATCAGTCCCCTGACTGACCTCACCCGAAAGGATGCTTTTGATCTGATCCAGTGGACCAAGCATTGTCAGATGGCGTTTGAGAGGCTTAAAAAGGCTCTCTGTGGGGACCCGCTCTTACACACTCCTACAGGGGGCTGTTTTGTCCCAGGAGGAGGATGGCGTGGAACGCCTGGCAATACCTCAGCCACAAACTCACAGAGCAGGAGGGGAGATACTGCACAGTGGAGAAGAAGTGCTTGGCTATGAAGTGGGCTATCAACAACCTAGGTTACTACCTCCTGCGGTGCTCATTCACCCTCTGCTCAGACCGCGATCTGCTTCAGTGGCTCCACCAGATGAAGGACACCAACCCATCACCCGTCTGGTATCTCACTTTACCACGGCTCCCCTGGCGAGTGGTGGGGCGAAGGGGCTTGGTTTGACGTCAGGCTACAAACAAGGGGGCAGAGCGACTAATTCTCAGGAGCTACACAGCTGTGGAATTATAATTATGGAATGAGTCTATATACTGACGTGTGTTTGCTCCCACCCACAATGAGACCGGGTCATGGACCAGAGAGAGAGATGCACTGACACACATTTATAATAAGTGTGTGTGATCAGTGTCATTATTTTGGCCGAGTGAGATGAGTGTTTTTGTATAACTCTAAAATAAAGACTTTGTGGCCGACCTTGTGGCGTCCTTCTTGAACCCTCTGAGTAGCACTGACATTGCTATAAAGTAATTTTCAGAGAGGTGCAGGGTGTGTCGTAGACAGTGGACTGGGACTCTGTAATGGCTGACAGATGATAAACCATGGTTTTGTCTTCTGAGTGAGAGTTGTTCATTTAGAGAGAGATTGTGGGATAAATCCACAAGATAGGGTCAGTGATTCCATCAATGGGGGGCTATTATTTCTGGCCATTGGCAGGTTGACAGTAGAAGTAGAAGTAGACATTAGAGGAGGTAGAAATATAGTACTGCTGTTCTGTAAAAGACAACACTGTGTATGTGCATTTAATGCAATGCAATTCAAATGAAAAACAATTGAGGATGTGTTTAAATCTTAAACATTTTTTATTGTTATTTAAAATGTTATACAATGAGTAACTAGTCTAAATTCTAATGTCTAAAGCTGAGCTCCATACTCCATACAAACTTACTAAGCTTACTAAACTTACTTGCTGCAATACAAACTATAATAACTCCTCATTCTTCTACGATGGCTCTAATTCTAAACATCTGAACTCATGTACATATTCATTCAGCGCAACTGTCACAAATTGCAAGATTCAAGATTCAAGAACTTAATGGTCACATACACATGCAGGATATGCAGTGAAATGAAAAAGTGCTGATGCCCAGCAGAATGTGCAACAGAACAAATACAAAAAGAATCAAATATCCACACTATTTACAGTCTTTACAGCAAAAGGAGCAGGTTTGTTTTGGGGAATATAATTCCAAATTTCTTTGTATTCAAAATAATTAATAATAAAAGTAAAAATAATGAAAGAAAAAAAAAAGTCATATCAATAAGGCATATCAAGTAGGAATATCAACAACAGGGCAATATAAAAAATGTGTATCAGGTTATGTGCATGGGAGTTGCCAGTGGGGGGGCCCTAGTGAGATCAAAGTCCTGATGGCCTGTGGAAAGGAACTAATTTTAGTCTCTGTTCTAGCAGTGTGACTGCGGAGGCACTTGCCTGACCGCAGAAGTTGGAACAGGTTGTTGTTGGGGTGGTGAGGATCCTTCATGATCCTGCAGGCTCTGGTTCGACACCTCCTCTCCTGGAGTACAGTAGAGTGGGGAGTGTAGTGCCAATAGTGTGCTCAGCTGAATGCACCACCCTCTGCAGAGCCCTCCTGTCCTGAGAGGAGCTTTTGCCGAACCAGGCAGTGATGCTTCCTGTCAGGATGCTCTCCACCGCACCAGCGTAGAAGGTGTGAAGGAGCCTCCGGGGGACTCCGCTTCCTCAGTTGCCTGAGGTCAGATCCTCTGCATATCATCATCAATTTAGTGGGACCACCTAACGTCCCTCATCACTACCGCCTCCTGTACTATCCTTTGTTCATGATCCGACTTACCGAAGAGAGGCAGCCTTGTAGCTTGTAGAAGTTATTTCTGCCCTGGTAGCACACATAACGTGCTGATGGAAGTTCGGTATGACTTTCTTTAGATTGGCCCTATTAAAGTCCCCCACCACAGCCGCAGACATAGCACATGATGTAGGTCTGATAGAGCCACATCGGTGTCCGCTAGTGGGGGGATGTAGATGGCTGTAATGATGACGTGCTGAACTCTCTGGGGAAGATAGAATGAGTGGCAAGAGATCGTCAGATGCTCCAGGTTCAGCGAGCAGGAGCGAGAAAGAGTCTTAATATTCTTAGGGTTGCACGACTTGTTATTGGTCATGAAGCAAACCCCTCCACTTTTGGATTTCCCTGACTCTTCCGTCCTGTCCGCTCGGGAAAACAGCAAAGGTCTCGGTCAGACAAATGACTCGATCTGGCACCAGTGGGGTCAGCCATGTTTCCGTCAGGCAAGAAATATTACAGTCCCTTATGTCCCGTTGGAATTGAATCCTCGCCTCGGGGGCGGCAGTAGCTCAGGAGGTAGAGTGGTCGTCTGCCAACTGGAAGGTTGCTGGTTCGATCCCCGGGCTCCACCTAGCTAAGTGTCGTGGTGTCCCTGAGCAAGACACCTAACCCTAACTGCTCCTGACGTGTTGGTTGTTACCTTGCATGGTTGGCACTGCCGTCGGTGTATGAATGGGTGAATGTGAGGCAACTGTAAAGCGCTTTGGATAAAAGCGTTATATAAATGCAATCCATTTACCATTAGCTAGAAGGATGCTGGGCAGAGGTGGACAGTGTGCCTGGACTCTCTGTCTGTGCGGAACCCCGCTCTGTTTCCCTCTGTGTTTCCTTCTTTGTTTCCCTGGAGACGCGCCGCCGCTGTTGTTGTTGTGGCTCGTTCATACTATCTCTGCCGGCCACTCAGTACCTATGTAAAAAGTATCCAAGACCAAAGTTAATGTCCAGGAGTGTATCTCGCCTGTATGTTGTTAGTGCTTATACATTTCTGCAAAAGAATACAAATACAAATTAAAAAAAATGCACAATCTCTGCGGAGTTACCATGATGGTGACTAGACACAGCCGCGCCATCTTAGTTTCACATTGCAACCTTTAAGCCGTAAGCATTGGAACCTTTAAGCCGTAAGCATTGCAACCTTTAAGCCAAGCAAGTTTCAAATGTAACCAAATACTGGCAGAGAAAGTCTTAAGACATGTACATGAGGAGGGACTGAAAAAACAACCTAAACAAATAAAACCGAGAGAAATAGAAGAGGCCATGAATGTGTTTGACTGTGTTTTAAACTCTCTGTTTTGAACATTAGCAAGGCTGACCCCTGGCTCTAGTGATTTAAGACTCTCGTGTCAAAAGGCAGAGGAAGAGAGCCAAAAACAGCAGCATGGGGGACTGCAGGAAATACAACAGTATACTCCATCCCTGCACGTCCCAAAATTCACTTGTGAGCTGTGTCCACTTCCTTGTTTGAACTCCCTCTCTCATCTGACCTCATTCAGTCCATTAGTGATCCACAAAACCTGACCCCAGCCCAGTTTTAGCACTATGGACATCTTTGGAAGCAAAACATGGTGTATTTATACTATGAAGTATATGTTGAATGGCATTGTAGATGGTGGGAGGCTTGTGAAGACCAGTGAGGCGACGTGGATACTGGAATGTTCTGATCGTTGCTAAACAACACCACTATTGTCAGTCTTATTCTAAGTGGCGAGAACTATTTGGATGGAAATTGAACCTTCTCTAAAAAATACTCAGAAAGGACATTAGTCATATCCAGAAACATATAGCCTACCTCTAAATTATGTCTTCAGATGTTCTATCTGAATGATATTGTTTTCTATGAGTAATGGGTTGTATTTGTAGTTCACAGCTACTCGTTCATCCATCCCACCAAAATGTTTCAAAGCAACAAACAAACATTAGCATTGCAGAGCCTCTTGTGTCAAGTCATGCAGATATTTGCAGCTGATTAATGTTCATGGATTACTCAGGATTGTTAGCGTTCTTTGAAACAACATCAGAGTTCACGTTATTCTCAGCCACTGCAGAGGCCACAAGAGTCAAAGAATGAAAAGACCAGTAATATCAGAAAAAGTGGAAAGATATCACACACGTAATGTGTGATGACTGTTATGAAAAACAACAGAGTGCCTATTGATAGAGTACAAAGCCTTGTTTACTGCTGGCAGTAAGTGATCCATATGCGGTCTGTTGTCATTTTATTGTCTAAAATGCTGATTCCAATGAACAGAAGAACTTGTGTTTGTGCATTTATTTGTGCGTGCGTGTGTGTCACTATGCTAATTCTGGACACCCAAATGATCACTCGCTCCATTCAGAAGGGTTTGGCTTCAGCTCTTTGGAAGGCATGTCTTTCTTTATCTGACTTCTCTGCTATGTCAGTCACGCACATTTTTGAGCAATCAGGAAATAATGATGCCTTTATGTTGGAAACAGTGGTACAGGCGAATATCAATAATCGTTCTCAGTGTATCCCTTTCCACAAGCTTGTCCATAGGATGTAATCATCTAAATTGAGGTACACCTCAATTTAGATGACAATATCTGCTGTGACAATATCTGTTCAAGTTGACTGTAGTCAACTTGAACAGATATTGTCACAGCGCATTTCACTCACTAATTTCTGATGGATAGCTAGGCCATTTCTAACCATATTACACTCAAATAATTGCTCTTAAATCTTACCAAAACCACTGAATAATTTTTTTTTTTTTATTGTATACACTTTACAAACGAATAGATTAAGATGTTTTAAGGGGATAAAACCAAACATAGTAAGAAATCATATAAGAAGAGATAAATAATGCAATAAAAAGCAAAGGATTTGGTTGAACGTAAACTACTGACAATTAAACAGCAGTATTGGTTATTCTTACAATGGAATATTCTCAGGCTGCCGCTGAGCAATATGCACTCCTTTCACATGGGATATTTTCTGCTTCCAGAAATTGGGACTTGTCTCTAAGCAACAATGGATCTATGTTCAAGAGCAACTCTAATTTACTAACAGGCAGAAGTGGTTGATTTTTCAAGAGGAGCCCTCTTCATTTTGTAGTCGTCACTCTCTCAAAAACACACACACACACATACAAAATTAAATAATGTATGTATGAAGTATGTATGAAGAACATAAAAAGCCAACTTATTCACAAACAAAACCACTATGCATGATGACGCACACACACACCCTCACACGCACGCGCACACACACACACACACACACACACACACACAAACAAACACACACTTGGACACACAAACACTTTCACAAGGACATTTTAAAAAGGTACATTTATTTAGCTAGTGCTAGTCATAATTGTGACTCTGCTGGTTGAAGTGTATCACTTCCTTCCACGTGTGGTCAAGAGATCAGTGGAGGTTTCGAAGGACATGGGTTTTCATTCATTCACAACAAATGACAGTCACAGCATTTTTGTCTTTTGATCCTTTGACCTTACATTCATTATAAATAACACATTATAAGAGAGTTAGAATATATTATACGCAATAATAATGACATTAGAATAGATAAGATATAATAGATTCTACATCGATTAAATTTTTAAACATAGTCCACTATACATTTTCATTTAATCGTAATTCAGTAATAAAGTGGGACATCAACACCGAATGGCAGCTAGTTAAAAGGTGGAGAGGACATGAGGAAGGAGAGGAGAGCTGTGTGGGGGAGGGTAGTACAGTTCAACGGCCTGTCTTGCCTTGCCCTCGAAAACCCGGCGATTTCTGCGATTGTGGGAAGTGTAGTGTCATCTCAATGTAGGCCAAATCTAATTAGAATGGCCATGGACATCAAGCGTAATGTTTGATCTTTACCCATCATAAATAACATATGCCGGAAAACATTTCATTCATCCGGTTGTCACGTAGCTTTGTTGACATGTGTAACAGGGTTATATTTCACCCATAAACTACAAGTCCCAGAAGATATCGAGTTTCTTGCGCAGGCCCTGTGAGCTGTTGAACTGCACGCAGTCCCCATGAGCGCGGACGGGAAGATGAGATAGGCTGGAAAATGACTTGAGGGTGGCTATTCTCTGGAGGTGACATTAATGTATTTTTTTTTTACACGGATTGCATTATGTTGTTACGCCGACCAAATTGTATTATGTAACCCTCTGCATAAATGAAAGTTTATCGGAAAAGACTCGAGGAAATTTAAGCAGGAGTCTGAAGACGTTTGTTTCTGAGGATCACCAGAACCACATCGATAAACGTTATCTTTTACGACCACAACATGCCACGCGTCAACAAAACTCCTCTCGTCCAGAAAATAGCGAGACAAGCCTACAACACGTTTAAAAGCTTCGACGCGTCCGCGATCGGCGATGAGGACTTTTGCGAGAAACAGGGTGAGCTTATCGCGTTAGTGACGGCGGTCAGGGCTGCGGACCTGAAAATTGCACCCCGGAAAAGAAAAGCGGGCTCCAAACCGGACACAACAACCCCGCCAGTCACGTACATGCACATCTGCGAGACAGACGCGTTCAGCATGGGTGTGTTCCTGCTGAGAAGCGGCGCGTCCATCCCTCTACACGACCACCCCAGCATGAATGGGATGCTGAAGGTGCTTTACGGCAAGGTGAGCATCCGTTGCTTCGACAAGTTGGAGCATGGCACAAGCGAGATGCCGGTGTTTGAGCCGCCACTGCCCCCGTTTCAGAAGGACTCCCTGCGGCGCTCGGTGCTCCGCTCGGTTGGCGAGTACTCCGAGGACAGCGGGCCGTGTCTCCTCACCCCGCTGCGGGACAACCTGCACCGGATCGATGCGCTGGACGGACCGGCCGCCTTCCTCGACATCCTTGCGCCACCGTACGATTCAGAGGACGGACGGGACTGTCATTATTACAAAGTATTGAACAGAGCCGAGGCCGCGGGGCCAGTGGCTCAGCAACATGACGCGGAGGTGGAGAACGACAAGGAGACGGAGACTTGGCTACTGGAGATACCGCAGCCGGAGGACTTCTGGTGCGGCGGGGAATCGTACCCAGGCCCAACCGTTTCTGTGTAGAAAACGAATGAAAGTACAGCTATGACAAAGTAGAATCCAGCAATTGCCTAGGAACCATGAAGTTGCCTGCCAAACAGTTGTCTCTAGCCGTAACAACGATTGACACTTTGAAGTGAAACCACGGAGACTTTCCTAAAACCATTCCATTGCAGAAGGGACATGCTCTTAAAATGGAGACAAGCGCATGATGAGCATATCGATGATGTTTGGAATACTCACTGAGTGGCCTTTGTCATAGCACCATAGTTGGCTGCTGCCTTACCTTTTTCTTTCTGTTTAATTTATTTCAAATGTATTCCTCTACTCTATACTATCTTTGATTGAAATGTGCTTGACAAATTTAAGATACGATTACTTTTATAATCATCTTAAGAAAAAGGCTGCACTCTAGGATGACTGTACCCCTGTTAAGTGAGACACTTATTATTGTGAAATCAGCTGTTTAGAATGAGAACATTGAAGAATGTTTATAGCAGGCTAATTACTATTTATGCTGTTGGAGATATAACTGCCTAAATGGTCTACATTATATACATTTGACATAACCATTTGTAAATATTTATTGCTTTGAGGTCTATTACATATACATGATCTAAATTAATATACAAAAAAGGCAAATTACATGGCTCATTAAAGAGAGGTACATAATATTTAAGAGTGTAAAACACTGTTAATCACATTAGTACACAGCTAGTTATTTATCTTATAAATACAGAAAAAGAACATTTAAAGTAGCAGTCTGTAAATTTTGAGTTGAGCTCAGATTATTTTTAATTCAAAAAAGATGCCCTGTTGTACATTTCAATGTCACATCGCCATGACTGCCTCCGTTTTGGAAGCGTTGGAATTAAAAGTTGTTGATTATTACAAAAACATTTGTCACCTCTATTACGTTTTTTGAAGGTTTTTTTTAATTTAGTTTGTATCTAGACTTTCTTACTTTCTTTTTATTGTTTTTAAATATTAAGTACAGCACATACAGTGTAAAACAAAACAAATCATATTCACCCTACCCTCACCCAATGGTCATGAAACTCATACAAAGATAAATATATACATGAATGAATACATACATTAAATAAATAAAACATAATGAAAATAAAAGTAGTACAATTAAATAAAACATAACAAAGGAAGGGGTCTGAAAAAAGGATACAAGAGGAATGAGTAGAAACACTGTTTGGGGGGTGTCAATATATTCAGCAGGTCAATATATTCCAAAAAAGGCTTCCAGGTTTTCTGGAATGTTTGTATGAGGCCATGAGCGAGAATCCCTGTTTGTATGGCAAATTGTCCAAAATAACTCACATTTAAAAGGGGGTTGTTAAGATGCATCAAACCCTGATACTAAGAATTCCTCATACATTGATTTTACCTACTGAAGGCCGATATAAAAAGTAATACATTCTATTCACTGCATTAAAATGTGTGTACATGAGCTCATTCAGACTCACCAGCATGTTCTGTACAGTGTGCACTTCACACCAGTCCTGACACTATTTTTGTGTGGGTTCACCCAAATTAGATACATCAATAGTCATATGGTCTTGTGAAATTTCTTCAGCTGGACAATTCATTGCCAAATGACACCAACTCCAAGTACATAATAAAACCATGAAACAGCTAGACTACAATATAAATATTTATTAATTAAAAAAAAACATAGGTCAAACGGCTATTTGACCTATGTAATTTAGTAGGCTATGTAATTAAATATGAAACAGAAATACAAAAGTTGAACACAGTATCCTCATCCTCAACTACATTTGAGACTGTTCCAATTCAATGTTTTGCTAGTCAAGAATAGGGACATATTTTCTATTTGCAAAACAGAAAGCTAAAAGACTGAAACAACACAGCACCATTGCTAATGTAAGGGCTAGAAAAGACAAAAAAAAACTTGCAGAATCAAACAATTAACTGTACAATTAAGAATTTGTAGCCTTTCAGAAGTTTGGAATTTGTCATCCACAAACATTTGTCTGCAAGTTGTTGTACATCATCTAGCCGTATTTGTGGCCGATGTATAAGTACTGGGTGAAGTCTGGACAAGCAGTAAACATAAGGTGCTTTGTGTCCTGATCACTAAGTTTTCTACTCTCCTCATCATTCAATCAATCAACTCATCAGCCACATCACCTCCACCTGTTCGCTATACCAATTAACTCCCTATTTAAGCTCCACCTTTCCACTCGCTCAGATTGTATCTTCGCTTACTCATGCAAGACTCCAGCATTCCTCGGGCTGATTACCCGTTACCTTCTTGATCATCCACCTGTCCCTGACCATCCGTCTGCCTTCTCCTTCACGGCACTTCTGCCCCACTGACTGCCCACCCAGTTACGGGCCCCCTGCTCTTCGTCCCCTGTTCGAGTCCCACGTATGCCCCATGCCCCGTGTCCCCATTTCCCTTGTCATTGGACTATTGTCATTCTATTGTGTGTTTGATTCACTGTACCTCGGCAAAGGATTATACTGAAAGACATTTCAAGTCATTCCTGTTGTTGGCTGTGCCGCATTTGGGTCCAATCCACACCATTACACTTTGATACATTTGCACATTCCTCCCCTGACTTTGTTTTGTTCAACAACGCTTCTGCATGAGATTTCGTCTCGATCAGTGTTTCTCAACTGGTCGGGCCTCAGGACACACATGTGGCATTAGTCTTTTAGTCACAACCCAAAAATTAGTCACAACCCAAAAATAACTGCAATCCGTCTCGAAAGGTATTCACAGCCCACACCTACCACACCCCAGCAACCACCCTTTTCCTGCTATTCTCGGGGACACGTCATGTCACAGTTCATGTGATCATAAATTGGAAAACTTTTGAGCACAGGCTGAGATATGGGCATAAATGCTAGAGTAATAACAATAATAATTCCTTTAAATATAGGTAAAATGATCTACAGTTTCACTGTGAATACCTAATTACAATATGTATTTACCAATATTGCAGTAATCAACAGTGCCTTCATGTACTGTTAAAAACATGGAGTGAACAAAAGGCTGCAACAGTTGAGGCTAAACTCAATGAAATTGTAAGAAATTGAAACCAGAATTAACATTGAAACATTAGTTAATTAATGGGCTTCTTTCTAAAGATCAAGGTTTGGCATGCTCTGTGACTCAATATTCTTCCACCAGTTGCTAGACCAGTGGTTCTCAACTGGTCTAACCTCATATCACATCACATCATATCACATCACAACATGAATTCTTATGCTTATTTCTAAAGATTGAGGTTTCGCATTAGAGTCCTAAATTGTGATTGTGGTGGGTTTATGCTCATAAAAACAGTGGTGTAATGGAGGATTGATAGCTCAGAATGTAACTGTAGTTGTTCGGGACTATGTGACCACTGTGGTGCATCGGCAAGAATGCAGGGATGCTGGAATGTTATCTTCAATAGTTTTATGAATCACAACATGTCGGTAGATGGGTGTGTGGTTCTACAATAAAACAACCAAGATTAGCATGTAAGTACAACAGTACAACAGTGATGTAGTACACATTAAGCAGTGTAAGTGCTAACAATGCTAATAGCATACCTAATTAGGTATGCTATTAGCATTGTTAGCACTTACACTGCTTAAGTAACAGTTTACATATTATGTAAACTTAATCACTTGCATTACAAAACAACATAAACATTAGCCTAGCACCACCGTTTCATAGGCACTTTAATAATAATACTGTAGTGACTACATAATGGGTTCATGTTCTCCTCTTGCTGTGGGTTGTGTAGTGGGGGGGAACCAGATCTGGCACTGGGGCCAGAGGGGACTTTTATTGCTGTTGCACTTCCTGTTCTGGACTCTAACGTAGGCGAACTAATTCTGCCATTTCACTGTGAGTGATACATGTTTGTTTTGATTAAAAACAGTTAGTTTACACTGCCTACGTCCTTCTTTTCCTCCGGCACTACACTGGTGACCCCGACGTTCGTTTTTGTTATTTATTTGTTTACAAAAACTTAGCGAGCGAACACTGCAATTCAACAAGATGGCCGGTCGAGGAAGACGTTCACAACAGCGGCAGCCATCACCATCCCCTGTCAGGATGACGCGTGGTGCGCACACTCCCACTCTCAAACTACCAGAGTTCTGGGACTCAACGCCTGCTGCATGGTTTGCTATTGTAGAGGCGCATTTCAACAAGAGCAACATCACCGACGATGACGACCGGTATAACCATGCCGTGGCTATGTTGGGCAGCTCCACCGCAGCTCGTGTGGTAGGTTTTTTGTCTGACCCCCCGACAACAAACAAATATCAACGCCTCAAGGCCCTGCTCCTGGAGACATTTGAACTGTCCACTGCGGAGAGGGTGCGTCGCCTATTTGCCATGTCGGACTTGGGAGACGAGAGGCCCTCTGCACGCATGGAGAGGATGCTAAACCTGCTCGGTACAGAAGACCCCATGATCCTCTTCACAGAGCTGTTCATGCGCACACTGCCAGCTCAGGTCAGGATGGCGCTGGCTAACACCACCATCGTAGGACCCCGCGCCCTGGCCAGGGAGGCGGACCGCTTCGTCTTGGCCATGCCTCAACGGTCCCCCGACCTGCTAGCTCCCGCGGCTGCCCCGCCACCGGACCGTCGCAGGAGGACGAAGGACGACGCCAGACCCTCTGGCCAGCAGGGTAACGCTGCGGGCCATTGTTTCTACCATGCCACTTTTGGCGCCAAGGCCAAGCGGTGCCGCTCACCTTGCACCTTCGGACCGAAGCCGACGGGAAACGACGGAGCCGGCGCTCGGTAGTGGCCCTGAGCGCTGGTGTCGCCAACAGGCTGCTCTTCATACAAGACACTGTCTCCGGTCGCAGGTTCCTTTGTGACACAGGTGCCCAGTGGAGCATCATTCCGTCAGGGAAATCGGAGGTGGCGAAGGGAGAGCAGGGTCCGCAGTTGGTGGGTGCGGACGGCACGCCTATCCGTTCTTACGGCACTAGAGCGGTGGACGTGTGCTTCGGAGGACAACGCTTTACCTGGGATTTTGTCGTCGCAGCTGTCACACTTCCCCTCCTTGGCGCAGATTTTCTGTGCGCCCATAACCTGTTAGTGGACGTGGGGAACAGGCGCCTAGTCAACTCACAGACTTTCGCTTCCTTTGCCTGTACGCAGGGGGAGGCGGTCTACAGCGGGTTGTCCAACACGCTTGCCGAAAGCGACCAGTACCTTCGGCTGCTCGCTGAATACCCCGACCTTACTAAGCCCACCTTCTCCGCGCCCACGGTGAAACACGGAGTGGAGCACCACATCGAGACCAACGGGCCTCCCCTCCACGCCAGGGCCAGGCGCCTCAACCCGGAGAAGCTGTCCGTCGCCAGGGCAGAGTTTGCGCACATGGAGCAGGTGGGCATCGTTCGGCGCTCGAACAGCCCCTGGGCGTCTCCCCTACACATCGTCCCTAAGCCAGACGGCGGGTGGCGCCCATGTGGGGACTACCGCCGCCTCAACGACGCGTCCAAGCCTGACCGCTACCCGGTCCCGCATATCCAGGATTTTTCAGCGCACCTGGCGGGGAAACGCTTTTTCTCCAAAGTGGACCTGGTACGGGGGTACCATCAGGTGCCGGTGCACCCCGAGGACGTCCCTAAGACAGCCGTCGTCACGCCCTTTGGACTCTTCGAGTTTCTGCGGATGCCGTTCGGCCTGAAGAACGCGGCGCAGACCTTCCAACGCCTCATGCACTCGGTGCTCCAGGACCTGCCCTTCCTCTTCGTCTACTTGGATGACATCCTCGTCGCGAGCACCACGGAAGAGGAGCACCTGTCCCACCTCCGGACCCTCTTCACGCGGCTCAGCCAACATGGGCTGATTGTCAATCCGGCGAAGTGTGAGTTCGGACGGGACGCCATAGACTTTCTCGGGCACCGGGTCACCGCGGAGGGTGTGACCCCCCTCCCCTCGAAGGTGGAAGCCGTCGCTGCCTTCCCACGCCCCCGCACAGTCAGCGAGCTCAAGGGGTTCATCGGGATGGTGACCTTCTACTATCGCTTCCTCCACCACATTGCTCACATCCTGCAACCGCTGTACGACGCCCAGAAGGGCAAGACTCTGAAGCAACCGGTCGACTGGACGGCGGAGCGTGTCAAGGCCTTTCAGGACACCAAGGCGGCCCTGGCCCGCGCTGCCATGTTGGCCCACCCCTCGCCCTCTGCGCCCACCGCTCTCACCACGGACGCGTCTGACTTTGCTGTGGGTGCGGTGTACGAGCAGTGGGTCGGCGACGCCTGGCAGCCACTCGCTTTCTTCAGCCGCCAGCTGTCTCCCAGAGAGCGCAAGTACAGCACCTTCGACAGGGAGCTCCTCGGGCTGTGGCTCGCGGTCAGACACTTCCGTTTTTTACTGGAAGGCCGCGAGTTTACGGCCTACGTGGACCACAAGCCGCTCACACACGCCATGTCCAAGGTCACAGAGCCGTGGTCAGACCGCCAGCAGCGCCAGCTCTCCTACATCTCAGAGTTCACCACAGACATCCAGCACGTTGCTGGAAAGTCCAACCAAGTCGCGGATTGTCTCTCCAGGGCGGTGGTCGGTGCGGTCCAGCTGAACTTGGACTACTCCCGCATGGCTGTGGATCAGGCCACCGACCCCTCCGTCCAAGCTCTCAAGTCGTCGGACACGGGGCTGCGCCTAGAGGAGGTACTCTTCAGTGATGCAGGGGCCACGCTCCTGTGCGATGTCTCCACGGGTCAGCCACGACCGGTGGTCCCCGCCAACTGGAGACGCCCCGTCTTCGAGGCGGTGCACAGCTTATCTCACCCCGGTAGGAAACCGTCCTCACGGCTGGTGTCAGAGAAGTTCGTCTGGCACGGGCTCAAGAGAGATGTCAGGGCCTGGGTCGACACTTGCACTGCCTGCCAACGTGCCAAGGTGCATCACCACGTCAAGGCCCCCCTGGAACAGTTCTCTGTGCCCGAGCGGAGGTTCGACCATGTCAACGTGGATCTGGTAGGACCCCTGCCCCCCTCGCACGGTTTCACCTACCTCTTTACCATGGTGGACAGGACGACTCGCTGGCCGGAGGCAGTCCCGCTCTCCTCAACGACGGCCCCCGACCTGGCCCGGGCGTTCATCGCGGTGTGGGTCTCCCGCTACGGCACCCCTGCTGATCTCTCCTCTGACCGTGGCCCGCAGTTTACTTCGGAACTGTGGGCAGCGGTAGCAGAGAATCTGGGGGTCAAGCTCCACCGCACTACCGCCTACCACCCGCAGGCTAACGGACTGGTTGAGCGCTTTCATCGCTCCATGAAGGCTGCCCTTCGAGCTAGCCTCACGGACAGCAACTGGCTCGACAAACTGCCGTGGGTCATGCTTGGGCTTAGGACGGCGCCTAAGGAGGACCTCCAGTCATCCTCAGCCGAGCTGGTGTTCGGACAGCCGCTGCGGGTCCCCGGTGACTTCATTCCCAAGTCGACAGAGCCCTGGTCCGCCTCCGCTCAGCGCGCCTCCCTGCTGGACAGCGCCAGGGCCTTCGCCCCGGTCCCGACTACGCAGCATGGCGCCCCTGCTTCGCGGGTGCCCCCGGAGCTGCACTCGGCGGGTTACGTTTTCATCCGCCACGACGGCCACAGGACTCCACTACGACCTCCCTATGACGGGCCCTTCCGTGTCATCAAGGCAGGAGCCAAGAACTTCATGGTTGACATGGGAGGTAAGCCTGAGTGTGTGTCTGTTGATCGCCTCAAACCGGCCCACTTGGACCTTGAACTGCCCCCGGACTTGGCCCTGCCACCGCGCCGGGGCCGCCCTCCCATCCTACCCCCCCTGCCACGCCGTGGCCGTCCCCCCCTCCAACCCCAACAAGCCCCCACAACTCGCGACCCCCCGGTTGTCGCTGCCCCCCGCCCCGCCCAACAAGTGGATGTGATGGACAATGTCACACCTCCTCCCGCACCTCCTGACTTTACCTACAGTCGTAGGGGCCGGGCCATACGCCCTCCTCGCCACGAGGGTTTCGAATATTGAGGTGAACACTGGGGGGGCTGGTGTAGTGACTACATAATGGGTTCATGTTCTCCTCTTGCTGTGGGTTGTGTAGTGGGGGGGAACCAGATCTGGCACTGGGGCCAGAGGGGACTTTTATTGCTGTTGCACTTCCTGTTCTGGACTCTAACGTAGGCGAACTAATTCTGCCATTTCACTGTGAGTGATACATGTTTGTTTTGATTAAAAACAGTTAGTTTACACTGCCTACGTCCTTCTTTTCCTCCGGCACTACAATACTACATTTGTGGAATGTAGAATACATGTAGAATTACGTTCAGAACACACATATAAGCACTACTGCACCTAGCTTTAGCGTGTGGCTTGCGTTAGCATGTGGCTAGCGTTAGCGTGCGGCTAGCGGCATTAGTGTTGCGTTTGTAAATAATGGAGTCAAATACCGGCGCTGAAGTCGGAAGATAGGCTTCTCCATTTAATTGAAACACATTCTGAACACACTAGCCGTAAACAGAACAGTCTCGTAAAGCGAGAGTGGTTGTAAAACACTCCTAAGACTCACAGTCTTAGTCTGTGAACGTCCAGATGTAATATTCCCCCCCTCACACAATCTAGGTGTGGTACTCAGTCACAAAGTCCCTCAGGTGTGTGGGCCTCAGGTGTAACAACAACCACTGGATGCTGAAGCTTCCTGGAGCTCTTTCAGCGACACCATCTCCTGAACGGGCGTGTGGAGGAGCTGGACACGGTCATGCTTGGCCGTGTCCCATCCGGGGGCCAGAGTTGGAGATGCGGGTGGGTTGAGAATTGCGCGTGACAGCAAATCGGTCACCGTTGTCTCAGCCCGGTGTGAACTGTGGGCGGTAGTTGTACTGCTGCAGTCGATCGGCCCAACAGAGGAGACATAGTGGTTTGTGGCCGGTGCCTGACGTGGCCAGAAGGGTGGTGAGGGCCTGGTGATCTGTCCTCAACATGAATGAACGTCCGTAAAGATACATGTGCCAGCACTCACAAGCCCAGAAGCACGCTAAGCCCTCCCACTCCTCCACGGAGTGGAGGGCTCGAGAGGCAAAGGCGATTGGCCTCTCCACCCCGCCTTGCAACTGGGACATCACTGCCAAGGCGGAGGCGTCATGTGTGACGAGTGTGGGGCTGGACAAGTCAAAGTGTGCTACAACAGGTGGAGAGGTGAGCTGGGACTTCAGGAGGCACACGGTGTCCGAGCAGGCAGGCATCCATAGCCAGGGCTCGTCCTGTTTCAACAGCTTTCTCAGTGGCATGGTCGTGACCGAATACTGTGTCAGGAAACGGAGGTAATACACCATCATGCCCAGGAAGGAGGCCACCTGAGCAGCTGAGGTGGGCTCGTGGACACAGTGGATGGCCACCATGTTTGAGTGGAGAGGGTACGTGCCGTCAGCTGAGAGGCAGAACCCTACAAACTTGATGGCTGGGGTGGCAAAGAAAGACTAATCTCCGTTCAGTGTGAGATGGCACTGGAAACACTGTGGAGGCGCTCATCGTGGCTCTTGACGATGGCTCTGTGGACCACAATGTCATCAAGGTTGAGGGCCACAACTGGGATCCTGAATAGGAGGCCATGATTTTTTAGAAGCAGCTGGGGACGGAGCTTAAACCAAAAGCCATGTGCTTATAACAGAAGACCCCTCTGTGGGTGATAAAGGCAGTGAGATTGCGGCTCTCAGGGTGTAGTGGCACCTGTAGGTAGCCCTGGCGGCAGTCCAGTTTGGAGAAAATGGTGAACCCATGGAACTGGGCGGCAAGTTCCTCTGTAGTTGGCAGGGGATACTTGTCGGGGATGATGGCATTGTTCACCATGCTCAAATCCACGCAGATTCTGAGCCCTCCAGAGTATTCCTTCGCCACCGCCAGGTTGGAAATCCAGGGCAATGCGTTCACCTGCTCAATGATGTCGCCATCTAGCATGCTCTGTAACTCAGAGGAGATGTCATCGCAGAGAGCCAGGGGAGAGAGTGGCAGATGTGCTGTATGGTGTCACAGTCGGATCTACGAGGGGCTGGTGTGCGGAAACCTTGAGGCAACCCACACCGATGAACAGCGCCGGCCACTGTTGCTGCCAGGGGATGGCAACAGTGTGAATCTCCAAGCCTATGGTGTCTAGCAAGGTGAACCCGAGGCCATTGAAGAGGTCTAGGCCTAGTAGGTTGGTCCCATAGCGTGCAACATTCAACCTGAAGGCTGGCAATGTCTTCTCTCTGTACCTTACAGGCAGCTGAAGGGAGCCCACAATATCGATATCGGAGTTGGCATAGCCACGTGGTGGTGGGTGGCCCCAATGGTTTGTGGGGGAAGAACTGGGTGTCACCAAGTTCAGAAGTGACACTGTGGCTCCAGAAACTCAGAGGAGGGGCAGAGTGACCTCACCAACAATTAACAAACCGCTGGTCCTGAGCTGACATTGTGGATGAATGTGGTGGGTTTCTGGGAGGCTCTAGCTGGGGCAGACCTTGTGGAAGTGATTTGCCTTTCCACAGTTGGAGCAAGTTGCTCTTGAATTGTGTGCAGGAGAGCCTCAATTCCCACACGGCTGGTGTTGGCGGTCACGTGACTGAGAAGCTAACAGTAAGTTCTCCCCACTGCTGTCTGCATTCACGTGAGGTAGTGGCGCATCTGGCTATCTGTGGTAGCATCCGCCTGGTGGACTCTATGCTAATACAGTGTATTAACTGAACATACCACAATGCCATGATAAACTCAAGGCCAAAATATATATACATATACAGTGTATCACCATTCGACTCATATTCTGAAGGCACACAGGCATGGATGGCTCGTAGCTGGCAACTATGTCATTCAATGCATTCCTCTCTCAGCAGATTACAGTGAAACCTCTACATTAGTGTTGTCACATTTACCAATGTTACATGGCATTGAATGCGCCACCAGTCAGATTGTATTCACACTGGTCCCATCGTCAGTGGGGCCAAACACTTTTGCTATTATTATTATCATTGTATTTGTCAAATCAAACGAGGTCCTGACTCCCTTTAGTCAGATCCCATGACACTCAGTGCAAAGGTTAACCCCATTGTCCTAGCCAAATTCCCACCCTTGCTCTTGTTCCAGCATGGCCACCTAATCATCCCCTGGTCTCCAATTGAATTGCATCATTGCTCACCTCTCCACTGTGAGAGCCAGTGAATGGGGAGCATTCTGGTGCATACTAGCTCCCTAGACATATACTATGTAATAGCACTTTGGGTGTCTTGAATTGCACTATTTATTTATTATTATTTGGCACATTTACATGTCCATTTACAGACATTTGGCTTCTATCCAAAGTTACAAGAAGTACATTTGTTGAAAGAGAGAGCAATATATCGCTAGTGTCCGGGAGCGGTAAAGAGGAGCATGGGGAAAATGACCCAAGCACAGGCAACAGGATTTAATCCAAACGCAGTCAGGCAGGAACAGGTGACATGAACACTGCATGAACATGATAGAACCAGAAAACAAACTGAACACGACAAGCAGAATTAGAAAACCAACTTAACATGACAGACACGTGAGCCAGATGCTACTCTGTCTCTGTACCTTCTCTTTGCATCCTTCACCCCTTGCTGGAGTCTGTAGGACGCCGCTTTATAGTCAAGTCAAGTCAAGTAAATGTTACTTGTATAGCCCTTAATCACAGTTTCAGTCTCAAGGGGCTTTACAGGCCATATGATTATGGGCCAAGTGATTATGACATCCCCCTAGCCCTAGCCCCTCTCAGGGCAATAAACAACTCCCTTAATTAACAAAGAAGAAATCTCGAGAAGGAACACAGAGTGGGGGTCACTCCTTCCAGGGACAGTTCAATAGGTGTCATACGGGCATAAAAAAAAGCAACAAAGCATAACAATTATAAACAACAAAGTACAAATGATAAATGGAATAGTAACATTGTGATGGAGTGCTGGCTTGAGAGCAAGCTGGTAGCCGTCAGGTGGGGTGGCCAGGCATGATCACAGCAGCACCCTAAAAAATTGAGACAACATGATAGTTAGATGGAGCATAGTGAACAGGGAACATACAAGCAACCTCTACCCTAATACCTATCGACTGCCGGGATAGACTAGCGCTGACAATGTGTTGATTTAGCTTTAATAGGACCTGAGGGGCACTCCTAGCAGCCAAAAGCAAGGGTGAATAGGTGGATTTTAAGTCTAGCCTTAAATATATCAGCAGAGTCAGTCTCCAGGGCTCGATACGAGAACGCCCTGTTTCCTGTTGATTTTTTATTTACTTTTGGAATTGATAGAAAGCCAGCCCGTGAAGACCGGAGGGGCCGAGAAGGAAAAACGGGAACAATAAAGTCCTTCATGTAGACCCATGCTGGATCTTGTAGGTAAGAATTAGCACCTTAAAATGTGATCTGGCATTTATTGGGAACCAGTGGAGGGAAGTGAGAATAGGAGTAATGTGGTCGAAGTTCCTAGTTCTTGTTAGAAGTCTAGCAGCAGCATTCTGCACAAGCTGGAGGCTTTTCATAGTAAAGCTCGGTAAGCCAGAGAATAGTGCATTACAGTAATCCAGTTTAGATGATACAAATGGATGAGTGTCTCTGCGTTCGCAATGGATAACATTGGTCTAATCTTAGCAATATTTCTAAGATGAAAGAATGCAGTTCTGGTAATACTTTTCACATGCTGATCAAAAGAAAGCATAGGATCAAACAGAACACCAAGATTTTTGACACAGGGGCTTTGGATGATAGTAGATCCCTCAAGGCACAGTGTGACATCTTCAAGTTGTGTTTGTTTTTGCTTCGGGCCGATGATTATTATCTCAGTTTTCTCCGTATTTAGCAGCAGGTAGTTTTGGGACATCCATCCTTTAATTGCACTCAGGCAGGATTCGACCTACTGGATCTGAGGGGAGTCTTTTGATCAAATAGGAATGTAGATTTGGGTGTCGTTGGCATAGCAGGGAAAGTGGTGCTTTTGATGCCAACATAGTTTTCGAGACGATCCAGGAGGATGCTGTGGTTGATTGTGTTAAAAGCGGCACTGAGACTTCCAGTTGTAAAATGGAGTGAGAGGACGCACGAGGGGAAGCTCCCAGTCTACTTTTAGTTATTTTCATGTATTAACAAGCGTTTTCCACGGAACTTTGACAAAACCTGTTCAGTGAGATTCAATGTAGAGTTTTCTAAAGTGTTCTAAACAATCATTTCGGTTTGTGCAATCGGTGCACAAACTCCAGCTACACGTGCTTCCACGAGTGCAGCAGTGAAGTTAGCATTGTTTGCTGCTAATGCCACCCCTCTGATATCAACAACAGAAACTCCAACTTCTGAAGAAATCACAACTGCTGTGCCGATTTCCATGGATCAACTATCTGCAGAATTCGCAAAGCAGAGGACATCACTTAGGGATGATGTCTCCTCCCTGATTCAGTAGTCAGCAGTTGCAGAGTCTACAATCAGAACGCTCCAAACCCAAAACGTATGTCTTTTGGACCGGCTCGACGATCTCGAGAACAGATCACGCAGAGCCAATCTCCGCATACTGAACATTCCTGAAGGCAGCGAGATTGGGTATGACATGATCAAGTTCATCTCGGAGGCACTGAGAAAGATGATGTGTCCCGATGTTTTTCCTGAACCGCCTGAAGTGGAGAGAGCACACCGGACCCCGACCTTCACGTCTGGTCAAGGAAGATCCCCCCCGCATGTTCCTGGTTTGTTTCTCTAGATTCCAGCAGAAGGAAGCTGCTTTGCGCTGGGCCAGGAACCACGAGCTGAAGTACCAAGGGACCGTGATAAGGATCTACTAAGACATCAGCACAGCTCTCGGCAAGAAACGGGCAGCATTCAATGGTGTAAAGCAAGCCCTGTCCCGAAGGAACGTGCAGGTTCCACCTGCTATGCTAGGCTGTGCGTGATGCACGGGAACCAAACGCTCAACTTTGACTCGCCTGATGAAGCTCAGAGGTTTTACGATCAGAAGTTGGAGAAAGAGTAGAAAGACTGCTGCTTTTACCTTGGACTGTGCCGATTGGAGTTGCCTTCCTATTATTGCATACATGATTGCCCATATGACTCAGCCTAAAGAGTCTGCGTTAGCCCACATGACCGTTTACCTTTTATTTATTGTTTCTTCTGTATGTACTGTATGTGTATGTATATGTGTGTATGTATGTATGTATGTATGTACATATATGTGTGTGTGTGTGTGTGTGTGTGTGTGTGTGTGTGTGTGTGTGTGTGTGTGTGTGTGTGTGTGTGTGTGTACAGTATATACTGTATATATACAGTATATTGTTTGGGGCTTTTTGGTTTGGGGTTTTTTTTCACTATAGCATAAGCCACTGGGAGTCTTCGTGGTTTGAAGCAATAAGTACAACCAGAAGTTCTTGGAAATAGTGTTATGTAGCCTGCAGCTTAGTATAGGCTTAGTTCTAGTTTTGTTCGTGTTCGTGTTTGGGTTATGGGGATGGGTTATGTGAAGGAACACTCTAGGGACACACTTTTGCAGCCTGTATTCTCTTTTGCTCTCCTTTTGTGCATGTTGACAATCTTTTATTTATCTTGTCAGAGTTATCACTATTACTCTACCATTCTTAGATAAACATGGGAAAAATAACGGATGTAAATAAGGCTGGTGTACGATTCATTAGCTGGAATCTAAAAGGATTAAACGGGCCTGTAAAAAGAGCTAGAATATTTATCATCTTAAATATTTGAAATGTGAAATTGCATTTCTGCAAGAAACTCACCTATTGGTGAAAGATCAAGTCAGCCTTAGAAAAGCTTGGGTGGGCTATGTGTTTCACTCAAATTTAAATTCCAAAATACATGGAACAGCTATATTGTTATATAAAAAAAATTCTGTTCAATGCAAACACTGTTATTTCGGATCCACAGGGACGCTTTATTATAGTATCTAGGCTCCTCTTCCACAAACCCGGCGTTTTGGTTAATGTGTATGCGCCAAATTGGGATGATGATATATTCATAGGGAAAATTATGTCATTAATACAAGATTTTAACTCTCAATCACTGGTGGTGATCTGAACTGTGCAGTTAATCCAGTATTGGATGGTTCTAATCCTAAATCTACAAATCCTTCCAAAATGGCCAAGTCGCTGTCCCTCTTTATGGATAGAATAGGGAGTGTTGACCCTTGGCGTTCTTTATTTCCACAAGGTCAGGCCTTCTCCTTCTTCTCCCCAGTGCACCACTCATATTGTAGAATAGATTACTTCTTCATTGATAGAACTCTTCATCCCTATGTCACAAAAACTGAATATTCATCTTGAATTGAATCAGATCACGCCCCTGTATTACTAGATCTCTCATTCCCTCTTAATAATCTAGAACGCCCACCTTGGAAATTAGACAAAACTTTATTGGCTGATAAGGCCTTCTGTGAACTGCCAAATATGCCTTTATAGAATCCAATAAAAAAGATAATATTTCCCCATTGCTCCTTTGAAAGCTGTAATCAGAGGTGAGATTATATCATATTCAAGACCAACTCATTAAGTCAATAACTGCATTGGATGCTCAGTACTCTGTCTCCCCTTCCCCAAAACTCTATAAAAGGAAGCTCGACCTCAAAAGTCAATATAATTTATTATCAAGTGGAAAGACAGAACGACTATTGTTAAAATTATGTAAATATTTCTATGAGCATGGTGAGAAAGCTGGCCGTCTTTTAGCACATCAGCTTAAGTGCCAATCAGTTGCTCAACAAATTGAAGAAGTCAACAGGCTTGTGACATCCAACCACGCCACCACCTGCCCCCTTGACCCAATCCCATCATCTCTTCTCCAAGACATCTCAGGCAACATCCTTCCCTTCCTCACCACCCTAACTAACACCTCCCTCAATTCAGGCCTGTTTCCGACTGCCTTCAAGACTGCCCAAATCAAGCCACTCCTCAAGAAACCCACCCTGGACACCACCGATGCCCGAAACTACAGACCTGTATCTATAACCTAGAACATGCTGTCTCCACCCAACTATCATCCTATCTATCCCAGAACAACCTGCTCGACCCTCATCAGTCAGGCTTCAAGGCGGCACACTCCACAGAGACAGCCCTGCTCGCAGTAACAGAGTCCCTTCGCGATGCCAGAAGGTCTTCCCTCTCATCTGTGCTCATCCTTCTTGACTTGTCTGCCGCTTTCGACACAGTGAACAACCAGATTCTTCTCTCCACCCTGGCTGAGCTTGGCATTGCTGGAACTGCGTTATCCTGGTTCACTTTCTACCTGACAGATCGCACCTATCAGGTCACATAGAATGGCTCCCTGTCCAGACCCTGCACCCTTGACACCGGAGTCCCCCAAGGCTCAGTACTGGGACCCCTTCTTTTCTCTTTATACACTAGATTTCTAGGCTCACATCCCACGGCTTCTCCTATCACTGCTATGCAGATGACACCCAACTGTTTCTTTCCTTCCCCCCCTCAGACACCCAGATCGCAACACGCATCTCTAAATGTCTGGCCGATGGCGGTCGACCATCTGCCTAGCAGATGGTCGACCGCCAACCACCTGAAGCTCAACCTTGACAAGACTGAGCTTCTCTTCATACCGGGGAAAGACTGCCCTCAGATGGACCTACTTGTCACCATCGAGGATATCGAAGTCTCCCCTGCACCCACTGCAAGGAACACATTACCTCTGTGGCCCGATCTTGTAGAATCGCTCTCTACAACATCCGCAAGATCCGGCCCTTCCTCACACGTGAAGCAGTGCAGATCCTGGTCCAAGCGCTCGTCATCACTCATCTCGGCTACTGCAACTGTC
This sequence comes from Coryphaenoides rupestris, assembly GCA_002895965.2. Taxonomy (NCBI): domain Eukaryota; kingdom Metazoa; phylum Chordata; class Actinopteri; order Gadiformes; family Macrouridae; genus Coryphaenoides; species Coryphaenoides rupestris. Next base: position 944,843 of record PIJE02000021.1, read on the forward strand.
TCCTGGCTGGACTCCCCGCCTCAGCAATCAAGCCCTTACAACACATCCAGAACGCAGCAGCGCGCCTCGTGTTCAACTTACCTAAATTCTCCCATGTAACCCCCCTCTTCTGCGACCTCCACTGGCTCCCGGTAATCGCTTGCATTAGATTCAAGACACTGGTACTGACCTTCATGGCTGTCAATGGAACCACCCCTACCTACCTTCAAACGTTAGTCAGACCCTACGCCCCAGCCCGAGCACTCCGCTCTACAACTTCAGCCAAATGACTGGTACCACTTTCACTAAAAACAGCCAAACATTGCCCTTCCAAGTCCCAACTATTCACGGTTCTGGCTCCACAGTGGTGGAATGAGCTCCTGGCTCATGTCAGGACGGCCAAGTCGCTTGCCAGCTTCCACAAGAGACTCACCGGGTTATGCAGAGTCCAGGTGAACTCTGCGTAACCCCCCCCCCCGCCCCCCCACACACTCCTCTGATAATCCTAGCACTAACCTGTGTGTTTGCACGTCTTGGCATTTATTAATGGCACTTAGCATTGTTCGTTCTCCTCTTACATCCCCATACCTGTCTTGCCGAAAAAGAAAAAAAGAAAAAGAAAACACCACTGTAATGTTGCCTAAACCCACATTGTAATTTTCCAATACCCCAGATTTACAAAGAATAACTGCTAACAAAGTCTGTTGATACTGTGAGATCAAACACTTTGCCTATCCATCCATCCATCCATTTTCTTCTGCTTATCCGGGGCCGGGTCATGGTGGCAGCAGGTCCCCCAGACTTCCTTCTCCATAGCAACACGCTCCAGTGTTCCTCCTGGGAGATGCTGAGGTGTTCCAAGGGCAGGTGAGATATCTAATCCCTCCAGCGTGTTCTGGGTCTGCCCCGGGGTCTCCTCCCAGTTGGACGTGCCTGGAAAACCTCAATTACAGACTTTCTCCACAATAATATTTATAACAATTTGACTTTACTTCTAACTTCATGTGGCCAAAGATGAACCAGATAACAGCAAGCTTATAAGCTTGCTGCAGCAGCTGTTATTTGTCCACCTCTAGCTCTTTTTGCCAAATAAACAGCATAGTAACAGCATGAACAACAAAAGGGAAGTTATTATTGCATTGTTTTTGGATAATATGTGTTGGCAAATTACAAACATCTGTAAATGACAAGGATAAGATCTTATCTGAACAAATAAAGTATATATTTATATGTCTGGAGTGCAATTTGTGATTTTAAAAAGCAACGACAGCAACAACTTTACAGTTTAAATGCTTGTAAATGACCATTCTGCGACTGCGTCTGAGGTTGCCATCTCCTGGAAATACTGTGGCACCACAGAACCGCATCCTGTGCCCCATACACTGCCCCCCCAGGCCAAGGCTGAGTCATTCAGTCTTCAAGATTCAAGATTCAAGATTCAAGAAGACTTTAATTATCCCGAGGGAACTTATCGTGCAGCATACAAGTCAGAAGAACACAGGGGAGAAATATACACCACACAATATACAGTCTAAGGAGGGACTGCATTGAAAAAACAAAAACAACAAACATGTATCAACAAGCGTTTGGCAGTATTGTAGGCTGTCTGCATGGTAAATATTACCAATAACTACAGTAATGTAGGCTGTCTGCATGGTAAATATTACCAATAACTACAGTGAGGTAGAGAAGGTCTACACTGTGGACTACGTTGTCAGCAGGTGTTGGTGGATACATTATAAGGTGACCAGTGGTAAAGTGATAAGTGATAAGTGATAAAGTGATAAGTGATAGAGTGATAAAGTGCAGGATTGCTGGAGTGATGTGGCTGTAATTGACCTTAGCATTGTGTACCATTAGCATGGTATCGTGTGTTGACCTCAGGTCGCTGTGTCTCCCTTGTTCCTCTCACGCCTGAGGTGGATGCATTGTACAGCCTGATGGCAACCGGGATAAAGGAGTTCTTGTGGCGTTCTGTTGTACATTTGGGTTGGATGAGTCTATTACTGAATGTGCTTTTATATGAGGTCAGCATTTGGTGGAGAGGGTGGAGGTTGTTGCCCATGATGCTATGCATCTTGCGCAACATTCTCCTCTCCGCTACCACCGCCAGGGAGTCCAGTTGGACCCCCAGGACCGAGCCCGCCTTCCTGACTATCCTACTGATCCTGTTGGCGTCAGCTGACCTCAACCTGCTGCCCCAGCATGCAACCCCATAGAATATCACACTGGCTACGACTGACTGGTAGAACATCTTTAGCATGGTGTTGCATACGTTGAAGGACCTGAGCCTCCTCAGGAAGTAGAGTCTACTCTGGCCCTTCTTGTACACAGCCTCAGTGTTCTTGGCCCAGTTTAGTCCATTGTCCAGGTGAACTCCCAGGTATTTGTAGTCCTTAACAATGTCCACGGGCACGCCCTTTATGGAAATGGGTGTGGGGGGGATAGTCTTCTTCCTGCTGAAGTCTATCACAATCTCCTTTGTCTTGGTGATGTTGAGCTGCATTTCGTTCAGCCCACACCACTCAACAAATTTGCTCACCCAGCCCCTATACTCCTCATCCCTACCCCCAGTGATCTGGCCAACACATGCAGAATCGTCCGAATACTTCTGCAGGTGACAGGTCTCCGAGTGGCATCGGAAGTCAGAGGTGTATGCTGTGAACAGGAAGGGTGAAAGCACAGTTCCCTGGGGGGCCCCTGTGCTGCTGACCACCTTGTCCGACACACAGTCCTTTAGTCGGACAAACTGTGGTCGGGCTGTCAGGTAGTCCGTAATCCAGGAGACCAGGGAGAGGTCCACCCCCATCTTCGTCAGCTTACTTCCCAGCAGGTCAGGCCGGATGGTGTCGTATGCACTGGAGAAGTCAAAGAAGCATATTCTCACAGTGCTATCGGGTCTGTCCAGATGGGTGTAGGCCGTGTCGAGCAGGAGGATGATGGCGTCATCAACACCCATCTTCGGCTGGTAGGCGAACTGTAGAGGGTCCAGTGATGCGGTCACCATGGGCCGAAGACTTGACAGGACCAGCCTCTCCAGGGACTTCATCAGATGGGATGTCAGCGCCACCGGTCTGTAGTCGTTGGGGGTGCTGGGGCACACCTTCTTCGGGACCGGGACCAGGCAGGATGTCTTCACAGCACCGGCACCCTCTCCAGTCTCAGGCTCAGGTTGAAGATGTGCTGCAGGACACCCCTCAGTTGGACGGCACATGTCTTGAGGACCCTCGGACTGACGGCGTCAGGACCAGCGGCCTTGCCTGGGCGGAGTCTGGTCAGCGCCTTCCTCACCTTGTGTCTTGGCTTGGTCTTGAGTCGGTCAGTCAGTTTGCGTAGTCTTAGTCACCCCCACACAGGCAACACGCAATATAGATGTGTGCCTAACACTAATAACACGATATAACACACATCAATTTCCCACCCATTGACCCATAATCCTTTGACCCCAGGGGGCGTACTCCATCCCGTTGGGAATTGGGCGGGGGGTATATTTGAACTGTGTTGCACTGTCACTAATGAACGCTTGTTGTCTATACAGCATCCCCTGGGCGTGGCGGCGAACACCTGGAGCTTCGGCACGGAGGACTGTCACGCACGCATGCGCACACACGCACTTACAAGGACTCATCGGCCATATGGACTGTATTTTTAGTAGTTATTACAAAAACCACTCTGAGGATGGACTAAGGTAGGCAGTCGGTCATGGGTGTCCCACAAGAACAAGACCAAGATGATGCTGAGTTGCTGGGGTTTATTGATAAGTGAAGGAGCTCCTGCAGAGGGAAAAAGGAAACACAACAAATACTTCCATATATTGCGGGTTCCATAGAAGGGTGCTGCTCTCGGGTTGGACAACTAGTTCTTCATTCCTGCAGGCCAAGGGTGGCCAATTTCATGCCCCACGTGATGTGGTCCACCGGGTTTCTAGCCGCATCCCCATCATGCCCGGGTTCGATGTTGGTCTGGTCCTGACTCTGCACAGGACTGAATATGACTGGTGCAGGAGGGTGAGCACTGAGGCATTGCTTCCTGGGCAGGGCCCTGCAACGTCCCTCCCAGGCAGGGTTGGATTGCCACTGGTCTGCCACTAGGGCCAGGCAGGACTCGCGTAACTGGGGGGATGAGGGGCGGATGATCTGATCCAAGGAGTCGGACTGGTTGGACTCCATTCAGACCCTCCACAGGGCGCTGATGCATCATGTGTGTTTCGCCAGGCCCAACTTCCTTACCCCGAAGGCCAGCTGGATCCGACAGAGACAGGGTGAAGGATACTGCCACCCAGTGCAGCCCATTCAGGTCGAGGGTTTGGGATGCCTTGACATGAGGTTAGGCCAATCCATCAGCTTGCCGATTTGCTGGAGCACCAGTTGGTGGGGTTGACCAAACTGCTGGGTGAGGGCAGCCATGGTGTCTGTGGAGGCATACCTTGTGCGCAATGAGGAGGGCCTCTTCCAGCTTCCAGTGGACCATCCAGCTGTGGAACTTTAACCTCTCCGTCGCATTAGCTGGGGGGAGGTTCTCGACAGAGAGAGAGAGAGAGAGAGAGAGAGAGAGACAGAGACAGAGACAGAGACAGAGACAGAGAGAGAGAGAGAGAGAGAGAGAGAGAGAGAGAGAGAGAGAGAGAGATTCTTGAGGGTGGATGAAGTCTGGAATCTTAGGGGTTAGTCCCCGGTACACCGACCTCTGTCCACCAGATGGGCTCTCGGACCGGTGACTGGAATGGTGCTGACCCGACTGAAGAGGGTGTCTCCCGGGCTGGTGACGGTTCATGGGCGAATGGCTGCGCTCGAGGTGGACATGCTGCTCTTTGGGCACATATTGAGACTGGGGCGAGCAGCATCACTCAGGGGAGTTGTGACGGCCTCCTGATCTGTGGCGAGACTCTGGGGCATGGCGGCACTCAGGGGAGTAGCGACGGCTTCCTGGGCACCCTGGTGCGTGTATAGCTCTGGCCAGGCCCCGCTTGGTCAGCCTGGCGGCCTAGATCGTCCCCGCCCATCACCCCAACTCGTCGGCTCTGCCATGGGGTGCTCTCCTCTGGCAATGGCCCCTCCACTTCCTGGGCAGACGATGCCTTCCACTGGGCGGATGACTGCCGGGTGAACCAGCTGTCATGATTCTTTGTGTGCGCAGGAATGCTGGTTCTTCTCCTGGCACGCATGGTGAGCTCTTCACTACGACAGGCTACCTATCCGGCTCGAAGGATCATATAAGAACGACTCTGAGGGTGGACTAAAGTAGGCAGTCGGTCGTAGGGTGTCCGACATGAACAAGTCCAAGATTATGCTGAGTTGCTGGAGTTTATTGACAAGTGAAGGAGTGACTCCCAGTGCATTCCGAGCTCCTCCAGTGGAGGGAAAAAGGAAACACAACAAATACTTCTGTATATTGTTTTCTCACTATGAGGGTGCCACTCTTGGGTTGGACGACTAGTTCCCCGTTCCTATCGCATAAGCCCCCCCACCTCCTCCTTAAGCTTTGTGGTTTCACTCTCCACAAACGCCAGAGCACCTTGGTTCATGTTATGTCTTCAAACGTAGATTTTGGTCTTCAATCAAATCAATAGGCTTACTTGGCATGATCTAGCAGTCCCTGGCTGCCAATAGGCTGGTTTCTGGCTGCTGAAGTGGTTGCTCCCTCACCCCTTCAGCCAAGTCAGTGGCTTCAATGAAGTATGATTACAGTTAATGACCAGTGTCATCAGCACAGTTCATCAGTAGAGCCCATAGGCGCCAAGAAGACAAAGCATGGTGTTGTTGGCTGGTAGGCATGCAGAGAGATATCCATTAACCGCGATGCAGGCATGCTAGGGGCGTATACTGTTTTTGTCCCTTATTTTAAAATTAAGGTTTTTCGTGAAAACACCTAAAGACGACATTTGACAAAATGAAATGTCAAATTAAAACTTATTTCTAAATTACCATGTATGCGTAAATATGTAAATATGTAACACAAAAACGCAGCCTAAACGTCATACTTGATAATACTGCATGCTCTTGCGTTCCAAATCTCATTAAACCGAGAAAGAAAATGTCGCATTGTAGGCCATGTGATTTTCCTGTATTTGCACGCCCTTTCATGAAGGCATGTCTTCACTATTTTAGCAGTCTATTTAAAACAAAGGAATGACAGGTAAAATTTCATATTTTTTCACATTCAGATTTGTATTTATTTACCTATTTTTAGCGCCCACAGTACAAACTACACCCTATGCTATCACTACCATTTACTATACAATCTCTGGAGGAACAAGTCTATTGTTTTAAGTTGAAAGGGGAGGACTTGAATCCCTGCAATGTAGGCCTATGTATTATTTAGGCTATTTGTGTTGCTTGGTCCGTTAGTATTTCATGAGCCTATGTGTAGATGTTACGGAATAATTAAAAGAAATGTAACTTAGACCGATTCAAATCCTATTTCTGTTGTGATGTACTTAATTATGAACATTTTCAGATGCAAGTTATACTATATGCCTCCTGTGATCAATTAAACTATTAAACGTGTTTGTGACATTAAAGTGAGTAAACGCCCATAATCTTGTGAGTCACAAATTACGCAACGTGGAATTGACCCGCTTTTATTTTTTCAACAACAGCACAAATGTGTTGAATTAATTTGTAGGTGTATATTTGTCGTCAATATGTTATGGTCTCTTGCATGCGATGGATATAACATTGAACATTGAAATTTGGAAACATATTTTTAGAATTCAACACCACAATGTGAAAGCCTTTGTATTGGACTGTATTGAATCATTTAATCAGCGCATATTTCATGTCTTTTAAAATAACCATAGGACAACGTGGAGTCGATATAAGTTCAAGTTATTTACATTCCACATTACATTCCACAGTAGTTGTATGCGTAAACCAACACTTTGCGTTAACACGAAACATTTTGTACAAAAATATATGTTCAACATTTCTATAGGAATGACAAAATTACATTGCATGTATCATTGAATCTGTTATCTTAAAAACGACATGTAGAACAAGGCAGCGGAGGGGGTAGCAATCAACTAATATGTTAGGATGAACACTTCAATAACTTATTTTCGTTTCAAACTATTATTGCAGTTATTTCATATCACAACGCGCTGCTTTGGTGCGCGCAAGTACAATAAATGACTTATTTTAATATAACGGCCCTTATTGTTATGAATTAGTGGCTGGGAGCCTACTAGTAAAGATAAAAGTGCATAAAAGGGCCCCACATCGCGAAGGGCCTCCCATCTGAACCACAAGACTGGACATATTTCAGAACAGTCCAGGAGTGGCCATTCCACCGGGCGACCATTCGGTTAATTTCCCCCGGTTTTGGTGTTCGTACCCAATACCCAATTATATTATCGGAGGTTCAAAACAATATTAAATTATTACAATAGTTGGTTGGTTTTGTGGGGAACCTAAGAACAAATCCCCGTACTGCCGACCATGCCACTGGAGGACCGGTCCAAGCTCGAGCTGTTTGATGATGCTGAAGATGATGATGAGGAAACAGTTGATGACTTCCTTTCTTTCTGCCGCAGGTGGATCTTGGTGTGTCTCTTCCTTTCGTCGCTCCGCGCAAACTTGCGTCCGCAGAAGTCACAGGCGAACGGCTTCTCCCCGGTGTGCGTGCGGATGTGCGTGGTAAGGTGGTCGCTGCGGCTGAAGTTGCGCATGCAGATCCGGCACTGGAAGGGCTTGTGGCCCGTGTGGATGCGGATGTGTCGGGTCAATTCGTCGGACCGGGAGAACCGTCGGTCGCAGCCCTCGGCGGGGCAGGGGTACGGTCGCTCGTGGATGGGCGTCTTGCTGGGTCTGTTCGGGTACTTTCTCGGCCTCAGAATGGGCCTGAGAGGTAGGTTATGTGGGCTGTATGCGGAGGGAAGCCTCGGTGGCCCTCCCTCGGAGCCGCTTCCACCCGGACCCCCGAGCGTAAAGTTCCTGATAGTGTTTAGTGGTGTCAATGGCGGTGGGACGCGGAAAGAGTCGAGCGGGCACGGGCCGAACGGCTTCCTCTCCGGGATGGCAGCCACCTGCATCTCCCGCTGGCACGCCGGCGGGAAGAACGTGGAATAGTCGGACACGATGGGGTACAACCCGGGCGCATCAGAACAGGTGGGGGGCTTTGGGGAGGAGTAAGATGGCGGCGGGTAAGAGGAGGAAATATGGCAGGTGGAGGTGGACAAGAATGCCGACGGGTCCTGGTAGAGCTCCCCGCAGCCGGAGGAGGAGTAGGGGGGAGGAGGGGAGTACAGGTGGTGGTGGTGGTGGTGGTGGTCCATCTCTCCTTGGTTCTGCCCCGCCGCCATAGTACAGCTTAGTGGTCCAGTGGAGTAGTGGTGGGGAGATCCGGAGGAGGCTGGAGAGGAAGAGACGGAAGAAGAGGGAGGAGGAGGAGGAGGAGGAGGCATGCCGAAAATGCCCGCAGAGACGATGTTGATGACTCCCTCTGGGTTCCAGTTGCTGGGGTACTGGGAGGGGTCGATGGAGAACTTCCCCATGTAGGTGAATGTCTGGTTGCGGTGGGAAGAGGGCTGAGTGAAGCCGCTCCCGGAGTAAGGAGACAGGTCCAGGGAGCGTTTCTCTGCTGCCATCGTTTCTCCGTGCATCAGACCATCTGCAGCATCATGTGAGAAAGGATAACTATTAGGCAAACCACAAACTTTGTTCAACATTCATTCAAATTCAATTCACTTTATACAAAATAAAATTCGGTCCACATCCAGTTGGTGCGCGTTGGTTAAACTTCTGCCTGTTTATGTTTTTTTTGCGCATCCACTGTGACTCTGAAACCTATACTTGGCCTATTTTATTAGAATAGCGTATATTAGAAAAAACATGTATCAAGTTATATGGATTTAATTGCAAGCAATATGTAGATTGTCATTTTCTGCCATATGATTTTACAAAATCACAATAATACAGACGAAACGATAGTCTGGTTCCGAAGGAATGCGTACATGAGTTGCTTTCTACGCGGTGCAAATGTATACTGAAAACATATTAGGCTACCATTTTTTTTTAAACTGACTCATCGCACATCCTTACCTGTTGCTCCATTCATGTGGTCGTAATGTCCTCCCATGTCGCTGTTGGGGAACACGGCGACCGAGGTCGGTATCGTTGCCATTTCATCTACCGAATAAACTGTCTCAGATGAATGGACGAACCCCCCGAGACTGACGGGGACTTTCTCCAACGTTTTAGCAGTCATTGTCAGGGGCTAGTTCCCGCAATTCAGACGCTCCGAAAAGTGTTGGCCGAACTTTATTCCCAACGCTAACCGGTTAACACTTTCTCAGACTCTGTAATTGTATCATTTGAGAACCCTGATAATATCAAACGTCCTAAAGAAAACGTGCTGTAGGCTATACAAGCCAAGCCGCTGTGATGGAGAGGAGACGGTTCTTGGGAACAGGGGCACTGGCTCTGGTTTGTATATATGGGAATCCTTTTGAATGAGCCGCGACGTCATTGCCCTTATAAGGACTGGGAGAGGGGGGGGGGTCTGCTGACATGAACGCTAATTGGCTGCCGCGTCCCGTGACGCTTTCAATGAATGACTTGTCAATGGAGAACCCACTTAGACAAAACGAAAATACAGGCGCGTTCGGATTGGTCTTATTTTCCACTCATTCTCCAGGCGCGATCAACTTCTATTAAACAACCCAATAAAAATAACAAGCAGCATCGCTTCAGTTCCACCAGCATCCAATAACCGATAGTTAGTCCGTTGTTGGTATTATTATTGGTTAAGGTTTCCTGTGTGATCATCAGAGATTGATATCACGAGAGGAATTCCGGTTGATCTATTTGAACCATACAAGGTTTCATCCGGTGACAACAAAGAAACCCGCTGCGTCCATATTTGGGGAGATTCCGGAGCGTTGCGTCGGAAAATGAGTGCGAAACGACAGAGACGTGTTCAGAACAAGGCCGCCGGCAAACCACACTGGCAAGAGACACGCATAGTTACGGAACATATTTTTCTCTTCTTTTCTTTTTTACCATAAGCCATATGTAAATCACACGCTGTTCGGAAAGTTACGATTGGAAGATATATATGCGCTATGGTAAAAACAAACAGATGAAGCGACATATGACTACGTAGACTTATATTAATGTACTTATTAGTAAGCAAGTAGGCAAATAAAGTGTAGAGAACATAGTTAGGCCTGGTGAGTGTTGTGTTCAGGGTGCCCTCCGGTGGCCTTTTGGGGGGTGAACATGTATCCGCGTCTCTTCATGCATCACACACACACACACACACACACACACACGCACCACTCGAGTGCGTCGAGTAGCCTGTTAGACATGTTAAGGTATTTTTCATTTGGTTAAGTTGACAGTCTGAATCATCCAAATAATAGAATAGACCTACATGACATTCACACCCACAAGAGTGTCCGTTCATTTTAAGGAAGAAACAGTCAAAACACGAAAAAAGAAGGCCTACACTTTAAACGAGTTGCTCTGTTAGATGGGTTGGTAGCTTACTACCAACCTCTTCGGACAGAAATGGCCACACGCACTCTGTGTTCACGTAAATCAGCGTTTTGGTCAATAACGACTCCATAAAGGCAGTTCTATAAGTTAATTCTAAAGCTAGAAATACATTTATGAGTGTGCAATACTTAGGTATAAAGATATTGTTTTAAATATTTTATTCTATTTCATTTCTTTGGTCCAAAGAGACAAAATGTGTTTCAGACAACAGGGGCATTGCCCACGGGGACTATAGAGCCCAGGCACTATAGTCCCCGTGGGCAATGCCCCCCCCCCCCCTCTCTCTCTCTCTCTCTCTCTCTCTCTCTCTCTCTCTCCCAACGAGAGGCGTAATGATTGGCTGGCTAGCCAATCATTACGCCTCCATAGACTCAGAGCTTCACTCTGCTTTCCACTTCAAATCCATAATTCTTCCGTATTTTTCTTGAAGGGGCTCTCCGCCCACCGCGACTCTATCTGCTTTGTTGTCTGGTGGTCTCCCTCGCTCGCTCTGTGTGCGACTTGAAAGACCCCCAGAAACTCTCTGATAGCGATCCAAGAATTGAATAAGAGAAGAAACAGAGATGAGGAGAAAAAGAAAGGAGGAAAAGATGAAAAAAGAGTCACTTCTTAAAAGGTGAAACCCCTCCGACAAAGAGGTTCGTCTGTTCGTCTGATAAATCAGATCTGCTAGTGTGGAAAATGCTCTTTTATTGTCACTTTTCATGTTGCATGCGCAGAATGTGTGCTGTGTTTGAAACTCAAAGCACTTGATACCAAAAAAGCAAAATCATGACTTCAGAGTAAAACGTTTTGAATGAATAATGGTTGTTTTTTGTATTCAAGGCCGTAGTGTCATGGATGAACATTTGTGGGCCTACATAACCATGATTCTGTGTGTGTGTGTGTGTGTGTGTGTGTGTGTGTGTCCCTCACACACACACACTCAATAAAGAATACACAATCCAAGTCCCAGCAGTAATGATTTGGTTAATACATGTTGTAGGTGAGACAGAATCCTCAACCATGTGTGTGCATGAGCTTGTGCACATTAATGTGACACACAGACAGCCCAGTGTTAATGTACCTGCAGTTCCTGAACACACATAGTAATGAGGCACACACACACACACACACACACACACACACACACACACAGGCATGCACGTGCACACACACACACGCATGCACGCTCACACTCACACTCGCACCACACACACACACACCCTGGAAAAAGTCTAATGAAGCCTTTCTACAAGCCATATGAATGAATTGTGTCCCTTGTCACATGCTGTAGATCCTGGGCTCTCTCTGCCGGATCGGGCCGATAAGAGCTGACAGAAAATTAACGGCCTGTTAACATTATAATCGCCTCTGTTAAGCTTTCTAAGCTGTTAAGCTTTCTACCTGATAGAAATAGATGTATCATCCAGGAATCCTAGCATGCCATTTGTGTGTGTTTTGGATTTTCAGAATACAGTGTGTTCAGAATACAGATCTTGATCTTTTTTGAATTTGAGTTACTGAGTTTTGTTATCATGCATGTACAACTTTAATACTTTAATAATGCTTGAACTGAGAAGCAGTGAAAATAAACCTTTAATATAAAGGGGCATAAAGGTTCATAGCACATTACTCTAAAATACGTGCCTATTGAATGGATGAATGCCATGATATAAGCACTGGGGCTAGCCTTGATCTTGCTGCCACACGTCTAGCAAGGATCCTCATTCTAAAACAGATTCCAACTCTCTGCCACAAGACCCATTATATGATTAACCTTCATGTACAGTAAGGTCCTTCATAAGGTCCTTCATTGCCCCCCATTCAGACTACAGTGGACTACAGTTCAGTTCACAAAGAATAACACGAGAAGCCCATGGTGCAATTGGCCTGTTGAAACAATGGTTCAAGCAGCACCATCACAAAAGCGCCAAAGTTTCCAAGCCAGAACACTGGGTGTGTTTTCTACGACAAGCTTCGTTGCTGCAAACACGCCTCATCTGAATATTCCAGGGATTGTTTCTTCTCCTCCTCCACCCGAATCTCAAATGAGGAAACATTTTTCTGCTACGGGATGGGGAGGGGGGCATCTCTTTGGTATAATGTCTTCTGTTTTCTTCTCATTTACCGCCTCCTCCCCTCCCGCCCACGGCCACAAAAATGTTTGCACACACTGTGCCGAGGTGGCGGGAGGAGGGGTGTGCAGGGAGAGAGTGCCCTGATCAGGGTGGGGAGGGGGGACTGGGGTGAGGTGGGGTGGTGAGGGTGGTCGGGGAATGGCGGCAGAATGCACGCAGCGCCCACGCAGCCGGCGTCCGCTTGACACGCTTTCATTGGAGCACTTTCTCACCCGGGGCCAAAGCTATAGGGGCCAAAACTGCAGGGGCTTGGGCTGTGTGTGTGTGTGTGTGTGTGTGTGTGTGTGTGTGTGTGTGTGTATGTGTTTGCGTGCATGTGCGTCTGTGTCCTTGTGTGTCTTTGTGCTTGTGCGTGTGTATCGTGCGCATGTGTGTGTGTTTTGTGTGTGTGTGTGTTAGTGAGTAAAGGGGGGTCATATTTGCGTGGGCTGCAACTTCCACACCAATATCAATTAAATGATTTGTGACCACAGTCACTCTTGTGTTGCATAACTCCTCTGTGAGTAATGCATTGTAGTTATTTTAGAATGTATGTATTAAAAGAATTTAATACATACATTCTCTTCCACATGTATTTGGTATTGTTGCTTCATTGTTCTTTTTTAGGGTTCCTATGGGCAAATAACTTAACTACACTATTTCTAAAGCATGGAACAAAACAAATGATTGGAAATAACTTTTTTGTGTTTTGAATAAAAACATCCGACATAACAATCAATGTTTTACATATATAAAGTCATATGTTTGCAGTGTGATAAGAATGCCAATAAATACTGACGATGTTGTGACTCCACCTGGCTGCATGGAAGGTAAAGAGACGCTCATATGAAACATTTACCATTAAAGGAAAGTTTCCATAGAAATGACCTTCAGCCAAGAAAGACAATCCATAATTCCTTCACAGACAAAAGAGGGATAAAGCGACAAAGACAGAAAACAAACACATAAAGAGGACAAAGTTGTCTTGGATTGTAGTGGGATTGAAGTTTTAAATGGAATGATCCCGTTTAAATCCTTCTCTCTCTCTCTCTCTCTCTCTCTCTCTCTCTCTCTCTCTCTCTCTCTCTCCATCTCTTCTTTTTCTACACTCAGAAATCCGGGTGTGAGACAAAGCTGCGCATCGCCAACCTGTCACTGTCCACCCACACCCTGAGATCCCCCCTGTCACCCTGCTAACCCCCCACCCAAAAGACTTGCAGAGTCTTCAGGTTTTTCCTCCAGAGGGTGGACCACGTGGGAGACAGTGGCCGATCCAAATGTCTTTTTCTCTTTATTTTGCCGTGGGAGGTTTGTGTTTTTTTCTTGGTAATTTTGCGTAGGTGGTTCCTTTCTTTCCATTGATGCTGACCATCAAAGCTGGGGGAGGGGGGGGGGGGGGTCTGTATGTGCATGTGTGTGTGAGTGTGAGTGTGTGTATGTTGGGATGGTGGGGTTTGAGAACCAGCCGTTCGTCTTTTTAAGGATTATTAACATAGCTGGTTTTGTATGTGGGATATGCAGCTATTTAGATTTTTTGAGTCGGGTTTGTCTGTCCTTATTTTCTCAATGTTTAACTAATATTCTTTTGGGCTAGCAGAAAGACAATAGCCTAGCAATGCAAAAGGGAATAAAAAATATGAATCAAATTTTTCTGTTTCCTAAAATGCTAATTGTATTAATCATGCTGATTTATCTATGCAAAGAAATTAACCAATGCCCATTCTCTCTACAACATGAAACTCTAAACCCACACAGAAATATTAAACAAAACAAAAATGAAAATGCCCCCTTGTCATTTTACTTTAACACATTTTTCTACAATGTTCTGTATGTTCCACCATCTACTCAGCTTCACCTCTCTATCTAAAAGCGCTGCTCATACAGAAAGCCTGTCATTTTGACTTTGCCTAAAAGCTTGAAGTCCTAAAATGCATAGAACTAGTAAAGCACTAAGAGCAACAGAGAGGGACAGCCCCATTAAAACATGAAAGTTTTTTGTTCGCAAAAGTGTAATAAAAAGCAACTAAAACTAGAGGGACTACAAAGAACGAGGAGGGAAAAATTGTGTAGTATGTACCCCAACATATGCCACAGAAAGACAGCGGAAGACAGGATTGTGCCCTGAGATGTGATGACACTACTCACATTATGTTCCTAGCCAATCAGACTAGGTTAGCAAGATGTCCTCCCATGACTCCCCACATATCACTCTGTTGCTTGTCTGTCTCACTGCAAAGCTGTGTGTGTGTGTTCATGTGTGTGTGTGTGTGTGTGTGTGTGTGTGTGTGTGTGTGTGTGTGTGTCTGTGTGTGTGTGTGTGTGTGTGTGTGTGTGTGTGTGTGTGTGTGTGTGTGTGTGTGTGTGTGTGTGTGTGTGTGTGTGTGTGTGCGCATGCGCGTGTGTGTGTGTGTCTGTGTGTGTGTTTAAGGGAAAACAATACGCTGGTGACAAAGAGCGTAGGATAGGTCTCAAAGCCTGCACTGTTAGCGCCTTGGCATTGAGTTTGTCATGGAAATGCAGCGCACACAAAAGCCAGCACGTGTGTGTGTCTAGGACAAATGTCTAGGACACATGTCTAGGACACGTGCCTAGGACACATGTTTAGGACACTTTTAGCAGAGGTGTTATTGTAGAAAAACACAGGTGTTGCTCATTAACGTACCAGGGCACGGAAACTAGTCAAGAACGTGGACCATTTTGACAGAGCGGTCCTAGCAGGGTTAATGTGTGTACACAGTGTAGCCCCAAATGTTAGCATTGGGTGAACCAGAACAGGTGTATCCGAGAACCAGTGTCGTCAATGCGTGTTATCTTCACTAGTTTACCCGTGCTCTGGAAAGGAAATAAAAATCCTAAAACATTAAACAAACATGTTTGTTTAATGTCCGTAATTTGTCCGTAATGTTGTGTACACGCACTACGTAGTAATGTCAAACATCAGCCAAACATCGCTCTTCCAAGTCCCAACTCTTCACGGTTCTGGCTCCGCAGTGGTGGAATGAGCTCCCGGCTCATGTCAGGACAGCCGAGTCGCTCGCCAGCTTCCCCAAGAGACTCAAGACTCACCTGTTCAGAGTTCACCTGGACTCTACATAACCCCCCCCCCAGCACTAACCTGTGTGTTTATATGTCTTAACACTTATTAATGGCACTTAGCATTGTTGTTCGTTCTCAGATGTTGTAGCATGCTTAGAATTGCACGCCTGCCCAGCTACTTATGCAGACAACTTGGCAATTATGAAACTCGTTCTATTCGTCTCGTAAATAGGAATGCTAGAAAACAGCTCTATTCTTATCTTCAGGTACCACAGTGATATATTGCTGCCTCTCCTTCAACAAATGTACTCTTTGTAAGTCGCTTTGGATAAAAGCGTCTGCCAAATGCCCTAAATGTAAATGTAAATGTAAATGTAGTATACCTATATATATACACACTGTTACGACTGGTTTGATTGGTTAAACTTCACAAGTTGAATGGTAGCGAAAGTCAACAGTCTTCACCTCAGGATAAAATGTGTCAAAGCATATAAGAAAAACAACAACAATATATAAATATGTAATAAACAAAAGAGAGACTCAGTAAACATCGCTTAGTTGTTGCTTCCCACTCAACTGTCCCGGGCAAAATAAAAGCTTCACTTCCACCTGTTTGACCAATGAATGCCCTTTTCCAAAGTGTATGTATTTTGTTCCATTCTTCCATCAGATGTAGTAGAGTTACATTGATCAGCCAATAAAAAAACAACTCAATGCATCGAATGTGCTCCATTGACTTTTGACTTTTGCCCAATCATGTGAGGGCATTAATGATAATGTCTGGAAATGGAAATAAAAACGCTTCTTGTGGCTTGGGTGTGTGCGTGTGTGGGGGAGGGCGGGGGGGGGGGGGGGGGGGGGGAGGATGGTTGTGGAGGGTATGAGTCGTTTGGTAGATAGACGCAGAAGGTAGTAGAATGTCAAAAAGTATAAAGCAATGGATAACATGTTGAATACTTAATTTTCATGACTCCTCAGATCACATCCCAAAGATATTTCTATTCATATTCAAATGTGTGTGTGTGTGCGTGTGTGTGTGTGTGCGCATGTGAGGATGATGTTGGAAGATATACATACATGTGTATACAGTAGACCTAATATACAGAAATACAGAATGGTAGATATTCACAAGCATGAGTAGGACAGAAGCCTGAATATATAGACATCCTACACACACACACACACACAAACACACACACACACACACACACACACACACACACACACGCACACACACACACGCACACACAGACACGTGGTGATTGCAAGAGGAGGAGAGGTTCTAACCATAAGACACACAGAAGAGATGGACGAGATAGGGGAGACATTAAGCAAATAGCGTCATTAAGGCCAGTTTATCTTCACCTGCGTTGACTTCATACTTATGGAGCGCTCCATTTGTCTTCCTGTGTCTCCCAGGAGCTTGTCACATGTCAGACAACAGTAACAAATGACCCAGAGTAATTGCTCTTTAATTTACTGCCGGCAGACAGGGCCAGCATAGGGCTAGTTATGGGTCTAACAACTGGCCTTCCGTGTGTGTGTGTGTGTGTGTGTGTGTGTGTGTGTGTGTGTGTGTGTGTGTGTGTGTGTGTGTGTGTGTGTGTGTGTGTGTGTGTGTGTGTGTGTGTGTGTGTGTGTGTGTGTGTGTGTGTGTGTGTGTGTGTGTCTTTAATTCATTTTTGCTTCACAACAATAAAAGGAAGTCTGGAAAGTTAGTTCATTTTAAGTACAAAATAATAGTTTGTACATGTTTTATAACATTTGTGACCATACTGGTTTAGTTTAGGTTGAAGGAATTCTATAGAAATTGTATTTGAGAATTACATTTTTTTGATTTGAACAGTTGTTTTTACATTTGGCTCTGAAGATGAATGTTGTGAGAACCGAAACGTCTTCTTCATTCCACTAATGTTGAGTCTAGTCTCCCTCTCGTCACTCTTGTTGCATTTGATGTCATTTAATAAAAGCATTTTGTATTGATGGATTGAATCGTATCACAATAATCAAATCAAACTGAAACATGATGAAGTTTGATTTTTCGTGATGCATCGAAGTGTTTCCTGAAGAATTGGAATCAAATTGAATCATTGTGCAATCTGAGATTTATACTCAGATTGCACACGAGACTGAGATCATCTGTTTTAAATATTAATTTATCCAGTTTCTTTTTTAATCCAGTTTCAAACAAGATCATGGAATATTAGCATAAACCCTAATTTTTAGATTTATCAGTGAAGAATTATGAGATAAATAATATGCATTGCCACAGCAACCTTGCATATCGTTGACACAAGAATCGGCTTTCAAAATCTGTCTGTTTGTCTGTCAACTTCAGACCCTTTGTAAAAAAAAACACATACAAGACTTGGTGTGTGAAATGGTCCCTCAGATTCTAGTTTTACTAATGCGACTGAAAACCGCTCAATATGTAGTGCAGTATTAAAGAGTAAAAATGCACCCCATAGATCCTCCCATGTCCAGACCCAATGCAGATCACTACGTAAATGATCATTTCAGCTCACCCAAAATGTTCTAATGGCATGCATTTTCTCACCATGGCACATTACAGTATTAGTATGTTATTTGTCCTGAACAAATGCATGCATACAACAACAAATACCACTTAATACACATTACAAAACACATGACATTTTGTTTCATATTCAGAAGCTAATTCCACGTCACACCTGACGCACCACACATACTCCCTCAGATGATCTAGCAACATATCTAATTACATCTAAACGACGGATCATAATTACATTTATTGCAATATCTATAATGAATGACAAGGGCAGTATTTATGATCGAGCCCCCCTGTGTGAGCTAGCAGAGACGGTGCAACTGCAGATAGATGACCCTCTCTGATTAAAACCCTCCTCCTGACCTGAAGAAACACACACACCCCACATATACCACACACACACACACACACACACACACACACATGCACATGTCTTCATGCACAGCAACACATGCACATACATTTTTATTCACAACACACACACACACACACACACACACACACACACACACACACACACACACACACACAAACTGCTGGGTTATTAAACTGTCCCCATTAAAACTGACTATATGGTGGATCAGATAACAGCAATTAAGGAATAATTTGTCTTAACTAGTCAAATGATTCAGATGTTCTTTCTAGAACAGCTGATGTGTTTTCTTTTTTACATTACATTAGATTTATCTTTATTATCTTTATATGTATATTGTGCCATTCTCAATATACTGTACGTATACTGTACTGTATATATATATATATATACTTCTTGTCATTTTTTGCCTACTTCCAACGTACTGTCGCCTGTCATGTCACCAGAGTTTCAGTGTTCAGAATGACCTGTGTTGTGATGTACATGTGATAATAAAACACTTTGACATTGACTTTGACTAACTCCTCCAAGAGTTAAATTCACTGACCTGCTGCGTTAACTATATATATATGTACATCACTACCTTTTATTTCTCAATGTCACGCTTTATTTAAAGGCAGAAGATCAATGATTAGTGGCTTATAATAAAAGGACACATCATAGTGAACAATCTTCTACTACAAAATGGATTTATGTACACCTAACCTTAACCTAAACGTGCAAAGTCAACTCTATGTTATTTTACTATTACATAAATTCTGAAGACATATGTTGAACGACTCTCGATTTCTTGGACCCACCCTTTTATTCAGGCTGCAATACAATGTGTTTTGGAAGTGTTTCTGAAGCTGAAGAGCCTGCTCAAAGCTAAAATAGGGTGTAAATTCAAAAGGGTTATCCAACATAATTCGAAATAATTATTACAATAAGGATCAAAAATCATGAATACAATATTTGAAAAAGAATGACAGAGATAGACAGAAAATGTCATTCTCTGAAATGGATCATAGAGTAGATTACATGGTGGAGGGAGGTTCCTAAACAGTGAAATGTGTACATCAAACATATAATCTATTATATTTGATAACTCACTTCCTAATCTCAAATGAATGTACAAATTAAATCACAAATTTCTCTCACACACACACGCACGCACGCATGCACGCACGCACGCGCGCGCACACACACATGCACACACACACACAGACACACACACACACACACACACACACACACACACACATACATATGAATGCATGTTTAAAGATAGATCATACAGATCAACCATTAATACCAAGACAGCCTACCTCCCTCTTAGCTTCCCTCAGATTGACTTTAGTCAGATAAAAACTTTACATTTACATGTATTGCTCTGATTTGCCATGTGCAGCTGTACAATTAACAAAGACAGCTAATGACGCAAGCTAATACACTTATGGTCTGTTTGGGATGGGAGACCAGATAGATGATATTCTGTTTCAATCACCAACGTGGTTAACTGTGCTCGAGTGAAATACATGCAAGTGAATTTGACACACACCCGAAACAAAACACACACTGAGTGTTTGTCTGCCGTCTATGAGCCACTCTCTCTCCTCTACCCGTTTTTCTCCCTCATCCTGCCGTTCCTACCATCTCTTCACTGCACAACCATCTCTTCAATGGTGGGTTTCAATGGTAATGCAGGGCACTTACTCTGCATAGAACACCTGTATAATGATGAGAGCAGTAGTTACACACACACACACACACACACACATGCAAACACACACACACACACGTGCAAACACACACACACACAGACACACACACACACATGCACACTTGTCCAATAAATAAACAAATCACCTTGATAATTAGTCTCTGGTCTATTTTACAAACACGGAGAGAGTACATGCTCTAAAAAAAAAAACAAGACTCGGTGTGTGAAATGGTCTCTCAGTCTCAGTCAAGAGTTTATGGTCATTTTTTGTATTTTTTAATTCATAGCCTCGCTTAAAAATCGAATTCAACTCCCTCTCTCTCTCCCTCCCCTACATCCCCCTGACTGTCACAGCTTTAGCAGTTATCAGTGATGTCTTGTTGCTGGCGTCTTGTCCTGGCGGTGGAGAACAAAGGGACGTCCTGCTGATGTGGGGGGGCCCCTGTGTGTCTGCGATAAGGCCCCCAGTCTGCCCACTTTACACATATATGTTTCTGTCTGAGGCAGGAACACTGTTTCACTATAATATGCTCTCTATATGTATATACTTCTATACTTCTATTTGTCTATTTGGGATACATATATTTAGGCCAATAATTGTGGTATTTGTTTGAATTTACAAATGTTTGAATTATACTCAACATTTCAAACCTTGTAATTCACTTTGGCATCAGTTTTTGGTGTCTTTCTGTCTGTCTGTTTCTCTCTTTCTCTCTCTCTCTCTCTCTCTCTCCCTCTCCCTCTCCCTCTCCCTCTCTCTCTCTCTCTCTCTCTGTTCAGAAAGTGATTTTAAAACGCTCAGCTTAACTATTGTCCCGGCTCAGTGCGCAGCATATTTGCTCGTTCTTTGGTACTTCCCCTCTCCCGCTCCCTGGAGGCAGCTGAGTGGGTTCCTGTCAGGGCAAAGAAACTCCATAGCAGGCCATTATGTGTGATGCAGGGTCGCTCCTGTCTTGTCCCCGTTGGGAGGAAACAAAGACACTGAGAGACGGATGGACCGCAGCCTCTGATATCCTGCCACGTGGCAGTCGGCTGCACACACACACTTTACATACATGTTGGAGATGGGAGGGTGGGCTTAGATTTGTATTCCCTTTTTGTCCATTTATTTGTATTAATTACTTTTAATTATTTCACATTTCATTTTGACACAAAAATCTTTTTTATGAATGATGTCATATACATGCATTCAATGGAGTACTACACCATTAAAATTGCATTCACTCACAGTCACAGAGTCAGATTGTAGTGCCGTGTAATTAAGTATATACTGTATGACAAATACCAAAATATATGTTGGGATGTAGAGGGAAATGCTTTTACACACACACACACACACACACACACACACACACAGTGTGTGTGTGTGTGTGTGTGTGTGTGTGTGTGTGTGTGTGATCAGCAGGGGTCCGCCAGCCTACTGTGTAACAAGCTGTGAACCACATGGCTCAGAGCTACTGGCTGTCAGGTTGGAGACGGATGGGAAGAGTCTTATTCCCTTCTTAGTATTTCCTAATCCATTCCTCATTGTTGGGAACTGTATGCTCTAAAGACATTTAGATTTATTATTAAAAAATATTTTTTTGTAATGAAAATACAAGGTGCATGATGCATGGTTAAGTGCCATGGATCTTGGCAGGGGGGGGGGGTTGGAGTAGGAGGAGAACAGGAAATGAGGGTCCATTCTGCTCAGTGTCAGACCAGAGGCTCTGGCTTCCTTTCTCTGATTGAACATTAACCTCCGGCGCTGCAGCCTGAGTGGGCTCTGTGGAGAAGCTTGGTGGCATAGTTAGCATAGTACCTCTGAAACCACCTGGAAGCACCCCTGGAACACTTCCTGTCCGGGGAGAGTCCTGCCGAGCAGCACAGGGCAGCAACAGGAAGTGACGTGCAGTATAAGTGACATCGTCGTCACAGAGACACACAAAGCCAGAGAGAGGAGGGCTGTCCAGCCGCGAAGAGGGTCCCCTTTGTCTTCATTTCATCTTTGTTTTTCTGGACGGGACACAACAGCATGCAACGCTACGTCAGCCATAATGACCATGTCTGTAGTTTTTCTTACACTAGTACAGGAAGTCCTTGATGGGACGTGAGTACACAGCTCTGATAGGATACCAATAGACCACTGCACCAGCGCTGTAGCTGCATCAGAAAGCATATGTAGAACTGCCGCTGTTGTCTCAGCCACGTAGTTAGGAGTGATGTTTGGAGTGATGTTATGACACATTAGGACTTCTCCACAAATAAAGGTGAGAGCTGGTAATTATATATCTCTGGACCTCCAACCTTCACATGGCGTCAGCCACCAAAACCCAAATGAACGATAACACTAACAAACCTGACACTCAAACTCATTGTGGTTTCTGTTTCATTTCAAGCTAAATTGAATGAAAGAATGTACTGAGTTTGTTACTCATCAAATCTTTCCAAAAATATTTGTTGTGACACGTCACAGACGTGCCACTGCAAGCCATCCATCTTGCAGCCCCTTTGTTGCCATGGATGGGACAAGACGGGAGTGACAACACATCAGCCATAATGGCCTCGTCTGGAGTTTTCTCCTCATTGGCTGGCGAGGGGGGAGAGGAAGCAGAGAGGAGGAAGGAGAATACATGAAACAGTCAAACACGTCACATGGACACAAAAGGGCTGCAGAGCTCAGCTTTGTGGGCACAACGGTGTTCTTCTCATGATATGATGATGTGAAAGAATTGAATATTAGGCTTACAACACAAAGAATGTGTCTCTGGGTGGCAGGGAATAGAGTGATATTAAAGGTGCAAGGTGTATTAAATATACAAAATCACAAAATGCCGATGATATGTTTGTTTTTGTTTGGGTCTTTGTGATATTCTCTGAGGTGACTCCCCCCACTGCCAGCTTCGACCACCTGGGTTGCCATATATGAAAAATGAATGTCTACCGTGCAACGACAAGTGCTTCTATGGTAAACGTGTGCGAGTGCCGAGCCCAGTGATGACACCCTCAATGGTGTGCATACATAAGATTTGGAAGATTTTATTTGCTCTTTGATTGCGTT